>JAHTLZ010000122.1:13032547-13044679 GCA_023846285.1 Phrynocephalus versicolor
CTATCTATCTATCTATCTATCTATCTATCTATCTATCTATCTATCTAAGGTAAAGGTTCCCCCTGCACTTGCATGCTAGTTGTGTTCTACTCTAGGGGTGGTGCTCATCTCCATTTCCAAGCCAAAGAGCCAGTTTTATGCAAGTCTATGGCCGTGTGGCCGGCATGGCTGCACGCATATCTGCACACAGAACACTGTTTACCTTCCTGCTTTTTACGGCGGTACTTATTTATCTACTTGCCTTTTCATACTTTCGAACTGCTGGGTTGGCAGGAGCTGGGGTTAACAGCAGGAGCTCACTGCGCTGATTTGAACTATCAAGCTGCGGACTTTGAAGCCAACCATTCAGTGCTCTAGCCCACTGAGCCACCATGCCCCATATATATATTTGTGCTGGCTAGCTAAAGAGTTGGGTACACTTGGTCAAGCCGTGCTATGATTGGAGATGCTAAGAGGATCTTCCCAACCCCATCATGTTTTCTCCTCTCTTCTCCCTTACCTGTCCTTTACCACTTGGTGTAATACAAGAGAGATGTGGAATAAACATTTACCTGAATCCTGAAATAATTCCTGCTTGCCCTTTTCTCTGCAGCATGGTACAACATATCTCATCATGGCACTTAAGGTCTTCACATCAGAAGCTTTTCTTGCAGAGATCCACCAGGGACCATTAGCTGGGCAAAAACATCTGTCTGATAGTGATGGTGTCAGTCAGGAAAGGGTGGTAGCTGGAAAATGTAGTGGAGAGGGAGGGGAGAGGGTGAGTGGCTGGGTGGGATAACAAGGCATAAGCAGGCAAGCAAGCTGGCTGGCGGAAGATTTGTTTGTAAATAAAAGGGCCATATAATCCAGAGCTGCTGCTGCTGCTTCATAATTCACACCCTAGGCCACAGCTTTGTTTTCCTCATTCACACACACTACACCTATCCAGAAACACACCTGCCCAATTTTATTTTTGGGGGGGGGATGTTCAGGTTGCCTCTAGGGATGGGCACAAAACAAAAATATTATGTTCTCCCTCCCTCCCTCCCCTGAAAGAGAATGAGATTAGCTGGTCATGTAAGGGCTGGATGGAAAGTTTTGGCCACCTCTCAGATTGGCCTTGAGCGCTGGTGAGTTTTTGCCCATCCCATTGTCTTTCTTATGGGGTCTCTAATATCCCTAAAGCAGGGCTGTCCAACTTTGAACGGGCTGAGGTCTATTTTTTCTGGATGAAAGTGCCTGAGGGCTACTACACTAAAACCTCTACTTATGAATTTTATCTGTTCTGAGCATCTGGCCAGTAGGGAGAGCAGAGGACTGTGCCATGGCCCTTGAACTGCCCTGCTTGGCTGAGACAGGGGGCTGGCAGACCCAGAGCTTTGCTGGGGCAGTGGTGATCCTTGGGTTGGGGAAGGTAGAGGTGGAGAACTTATCCCCTCACATTTTTTATTCATGGCTGGTGGGCTACTTTCGAACCCTTCATGGGCTACTGGTAGCCCCCGGTCTACCTGTTGGACAGGCCTGCCCTAAAGCTTGGTCACCATTGGCGGTCAAGCAAGTGGCTAAATCACCTTAGGATAATAGTAGGGAAAATGACAGTTAGTACATCGGCAGCCCTCGGCACTTTCAGAAATAGAGGATTCAATTAGATATGACAGATTAGGATGATTTATGACCCAGGCCCGAAACTGATTTACGAGAGCTGCCCAGTCACAATAAACTTGAAAATCCACAAAGCGACTTGCATTTGTGCCGTAGGTCCCCTTGGAAAAGATAACAGGAACAATAGCATGGATTAATACCAATAAATTTTGGGCCTATTTTAAATCCCACAAACGTGTCTTATCTCTTATTTCCGGGCTGGGTGGACAAGGGGCCCTTACTGTATGCTGATGCAGAGGCGACACTGGTGGTGGTGAAAGCGGCAGAATGCCTGCCTATGGCTCCTCCAGCCATAGCAGCATCCCGCCCTGTCAACCCTGCTGAGTCCTATGTCTCGCCCTCATTGTGGGTTTTCAAATTGTCCCTCCTGAGCATACTGGGGCAATAAAAATGCCACTCTTTACTTCAGATCGAGCCTCAGAACATCTAAGCTCTGGGCCTCAAGTAAGAAACTACCTGGCATATTTTCCATCTTGCCAAGGACTTTACATCTAACAAATACTGTAACTCCTGGCAACTCAATCTTTTGCCATGTTTTAACCTGTTGGTACAGCTCTGAAGAAGAGGTTTTTTTGTGGATTCCCCCATCAGAGACCAGAGACTTGGAGTGCCCAGTGAAATTAACTTAGGGTCCAGAACTAGTTGCGGTACTATGGAGAGGCAAGTAATGAAAGCTTTGCCCATGGGATGCATTGCAGGATTGAAACATACCTGCCATTGTTGGTTTCCCATCCCTGTTATGACAAAATCCTGTTGAAGTGCAGCGAGACTTCGTGGTGTTTATGAACTTGGGTATGGAGGAAGGTTCATTTGCCAATCTCGCTAGGGGCACAGGTGGCACAGATCTGAATCAGAAGCAAGGAAACCTGCTAGCCTGTAGGAGCTTTGTCTGCACACTGAAAGTCTATTACATTGCCCAAAGTGATAGTGTCGCATAGTGCCTCCCCTCCTAGGTCACAGCCCTCTATTTCCCCCATTTGCAGCACCCTAAATATGAAAGCATAAAAATGCCTGCATGCATTCAAGCACAAATCAGTTTAGGCCACCTCCAAGTCAGTTCAGGGCAGGACACACCCAATCTTTATGTAAGATAAAAAGGTAAAGTTTCCCCACACACATGCGTGCTAGTCATGTCTGACTCTAGGGGTGGTGCTCATCTCCGTATTCAAGCCAGAAGAGCCAGTGTTGTGCAAGTCCATGGCCATGTGGCCGGCATGGCTGCAAGGAAACACTGTTTTTACCTTCCCGCCTTTTATGGTGGTACCTATTTATCTACTTGCATTTTACATGCTTTCAAACTGCTAGGTTGGCAGGAGCTGGGGTGAACAGCAGGAGCTTGCTCCACTGCGTGGCACCCGGGATTCGAACCGCCGAGCTGCTGACTTTGGAGTCAACAGTTTTCGGAGCCTTAGTCCACTGAGCCACCACGCCCCTCTGAGCCACCACGCCCCTTATGGAAAATATTCAGATACAATTACTGCATATCAGATAGCACTGGCACACCCCAGTTGAAAACATCCCCACTCCATTTTCAGTGTTGGAAAGGACACCCACCTGAAACCAATGGCAAACTGTCTTTTGTTTATTCTTCTTTCTTTCAAAAGCATGGTTCTGCTGCCACAGAAGGAGTGAAGTCACACACAGTGGTAGGTGGTTACCACTGTGTTTTGATTTCAGACTGTGTATGACTTCATCTCACTGTGTGTGAGATATAGTATTCTACAACTTGAAATTGCGTCAAAAAGACTTTAATTAGTAGCAATCTGCCACCACCCATGGTTTCATTCCTGTTATGCTAGTAGAGCTACACAAAAGGATAGTGGCCAGTATTGATGTGACACCGGATATGTGTATGCCTCTGAGAAGTGTCATATATGGGACTAGGGTAGCTTCCTGGTAATGCCAATTGTGTTACTTCTGAGAGTGCTAAACGTGTCCTTGCCTTGAATGAACGAGAGTGGCAGCATCCAGATCCATAACTACAGAACGTCCCAGAAATGATACCATTCTTGTAAGCTATATGTGTTCTGAACAATATTGCAACAAATACATATGTTCATAGCCTCACTGAACATGGTATCTTATCTTGACATATCGAGACATACCATCAAAAATATGCCACCACTGTAATTCTTCCCTCCTGTATCGTTAAAACATTAGCATTTTTATTAGCAGCAGATTTAGCAGAGAAAAATCTTCTGTTTTGTTGAAAACCCTGTTCTTTGCACAACAAACACTGTTTTTTGCTAAATACAAAGTTTTCTGCATTGAATATGCCTTTCTTTTTCACAAATGTTCATTTTTATTACATTAACCCCCTGCAGCTCTCACAAAGTTTCCATAAAAATGCAAAAATGCAGAAACAAAATTGTACACAAATCCTTTGTCATTTTGCCTGACACAGAGAAGTTTCCTTTTTTGTTATTCTTACCTGCAAGAATAAAATAACAGAAAATGTAAATTGCTAGTCTTCAGAACCATTGGTCTTAGTTTAAGGAAACAGATTAAAACAAGCAAAGCAAAGGATTAATGAACAGGTAATAGGATACCAAGTACCATCATTTAAAAGAAAGAAAGAAAAAAGAAGGAAGGAAGGAAGGAAGGAAGGAAGGAAAGAGGAAAGGAAGGGAGGAAGGAAAGAAAGAAAGAAACCATGCCTAAGCCCTCCTTGTTTTCACTTTGTTGCTAGGTTTAATGCCATTTGGCAGCTATTACAGCCAAATGGAATTCATTATAGGTGGCACATTGCACTGCAGCGTGGTATCCTGAATCTGGGAAGTAGATATGAGGAGCAGTTTGGCCTTTTCAACAATGGGATTTGGGACACTAGGCATTTGAAAGAGTATGATACATTGCCCTTTCAAATTATTTGCCCAATTTCGGCTGGCAGCAGTACCTTAGGATTTCTGGCAGGGGAAATTCTTTCTCCACCCCCTGCTACTTGCGCTTTCTAACCCAAAATGCTAAGTAAGGATTGATTTTGGAATCTTCACAGTATCAAACATGTATACTTACTGGATTTGTTGTCACTTTAAAAAAACATTACCAGCTACAATTCATCCTATTTCAGATGCTCCTTCTTGTAATTCATTTGTTGATCACTGTAACCTAAAGAAAAATCAGACAAAAATGCCATGTGTGTATGAAAAGTTAAAAATGTATGTTCAAAATCACCTAACTAGAGTCTTGGTGGGTAGGGAATCTGCACAGGCATTTAACCACTGCACCCTGTGGTGCAGTGGTTAAATGCCTGTACTGCAGGTAAAACTGTTCTCACGACCTGGGGTTCAATCCCAGCTAGCAGGCTCAGGGTTGACTCAGCCTTCCATCCTTCCGAGGTCGGTAAAATGAGTACCCAGATTGCTGGGGGAGGGGCAGTGTGTAGCCTGCATACTGTAATTAAGCTGAAACCACCCACTTGAAGTAGTATGGGGCAGGATATAAGCAGAACACTTTGCTTTCTTTGAAGAAAAAAGGCAATAATAGATTTAAATGGGATGAAACTCTAGTATTCTAGCTCTTCTGATCTCTGGACTGAGATGTCTAGGTAACAGGTTCTCACTTTTTCTGAATTTATTATTTATGCACAGCATTCCAAAATCACGTTTCTGTTTTAGGCCAAAACTTCACAAAGAAATACACCTTCTGGATCTCTATAAGCTTAAATATGATATAGTTTTACCTAGAAGCACAACAAACTGAATTAGATGGAGCTAAAGTATTGGTCTGACAAGCCCAATTAGGTCAAATATTAATGGCAGTGACTTATTTAGGAATTCAGGCAGGATTCTTTCCTAACCCTGATCAATTCCTTTGTGGTTTTTCCTTATGGTCTTCCCTCTAAGAACTATCTAGATCTGATTTTGCTTAGCTCTGAAACCAGATAAGTTCATGGTGTTATGGTTGGTAGGATTCTTGCTTGATATCAGAGATTTGCATTGAATTGTGCCCCCTAAGTGATATAAAACAGTATTTTAACTTACAAGGAGACTCAACAGAGTCTAAGGGGACTACTTCTGATTATTTGACTACTTTTATATTACCCTGCTGGTCCTACTGAGAATGTGTCCTAATGGTTTTGGCACACATTTTATTCAAAATGCAAGTTGAAGTGTCACCACAAGAAAAGAACCATGCATTCATTAGCAATAGGACTGGATAAAGCAGTATAAATTTAAAATAATTTTAAAAAGCAGTCTCACCATTTTAACTGGAAAAATCTCCCCTTGCCCATTGCCTTGGGCTGCTGGACTTTTGCTGTCTTCCCTCCTCTCAGTTTTCAGCAGAATTCTTCTTTTGGATTCCATTAGGAAGCCTTCTATAGCTGTTCATTAGTTGTCTTGGTTCAACAAGCAGCTAGACCCTTTTTATACTATGCAACCAACTTCCTAACTTTGAAAAGTAAAGAAGGTCTTACATTGGCTTGTGAAGCTGGTCATCAAGTAGTTTCGCAGATTAGCTTGTAGGTCTCTCATACCTTGCAATGATTTAAATGGCTAATTGTTAATTATAAAATATTATGTTGTGCACATTAAGACTAGTCTGCAATTTATAGTTTTGTACATTGGGCACAGATCCCAAAACGCATAAATTTGAAAGAACATTTTGGGATATCAGTTAAATTTAAAGGCTCACATATAGGATGAAGCGTTCAGCTGCTTGCTCTTCTAGGGAATGAAATTAAATCCACAGGGGGAAAAGGAAAGGCAGAATATTTTTAAATTCTATCGTCACCACGAAAGTCTAAAATGTTCTCATTTTTGTCATATTTTTACATTTTTGCCATAAGCATACACAACATAACATGAAATACTTGAGTTCCTTACCCACCTCCCCCCAAAAAGTACACATACAAATGAATGTAAGGGATAGTCCTTTTATCTTTTCTTAAAAAATTCTGACTGGGGGGGGAGTAAGTATTACAGAAAATAAGGGAAAGATTAGCTACAGGTATCTATATAAAGTATAGGGAGAAACAGGTAGATAATTTGTTTCCATATAGTTTGTTTTAATATCGTAACTCACTTTAAGCCATAATAAGGAAAAAAGATGGAGAATATGTTAAATAAATAAATAAATAAATAAATAAATAAATAAATAAATAAATAACCACAATTTTCATAGCATATCAATTTTCATTCTTAGCATGATGCTCAGCTGGACTCTCTAACAGTTTATCAGTGACAGTTGGAGTACACCAAGGCCCCACACTATTGCCGCTTCTGTTTATATTAGGTGGTTACTTCACGTCCTTCCTCGAGCTGAGGTGAATTTGCCTCCGTGTTGAAATCGGTTTTCAACAAGGATTGAGAAGTGGATTGAAAAGATTCCCGAGCTCCAGGATGGGAATCTCTCACCCCGCTTGGATCGCAGTTCAGGGGGCATGGTCAAGGTGAACTCGGATTGACCCCACAAGGACGTGAGGTTTCGTTCCTTTGAACTCGGATTGACCCCACAAGGACGTGAGGTTATGTTCCTTCGAACTCAGATTGACCCCACAAGGACGTGAGGTTGTGTTCCTTCGAACCGGTCTCCAGTGGGGCCGCAAACTGCAGCGAGATGGACGTGAAGTATCAGCCTTAGTCATTGATACCCTCAGCAGAAAGCTCTCTGGACCATCCTCTATGCCTATGATGCCATGCTTGCTCCTGCCACTAGGAACACACTGCACTAAAAAGTTCAGGCATGGTATTACTGCCTCAACCACTTTGGACTCCACCTGAACATCAAGAAAACTCAGCACCTAGATATTGTTACCACCCATGAAATGCTAAAAAAATGGAGCAAACCTAAAGAAGGTGGTGGATGTCTTCTGGTACCTTGGCTCCCATTTCCAGATGGACGATGACCTCAGTGGTGACATGCAAGCAAGGATGAATGTTGCCTGGTTGCATTGCTGAGAACTCACTGGTGTTCTTTGCAACAGATGAATTGCAATCTGTTTCAAATCCAGGATTTACAAGGCAATTGTCTACCCTGTTGTATATTATATAGCATAGAGTGCCAGGCAGCAACAATGGGTGTAGACAGCCAATTTCATGACATGAAAATGCATATGTTCCATTGGATATTGGATATCTCTCTACTCGACCACATCAGAAATGATACTGTCCAACAGTAACTAGGTGTGGTATCAATAACAGAGGGGATGAGAAAAAGCTGACTCTGGTGGTATGGACATGTCTTCAGAGCACCATCTTCCACAATGCCAAAATCACTTACCACCTGAAATTCAACGGCCGGCAGCCATGTGTGTGACCAAAAACAGAGATGGCAGGTCACTGTCAATAAGGACATGAAAACTGTCAGCCTGTGCCCTGAAGACCAGATTGATCTGGCAAAGTGTGTTTTGGGATCCAAAAGGCAGAACTCACACCTGCAGGGAAATGCAAGGAGGAAGAAAATCAAGATATGCAATGGCATGGATGCTGGGCTATAACTGACCATCCATCCCGCTTGCATATTTCTTTCAAAGTTTAGGATAATGCCCAATGCTTCCCACTGACGACTGGAACAGAAACTACTGATGGAACTGAGTCCCATAAATCGCCCAGTGGGGCCTCAAATTTGCTCTGGAACTGCTAGGTTGACAGGAGCTGGGGTTAACAGCAGGAGCTCAGTCCGCTGCATGGCACCCGGGATTCAAACCGACACGCTGCCAACTTTGCAGCTGACAGTTTCAGCACCGTAGTCCAAGGAAGCACCTAATTGGTTTAAATGAATTCAAGTCTTCAGACCTAGATGAATGGGTATTTGAGAATTCTTAGAGAACAAGTCCTTGAAAAGTGGAGGTGAGGAAACACCATCCCCTCCTTCAAGACCTGTTGGCAGGGGGAGGGAGAGGATTCGGATCAGTTAGCTGGACATTTGAACTAAGAAAAGGTTCTAGAAGAGATCATGATTGTCATCATGGGCTTCTGAACCTGAGATCAATCTTCTTTCTCTTTCTCCCCTAAGTTATTAGCGTGGTAGATCAGCAGAATTCTGCAGACGTGGTGTATCCTGTCTTCAGCAAAGCCCCTCACAAGGTGCTCCATGAGTTTCTGGTAGCCAAGCAGGGAAATCTGGGCTAAGTAGTGTTCTGGATGCAGGAGGATAATGGTCCTGACATACAGACTGGTTACTGATCATCCCTCATTCTCCTGGAGAGAAGTGACAAATGGGGTTAAAGTTATGTTCACTGCCTGTATAAATTATTTGGATGAAGATGTATATGAGATGCTAATCCCATTTGCCAAGTGGGCTGTTCTTCCCTAGAGTCTTTTAAATAGCAGTTAGGTGGCTGCTTGTCAAAGTTGATTTAGTTGTGGATTTTCTGCACTGACAAGGGGTTGAACTATATGATTTTTAACCTAACATTTCAGTAACTATCAAGCACAATTTGTACCACTAGATCCAGAAAAGTAATTAAACTCTAGTTTTCAGGTAAATGCAAACTGATACAGACCCTATTAATTTTGCTTCTGTTCTTAGTATTCTCACTTTTACTTGGAGCTAAGCACCAGTGAGATCAAGGAAGTCTTACTTAATAACGTCCAGTATGAGCATAGGATGGGAGCCCTAGTTAAGTAATAATTCATGTAAATGTACCAGGTTGAATAATTGAACAGTTTTGCTGTTCAGGTCATTCATTTTGCTCTTTTAATGACTCCAACATGTTGAAGCCCTAATGGAAGATCTTTTAAACAGATTCTTGAAAATTTGCTAGTACCTTTTCTATTGGAAAGCATTAAAATTGAAGATTTTTTTTTAATAAAAGAGCTAAGATGCTAAAAGTTTTAACACCAAGAGAGCTTGTTCATTTTAAGTGTGCTTTGGTTCGCTTCACAGTTTCTAGGAAATTGATAAAATCCACCCACTTATACCGCAGTTTTAGCGTGTAAGCTATCAACATGAAAAATGCTGTTCAGAACCATTAAAGCAACATCACTAACTTTAGTTTTTCTAATTACTGATGAATTAACTTAAATCAATTGTTTTTCTGGATTCCAATTACTTTTATGTGTCTTGTTTTGCTTAAAATACTATATTTCAATTGAGTTGGCATTCTGGGAATACTAAAAACTAGAGATGGGCATGAAATGAATTCTTAGTTCATTTTGTTATTTGTTATTTGTTTTGTTATGTAACAAAATGAATAACAAACCTCAGAGTGGATTTAGAATGAAACAAACCAAACCGGAAAAAAAATGGTTCATTTCATTTTGTTTTGTTAATGGTGGCGTCGGAGATGTCTCCTCCCTGGTGCTGGTCCTTCCTAGAGGTCCAGTCTTCCTGGCGACCAGAAAAAAAATCCTACTGCCCCATGCTACAGCTAGAGCACTCTAATAGGGCTGGGTTGGTGCTGGTTGTATTATATGTGTGTGTGTGTGTATATATATACACCGACCCATGTGGTCGGTGCTTGAAAAACAAAAAATAAATAAGCAGCACCAACGCAGCACCTCAAAAAGCCCCTGTCACAGGGACAAGGATCGCCCCGGTGCTGCTGCTGCTGCTGCCGCCACCCAGTGTGTTGACAATTGAAGATGATGATCATGTGGATGATGAAGATGAGGATGCTGCCAGTCCAGTTTGTGCAGTTGTTGTCAACGTCTGTGGGTTTTTTTTCTATGTTTTTTTCTCGCTTGTGCACTGTCAAATGGATTAAATCGCGCAAAGCGGGGGAAAACAAATAACAAATAAAATGAACCAATGAAACGTATACTTGGAATTTTTTTTGTTAAAAATGAAAAAAACCAAAGCAAACCCTAAACCAAAAGGAACCAAAATGAATCACCATTTTTTTTCAATTTGTGCCCAACTCTACTAAAAACACATAACAGAACTGGTTTACATGATTTTAAAACCAGTTCTGTTTATGTGTTTCTAATATTCTTCTTACATTAATAAATGTCTTCACCTGAAATTAAGAGATTGCTTCTAGACCTAAGTGAGGGCACCATATGTTTCATACAATGGCCAAAATCCCATTTGTAAGCATTGTAAACTGAGCAAGCATTGTGCTCAGTCTTGTTGGCAATCTGTGAGATGCTCAGGCAATACTAAGTTGTGCAACTGGCCATATATTTGGTCACATGGTAGATAGCTAACAAAATTGGGAGACATGCTGGTACATTTGCTCTTATCTACAGAGTATTTCACAAACAGATAATGGCCAATGGGTTTTTCTTTTGTTGGAGGAAGGAACTCTATCATCTGAAATAATATCATCAAGCTTGGGGCGATTGTATTCTGAAGACATTTGATCATGTAGTGGACAGAATGGAGCAGTAAGAGGTTAATGCTCTTAAAATGGGTTGCTGCTCTGTTGTTTTTAAATATGCATTTTATGCACCCTTCTAAATATGATACTTGTTTAATTAATTTTATATTTTGTATACTCACTGTTGTTAGTTTTTAAATGTTGTTCTTTAATTGTTGTAAGCCGTCCATTTGAAGAGAAAGGTTGGGCAAAATATTTCAAATAAAGCAAGTAAATGATTCAATACAAGGATTGTTTTCATAAGAACAACTGCTTGAGAAGATGGGTTTATCCTAGTACCTCATCACCTTAGTCCTCTAAATTCCATTCTCCTCAACGTCTTCCAGTAAATGTTTATATAACAGAGAACATCCATTGGCTAGTATGACTGGGACCATGAAGTACTAAATTTACTGAATGACGGTAGCCAGCCACTTTCTTTTGAATTAAGCTTCCTCAAGTTTGTTGAAAAAAATCAAATGCCTGAAAGTATAAACAGTAGAGCAGGGAGGAGAACAAAAATATAGGGGAATTGTAGGGACCGAGACAAATGCCTCACCCTAACATTCTGAATGGGTGGTGTTGCTCTTATCTTCTGATATTTGTATATAATATGGGATCCTGAGAATGAGAGCCAGAAACAAGAACACATTAGCCATAATGTCTTACACCATATAGAGTTGTTCTAATAATCATTATGTGCTATCAAGTTATCACTGGCTTATTTCCCAGGGTTTCTTACATGAAAAAAATATTCAGAAGTAGTTTGCTAGTTCCTCTTTGGATGGCATCCCGGACCATGTACTTGGCCAAGGCTGAAGAGGTTGGATTTTCTCCTAAGAAGTACCAGAGGAAATTGAATTTACAAGTCTGGTCCTTTGGCAGGTGTTCCAACCCACTTAGATATCCAGCTAGTGCAGAGTTTGATGAAAAAACTCCACCCTCTCCTCCACAAACTATTAGGGATGGAGTGCATATTGAGTAACTTGTTTCAAAATGTGGAAGGAATTTTCGTCTTGCGAAGCATCCCATAGGGAATTTCATCTTGTGAAGCAACCTTATTCCCAGAAATTTAATTTGTCTTATGATTTTTTTTACTTAAGGGGCATTTATTGTAAGAGGCATTACTGTATCTTGTTTAAAATAGTAATCACTATTCTAATGCGAAAGAAAGAAAGAAAGAAAGAAAGAAAGAAAGAAAGAAAGAAAGAAAGAAAGAAAGAAAGAAAGAAAGAAAGAAAGAA
>JAHTLZ010000122.1:13044689-13077531 GCA_023846285.1 Phrynocephalus versicolor
GAAAGAAAGAAAGAAAGAAAGAAAGAAAGAAAGAAAGAAAGAAAGAAGTGATGGATAGCTGAGTAGCTTAGGTTCCTGTCTATGGAGTCTGAGATTGAGGGTTTGATTCCCCACTGTGACTCCTTGACATTGGCTGGTCCCTTCCAGCTCTGCAGGTCTCAGATTTTTATTATAACGAATGAAAGTAAACAAAAGAGTCTCTGAAAGTCTTTGCTGCTGCCATCCATCAACATTCTTTATTTATTATTTAGCTTCCCATGAATCGGAGTAAAAAGTTTCAAGCCATTATTTATTTTTTCTGTTCAAAAATATCCTACCACAGCAAATTAATATTAGTTCTTGCTGCATTCCCTCAGTTCAGAGCCAAAGGAAAGTACAGCGAATTATGTATCATGTTGGCTTGTAATAAATGTGTGCCATTGTTTCAGTTTGTCCATTTCTGCTCGCCTCCTTCAGCTTAATCATCCTGCAAGGAGCAATAAAGTTGAAGAGGCACGATTAAGCAGCTGGCACAGAATATACGCACCAGACATTCTCAGGAAAGGTGACTCCAACCCATTAATTTCATTTCCCTCACATGAAGATATGTCCTTGTTCCATTCTGATTCCCCAGTTCTTCTACACAAACATATCTGCTGCCAGCTTAACCACTATGTTCTGTGTTTATTTTGAGGAAATCCAGCATATGACATTTTAATTCAAGGCTCTCCAATGTGCTAAAAGCATTTCTTTAAAAATAAAGCCTCATCTGAAAAATAGGCTGCCACTTCATCATTCTAGCATTGCTAGACAATACCTGGCTGGCACATTTAGCACAGGCAGCAAAGAGCTGGTTTTTAACAATGGAACACAGCCGGTACTACAGCTATATACTGATAAAATGTAATTATGGACACCTTCCTAAGATACATTTCACAACATTATAGAAGGGTTCTAGGCTACCCGAGTTGTCCCAAGATTGCAGCTCAAACTATATATGTGTCAGGTGAAAGAGTGTAGGGCTGTGTGTGTGTGCTTGGTTTTTATGTCAGTTTTAAATGAGTAAAAGTAACGTTCTGTGTGTGAATGTAGGAGTATGTGTATGGATGGTTTGTTCTTAAATGGTAGATTTTATGTCTTGGATTTTTATACTGGGGTGTGTGAATGAGCTGACTGGATGGCACTTTTTAATCTCGTATTTTAATGCAATGACAATAAATTCCATTCCATTCCATTCTAAAATTCCAGAGATAAAAATCCCCAGGATATTCTGCAAACATTCCCAATTTGTTAAGTATTGATCCTTCATATTCATCAGGTGCTTGCTATGGGGGCTAGGTAAACATTGGAATAGAATGGAACACAACAAAGATTTGTTGATAGAAAAAACTAATGCCAAAAATAGCGGGATGTGTAACACCTTATTACCCCAAATTCCATGAGAACAGAATACAGTGTCCCAGAATGTTACCCAACAGCAAAGTTCAAATGGCAGTATGAATCATATCATGCCACAATGTGTTTGCATCAGGACTATTTGTTCCCTAAAGATAACACCATGTGTTATTTTTCCCAAAAATATGGAATCATTGACCTTGACAGACTAGAGAGCTGGGCCAAAGCTAACGGAATGGATTTCAATAGAGGGAAATGTAGGGTACTACATTTAGGTAAAAAAATGAATTGCACAAATATAAGATGGGGGATACTTGGCTGGAGGATAGCACCTGTGAAAGGGATCTGGGAGTCTTGGTGGACCATAAATTGAACATGAGTCAGCAGTGTGATGTGGCAGCCAGGAAAGCCAATGCGATTCTTGGTTGTATCAACAGAACCATGGTGTCTAGATCAAGGGAAGTGATAGTACCACTCTATTCTGCTCTTGTCAGACCCCACCTGGAGTACTGTGTCCAGTTCTGTGTGCCTCAATTAAAAAAGGATGTTGACAACCTCGAGCGGGTGCAGAGGAGGATGACCAGGATGGTTGAGGGTCTGGAGAAAATGTCTTATGAGGAACGGCTTAGGGAACTGGGAATGTTTAGCCTTTCAAAAAGAAGACTGAGAGGGGATATGATAGCTATGTTTAAATATTTGGAAGGATGTCATATTGAAGAGGGAACAGGTTTGTTTTCCATGGCTTCAGAGACTAGGACTCGGGGCAATGGTTTCAAATTACAGGAAAAAAGATTCCATTTGAACATTAGGAAGAACTTCATGACAGTTAGAGCTATTCGGCAGTGGAATATGCTGCCACGGAGGGTGGTTGAGTCTCCTTCTTTGGAGGGTTTTAAACAGAGGCTGGATGGCCATCTGTCGGAAATATTGTGATGGGGGTTCCTGCATGGCAGGGGGTTGGACTAGATGGCCCCTGAGGTCTCTTCCAACTCTATGATTCTATGATTTTTTTTCAACTTGCATTAGGGATACTTTCTGTCTTTGGACAAATGTGTGAAAACATTGTATCAGGTGTATTTGTGCATTTTGGGGGGAACCATGACATGGAGCAAGTAGCTGTTGGTTGCCCAAAGAGTCAAGTGGCCAGTTCAGTGGAACTTTTGAGTTCAATCCAGCATTTGTCCAATTCAAATACAGTAATACCTTGGTTTATTATCATAATTCATTCCAGAAACATGCTTATAAACCAAAGCACTCTTATATCAAAGCAAATTCCTCCATAAGAAATAATGGAAACTCAGATGATACATTCTGGGGCCCCATAGACACACAAAATGCCAAAACTCATGAAAGAAGTTGGTCAGAAGTCCATGTGCACATCATGGCTGTGGAATTTGCCCTCCTTGGGACTAACAATTGGATTTTACTCTGTGTTTTTAATATGACAATAATAAAGTGCAACTTGTAGTTCTATATACACTTGGCAAGCTGCCCCATGACTAGAAATGGTTTGAAAGGATGTTGAAAACAAATTAAAGAAAAATACAAAGAAAAATAAAACAAACCCCTAACTTGTGCTCATCTTTGAAAACATTCCTGGCTGGTGCAAGGGAGACCTTCCTTCCTCTCGCCTCACTCTGCTTTTGAGACTTCCTTGAGATGGAATGTTCCAGACAATCACCCATAATCCAGCAGGGAGAGAGAAAGAGAGCCACAATTGGCTCACTTGAGATCTTGTGACCTCCTCCAGTTCTTGTATTGCAAGACACTGCTTGTAGATCAAAGTAAAATTTAGAATAAATGTTTGCTTGTCTTGCAAAACGCTCTTAAACCAAGGGACTTGTAAACCAAGGTATTACAGTAGTCGGGAAAGAGATGTACCAATTCCATGTAAAGAAGGGAAAGAGTAAAATAAATATATGGTATTCAGGAACCCTAACTGGTGCTGAAAGAGGAGAGGGACAACTAACAGCCAAAATCTTTCGTGGGGACTCCAAGTATTTAGTCAAATGGCTCATGGTTAGGCCCTTAGTGGGCTTTCCATAGCTGTAAGGAAAGCCCCTCCTCCTCTCTCTATCTAAAGAAAAATAGTGTTCCATCTTTTTTCTCCCTCTTGCTGAGAGGATTAAATTGGATAAATGGACATTCATTTGTACAAATAATTTTTTTTACAATGCTTCCTAGAATCTCTGCAACAGCATGGAGCTGCTGTTCTTAAGATACTGGACAGATTCTAGAGGTTATGCTGCAGTAACGTGACTTTTCCAGGCTCAGGAAACTGGTGATATAAAAGCTGGGGGGAATCAAAATAAACAGAGATAGTTGAATGAATACAAACTGTGTCTGGTAGCAGAATTTCAAAAAGGCTTTTAAGTGGTTTTCATAGATTAAAAGGGTATTCCTTGGCATGTTTATGTCTTTATTTAAGGTATAGCTCAGGTTTTTATGCCCTTCATCACAGGAAGACACACAAAAAAATGAGTACCTTAGAAGATCATAAAGCCAAAAGCATTTATGCCAGCAAGAGGTGCTCACAACCAGCAACAACAATCTTGCTAAAAAGCAAAAGACTCTTGCATAAAAATGATCATTTTTACCCAGATCTAAGCCCTAGAAAAAAGAGGGAGGGAGAGAAATTTGATCACTCAAGTGTTTTTAATATCAATCTATCAAAGGAGTACCCCCTTTGATGTTTAATAACTCAGCCCCCTGAACTCCAAACCTCTCCAATTTCCAGGGGCTTACAGGGCATAGCTTGAAGAAGCTCTCTTGCCATTTTATGCTTTAGGACCCAGGGGAGCATAGTGTTTCATTTTGTTTCATTTTGTAATGAAACTACTTTAAAAATTTGTTACAAATGAAATGAAATGAAACTACTAAAGAAATGAAACAAAATGCAATGCTATTTTTCCATTTCGTGCCCATCTCTAGTCTGTCGTATACAACCTCATATTCCAAGTGCAAACTAATATGACTGACTAGTTCTCCAGACAAAAGAAATACATAAGAACATACTAGTTTTCTGTGTTTAAGGAGTATTCATTCATTCATTCACTCACTCATTCATCGTTCATCCATTCATCCATTCATTCATTTGTATTCAGTCACACGAGTTATGTCCACTGTGGAATCCGGAATAATTTTTATAAATTCTCATGTACAATGTCTGTGAAAGTTCTCAGTCATCCAGGTGAGTTTATCTGGAAGTTGAGTCATGGCAACTGGACTTCTTTTTCTTGCTTATCCAAACATCTTCATCAGTTTGAAGAAAGCTAGTTGCGAGTTCTTCGTTTTATAGTTCACTTTGACCTTTTGTCACCCTGGTCCCATTAGCCTTAAGGGGAACCATGGCCTAAAATGCTGAAAACCATAAAGTATGGGTCATTAGCTGTGGCCTTGGTGGTGAAGGCATGAAGTATTTTTGATTTGTCTAGGTATTGTTGAAATCACAGCCTGGTAAGTGGCAGATAGACTGTGACTGATTCCACCACCTCTGTTGAGAGAGGGGTTTTCAGTGCTCACATGAATGGCTTCCCTGACTGCTCTCTCAAACCACATCTCTTCTCTGTCTAATATGTGTACATCATCTTTGTATGAGTGCCCTTTGTCCTTCAGGTGGAGTGTAACATGTAAAGTTAAAGCATGTGGATTAAAAGCATTTTCAGGGTTTTGTTAAGCCACAATGTTTTATGTAAATCATGTAAAGTTTTCATTCTTATCTTGCATCCTTTGTCTTTATCTGAATTACTCAATTTCAGCAAACCATTAATCTGTGATTCAGCAACCAGTGAAATATAGTAGTGGCCTACTCATAATAAAAAAGAGTCAATTACCTGATAGTGTGATAGTAACATAATTTTAATGTATATCAGGAACAGTGTGTGTGTGTGTGGGGTGTGTGTGTGTGTGTGTGTGTGTGTGTGTGTGTGTGTGTGTTCAACACAAATAAGTGGATAGATAGTGTTCTCTCTATTGTATGGTTGTGCTGTCCTGGGGAAGAACTTACTGTTTTTTGAGAGACAGCTTTTAACAAAAGCATGTACAAAGGTTTACTAGATGGTATTTAAATATGGTTAGTTTCTTTTAACTATAATTATAATAGATGATTCAATAAATTTTTGAAGGAAGTCAGCATTTTAATTCAGTCACTCCTTTCCATCATAAAACAAAAGCTCAATACAAGGATCAACAATTGAACTTGGATAGTTTGCATACATTTGCTTTTCTTGGGCTGGGATTTCTAGCCTATATCAAGGTCCATTGTTACTGAAACTTCAGACTGCTAAATATAATGCCTTCACACATGTATGAGGACCTATGCACTTTTCAGCAGTATTTTTCCTTTGTTAAATACATGCAATGATTGGACATATTCATTTTGACAAAGAGGAACTTGTAAATCAAAAGGAATGAAAATAATTATTTCTAGTTTTTCTTGCAACCCCCCCCCTTATTTTTTTTCTTCAGTTAGGTCAGGGAGGCTTTTCCCTTTTTAAAGATACTTTTTACAGAGTAGCACATACAAATTGACATGATATTATGTCAGCCTTTAAGGGCTATTGGAAGCTTCCAGCACTATTGTGGGTACTGCAAAAGCCTACAGACAGTAAATTAGGCAGACAGAATGCCATTCCATTCCTTGCAAACACATGAGGATTCTTGCTTATTTTATGCAAAACAGGAAATGCCCTAGGTTTACTCACAGATTCCCCTATTGGGATTAAGGAGTATTTAGCTGCTCAGAGTAAAGAACAAAGAAGCCTCTGCTTTTTACATATGAATGTGGTGTTGGTAAACATACAATTGGTAGGCTATTTGGAACTCAGATGTTTTGTGTTCACTAGAATGGGACTTTGAGGTTTGAATTAATGTACAGATGCCCTCAGCACATACTATCTTGCCTGATCTCGGAAGCTAAGCAGGGTCAGGCCTGGCTACTAGTACCTGGATGGGTGACCACCAGGGAATACCAGGTGCTGTACATGCCTGGAGTAGGAACTGGCAAGCCACTCCAGTATTCCTGCCAAGAATACTCCATGGACATGGGGTCACAAAGAGTCGGTCACGACTGTAATGACACAACAACAACAACCAGAAGAATATTAGTTTAAAACTTGTGGCCACTCTTTTGTTGCTGGATTGATATTCGTGGTGCAACATGCTGGCTGGACTCAGTAAGACAAGCTTTTGTGAATTCTCCAAAGAGAGGAGAACTAAATAATATTTCAAGTGTGTGTGTGTGTGTGTGTGTGTGTGAGAGAGAGAGAGAGAGAGAGAGAGAGAATGAGAGAGAGAGTGAGAGTTAGGATGCTAATCTCAATGTTATTCCTCCTCATATGATAAATGAGAGAAATGTGAGGATTCTTCTGTAATTGCCCAAAGTCCCTCCCTCATTATTTGAATCCATGACAGGGGTTTACAGCACATAGACTTATTAACTTGGACTTGGGTGTAACTGAAACTTAAAACTTTGACTTGTAAAGATGGTACCTAGCTTGGTTCTTTCAGTCTTAATCTCACTAGATCTCACTTCCATGGGGCTCTCCCCTGTTCCTCCATGAGCCAAAAATAATTGGAGTTTCAAAAGTTTGGCTAAATAAGATGTGCCCAGTGGGGATGGTTTATAACGAAATTTACATGCCCCTCAATATAACATTCCCCATCCTCCCCTTTCTTCTTTCTTGTAGGGTGTGCAGAGGTATCCTCTAGAGGTTGGGCCAGGGTGTTTTTGGATGTCAGGAAGGGTCATCCCCTCCTTGCATTCTCTACTGCTTTGGTGTTCCTTATGTTGTCCCCAGAAGGATGGCTTTTTCTGAGGCATTGTGTTCCTCAGCTGCTCTGCCTCAGCCCTGGGGACTCTCGGCTGGATTATGTTGACCATTCAGAGGTTCCCCTGCTCCATGATCACTTGTGCTCTTCCACCTCTACCTCACAAGGTCCCCAGTCTTTGTTCTTCCTTGGCATTGTTCCATCTGACCAATAGTACCACCTCTTCTTCTTCCTCCTCCTCCTCCTCACTCTCTTCTTCCTCTCTTTTATCTTATCTCTCTCCTGTCACCTCTAGGAAGCTAGCTTTTCTTTCAAGGACATTACTTGCTTCCTCTGTTTCCTTCTCTTCCCCTTCTTCCAAATTTGACTTCACCCTACCTACCACGTCCCTCAAGGTGATGAAAAATTATTAGATAGTTCAAAAGTCACAAATGGCCTGCCAGTAGAGACCAAGGTGTCCCTAGTTCCATCTGCACATCTTCTCCTTATGAAACTCCAATAATTTTTTGTTCTTGCTGCAGAAAGATTTTTGTACCTGTTCAGGACCTTATCTGCAAATTTTGTGCTTGCTGTATCTGTGTGCTCAAGTGAAAGGCACTAGTTTTGTTCTGCTGTGTTTTGTGCAACATGCAGAATACACCATTTATAAAAGGATGTGGGTTATTTTTGTACTGGAAGTAAGGACCCTCATAGGGCATTGGAGAATTTGTGACAGGTTGTTTCTCTGTGTTGAGATGGCATGCCTCAAGAAGAAGTAAAGAATTGGTGAGATTTCTTCACATCCCTTGAATGGAAGTGAATAGAGTCATATTCCCTGCCTTTCACTCATCTCAGTAAATAACTAAATATTCACAACATAGATTCTATAGCCTGCTGCAGGCATTTGTCTGTACAGATAGGAGAGGGTCATAGGCAGGCATATAATCTACTATGACCCATATCCAGTTGTACTCAGATGCCTTTTGTGTGTGTGTGTGTGTTGTGTTGTTACAGTTGTGACCGACTCTTCGTGACCCCATGTTCATGGAGTTTTCTTGGCAGGAATACTGGAGTGGTTTGCCAGTTCGTACTCCAGGCGCCTACAGCACCTGGTATTCCCTGGTGGTCTCCCATCCAAGTAGTAACCAGGGCCGACCCTGCTTAGCTTCTGAAATCAGGCGAGATTGGATGTGCTCAGGGCATCTAGGTAGCTTCACAAACTGGATGCAAATCTTCCAGAGCACCCGTGTTCTTCAAACACCCTGCATTATCAAGTGTGTTCCAACAAATGTGCACACATGAGCCCCTTTCAGTCCAGAAATGAAGGCCTTAAAGGCACTACACAATCCAATGATTCCTTCCCACTTTAATCCTAGGTGCGACCAAACCAATTGCCTTTGCCAAGGGTGTGGATGGCACTTGTCTGACCTTCAAATAAGCACATGGAAGCAGACAAAAAAGACAGCAGGGATAATCTCCTTATGATGCTAGTGAGAGCCTTCAGTTCACTGCTTGGCACTCAGTCATTAACTTCAAAAATCAATAGTTGGCTTACATCCTTCTTAAACAGTGCTGTCTAAAAATCTCTGGGTCAGCCTCTTCCATCCCTGGCCACCATTGAAAAAAATATTCTGCATACTTTTGTGCACAAAAGTAAATGTTTATCCTTTGTTGCCTCCCTATCACTTGTCAAACAATGCTTTGAAGCACTATGTGGCAGTAAGCACTCCGCTTTGTCTCAGATTTTTGGCTTTATTTGCTCGCTCAAACTGAAAGGTGATGTTATCGCGATCAACATTTCTCCAATAGGCTTGGAGTGATTTTGTTTACCTGGGTTCATTCCAGGCAAAACAGTCAAGAAACCTAAGCTTTTTATTCTGAAAGGGGAAAGTGCTGTGAAAGAAAAGAAATTATTATATTGTTGCTTGCAAAACACTAGCCTGTTATTGTATGCCATGAAGCAGATCTTTGTCTTCCATCAGAAGCCTGGACTGATAAACCTTTGGTTACTATCTGAGTGCCACCTGGCTGGGTACTTAGTGAGGGGGATCATCTCTAAGCCAAGGATTGGTAATTCAGTTCTTCATAGTGTCTTGCAGGAGAAGAGCCAGCCTGTGTGGTCTTGGTGGGAGCTACAGAGATTCAGAATGTCCCCTTCCCAAAGAAGGGAATAGTAAACTCCTTCTGAGTACTCTGCACTCAGCAAGTCCTAGGAAGGACCACTATACCTCAGAATTGACTTGACTGTGTGTAACTTGGAGGAATAATAAAAAATTTGGAGCAATCAAATCAGAAGACCCAAACAGATTGTCTGTCCAATGAGGCCTTCTCAAATATTTTGAAATGCTCCTTATTTAAGGTCTGAAAATCAGATTGTTGGGTCTTAGATTTTGGCCCAGAAACCCAATTATCAAGTTATCAGGTTTTGGCCTTGAAGTCTCAAAAAAGGATGCTGATGACCTGGCTCTCATCTGGTTTGATAATTTATTTTTACTTATTAAATACCAGCCAGAGATTTGTGGTAGATCCAAACTTAAGTCTTTGTTTTAGAAAGCAGTGCTCTTTTTCTTTTTAATAATTCACTACTTTTGGCCTCAGCCTTTGGCCTATAAATATCTTCCAGCAGAGGCATGCCCTTCAGAGCACTAATTCTCTGCCTTCCACATGCATCATTCTGTCTCCTCGTTGTCCGTCTGTCTTTTACTCACACACTATCCAGAAATTGTGGCTGAAAGTCCCTATGCTATCAAAGGGTTACACAAAGCCATGTCCCTAGGTATCAAGTTGGGACTTGGAAATCTGAAATTTGGAAATCTCAGATTTCCAAGTCCAAACTTGATACCTAGGGAAGAGAAGGCTGCTGACCCAGGAGCCCTACATAAAGGAGAGATGGGGCCTATATCCTATTGAGTGCATTATGCCACTAATATATGGCACAGTTGCATAACTGAGTCATCCAGAAATTACACTTTTTCATGTGTAGCTATTAGAGATGGTGATTCGTTTTGTTATCACTTTTTCTCTCCCATTTCGTATCTTTAAATAGTTTTTTTAAAAAAATTGTTTTGTATTTCTTTTGTTTTTATTCTTTTATTTTTTTAAAAAAATTATTTTAAAAAGTCCCCTTGCAAGGCTTTTTTAATTTAATTTTTTATTTTTACAGCTGAGAGGCGCTAGTGCCTCAGGTTTTATTATTATTATTTTTTCTCCTCCCCCCACTGGCCCGTGGGCCAAGCCAGCTGGCCCACAGGCTAGAGGGACTTTATTTATTTATTTATTTATTTATTTATTTATTTTAAAGTCAGCCAGGCCGGCACCTTTTAATTTTTTTTTAAATTTTTTAAAAAATTTTACAGCGCCGACCATACATCCCCAGGGGCCAGGTTGGTAGTTTTTAATTTTTTTGTTTTTATTTTACAGCACCGACCATGCGGCTCCTGGGCCAGGTTGGCACTTTTTAAATTTTAATTTTAATTTTAATTTTAATTTTTTTAAGTCCCCAGATGCCAGTCTTCCCCCCGCCTCTCAGCTGTAGCATGGGCTTTTCCCCACCCTGGCTGCTGGAGTTCCAGGCAAGGAGGCTGGCACTACAGGACAAAGTAAGTGACACCGGGGAACAAAAAAACAAAATGGAATGAAACTGAAATTTCGGTTTCGTTTCATTTTTCTTTGATGATGGGTTGGTTTGTCATTTGTTTTGTTAGCTAACAAAACGAATGACGAATAATGAAACAAATTAAAAATTTATTTTGTGCCCATCTCTAGTAGCTATGTAAGAGGATTTCAGTCATTGTACCCTACAGGCCTAATTGGTTTCACCGAACTTGGCCAATAGTAAATAAATAGTAAACTCAGAATCATCTGAACTCCCAAGGTTCCCCTCTTTTAAGGACTGTCTTCATGTACTTATGTGTGCAGGTGAGCTTGAGTAGGTCAATGTATCTTGTGTATGTGGTTGTGGGAGGGAAGCAAAAAGGAAAAAAAAATGAGAGGGCAGCTAATAATGTTGGAGGATAGAGTGAGCAAACCTAGAAGAAATGCAGTCATTATTTTAATCTCTTCCTGACAAGAGTTCCTGGCCTACACATGCATGAACAGTGAGGGCAGAATAAACATAACAGAACATAGATAATCTATAATTGTACTCTAGATAACAAGAAAAAAGAAGAAGCAAGTTGTCAGTCCCCTGAGATTTGAGTAATTGCCGACTTACTGCTTAAGAAGGAAGACCGTGAAGTGTACTGTGATCGGAATTGAAAAATTGAGGAGGCCACTGGACAATAAGTATGGCTCTTAAGGGGTCCAAATTATTATTATATTGAATGGTTGGGAGCTAGTACTATTCTCAGCAAAACGTCAGTTTGTGTCTTCCCACTGCTCAGTTAATTTCATCTGATTCTTAGTACTCAATCTGAGTACTAAACGGCTGATATCATTAACCAAGGAGGACCAGAGCACAACAGCTGTATTTCCTCATAGGAAGTCCTTTCAGAACAGGGAAGTTTACCACTTTAGCATAAGGAGGCAATGATTTGAAAAGTGTAGAATATTGCTAGATATTGTAATGGTTCTGGGTTGTGACATATCATTATTTTGTTACCAGCCATTGATTTCCAAGTGGCTGCAGAACTAGCTACATCACATTTTGCTTTTCATCTTGTACTTTCCTGCAGCAGTTTTGTTGAATGCTTGTGCCCCTCCCCCCAGGCTGATTTCCAACAGGAGAATGGTGTTACCAAAATCTATTAGTGCAGGAAGCCATACAGTGGAACCTTGACTTACGTCATTAATCCGTTCCAGTGGTCTAGACTTAAGTCAAACATGACTTAAGTCAATCAAACGTTTCCCATAGAAAGTAATGGGAAAGCGGATTAATCCGTTCTAGATGATGAAAAAGACCCCCGAAAACAGCAATTTAACACAAATTTGACTGGGATAGGAGATTCCTTCTGGGGATGTAAATGAAATGTCTCTTCAAAGAGAGGAGGAGGCAGTGGAATTATAGTCTACAAGTTATATGCCTCCACTTTTTAATGTTCATAGCAACAATGTCTAACATTTAAGTTTTACTGAGTTTTAACCTGACGTTCCAAGTTCTGAACAACTCTATGCTTACCATTAGAGTCCCACAACTGTACAGCTCCCCAACTAAAATGCTTCCATTGTGGACCAGACTTCTGCAGCCAGATTTTTTACAAGACTGAGCTGACTGTCTAACCAGTGAGGCCAGCCCCGAGCTCCTGGCCCTTCTTCTCCTCCGGCAGCAGCGGCAGCTTCGGTGAGGCCGAGGACCAGCTCCAGGTGCTCTGAGCTGGCCTCGCCAAAGTCGCCGCTGCCGGAGGAGGGTAAGAAGGCAGGAGCACTTTGGAGGCGGCAGCTGCGATGCTGGGTTGTGGCTGCCGCCCATTTCCAGTGCCTTGCGCCGGGGCTCCGAGATGCAAGTCAAAGCCTGCGACTCAAGTCAAACAGGCCCCTTCTTGCTGCAAGTCAAATATGATGCAAGTCAAGCAGTATGTAAGTCAAGGTTCCACTGTATCTTCTTGTGGAACCAAACAATATAATGCATTCCATTAGGGATGAAACTAACACATACCAGAGAAAGACTGGTAACAAGCTACTAAAGTTGGTAATATGCATAGCTCCTATCCTGTTTGTATAGACCACTCTCTGTTATTCAATAGAGCTGTAAGTGAAAACAATTATGAAAAACCTCTGCAAACCATATTCTGTCTGAAGACAGGTTCCTTAAAGCTAAAAAGCATGTGTTCAACAAATTTAGTCTCAGCGGGACTTGTCTTAATAGACTCCCAATAGCCTCCACCTGAGGCTGTTGCAATTTAACTGAAGGGGTTATCTCTCCGAAAGCTTCCTTGAAATAAGGAGGTTTGCTCCAGGCTTCTGACAGTTAGAAGTGCTGAATTTTAGGATGATGGTGGATCGGAGATTTGGTGCCAGTTGTTGTAGGGAAGGAAGTAAGCCTCAACATAGAAGGAGATTCACAATGAAAGCTAGGCTATCTTCTGGAGACTACAGTCACTGGCCTCTTGGGGAGGGCTCAGGCCAGCTTCACCAGACTCTGTATATCTTTGTCTATCCAAAGGAGCAGCTGTTTTGCATCGGGCATGGCAAAGAGAAGGTGCTACGTCACTTATTGGACTGTTGCTTTCTAGCATTTCCCTCCTTTTTAATTTTAGGCCACTAGCTCTACAGACTCTTCAGTGGGATGGATGACTTGCATCTCACATGGGCTTTGACTGGAAATATCAAAGCAGCAGTAAGGACTACCTTCCACCTTTTCCATGGTTTCCTTCTTCCTTTAACCTTTTTATAACATCTGATGGCTGAGTGGAGTGGATTCATGGAAATGTAGAAACTGGGCAAGAAGTAGTCTGTTGCTCCTGGGAAGAGGAGTCTTGCCTGAACACTGAAAATCTACCACATCCACAGAACTGATGGTGTTAAGTTGCACCTCTAGATACACATCCAAATACCTGTACAAATTCAGGAACAACCCCATTTGGGTCACTCCAAAGCCTGTTCAGGTTGGGTTAGAACCAATCTGTACACCCAATATTTGGTTACAAATTGAATTAGACATTACTCTCATATGCATAGTGAAGGTTTTCCTTCCCATATGCAATTTTGGGTTGTAATGGTGAATCTAGCATTTCTTTTCTCAGCAATTCTCACTGTGATAGATAAATGTTCAGAGTTCCAAAACTGAGCAATGTTGCTAGTTGTTATGCAGGTAGAAATGTGAAATGTCTGCTCACATTTCCCACTGAGCTTGATGACAATGACAGCAACTTCTAAAAGATGGATAAATGGATGGTTCTGCCAGTTTTTCTTTCTTCAATTCTGATTTTTTTTAAAAGCTCAAATACGTTCTCCCAAATTTATGACAAAAGTCATCTTTATAAGCCCTCATATGCTTGACCTTGACTTCCTTGTTGAAGGGAAGACTGGAGTAAGATATGGAAACATAAATGTTGAACCTTTTGGCTTTTAGAGCACAGGTTGTTTTTCTGTACCTTAATAGTAAACATAAGCTTTAAACAGAGTTACATGTATTATATAATTGACAGATTCGGTGTGTTCTTTTTAGGAAGGAGAATGTAAATGAGGGTGAGGGAAGCCTTATGAGTAGTGTTACATAATTAGTGCATATTAACAGAAGTTTATAAATGGATAGTACAGGGAAAGATATCCACAGTAACTACTATATATCATATCTTCCTATCTATTTGTCAGTCCTATGTATAAGACAGCCCCAAAATTACAGTTTCACAACCGTACAGATCTCTTTTTTGGCTTACGTCCATGTGTAAGATGACCCTCAATTTTAAATCTAACAATTTTAGAAAACTATATAGTCTCATACATGGAAAAATACTCTAGGCAAAAAGGGGCTAGGGTCACACAATTATATGGCCGGTGTGATAGTGGACCCAAATTATCACAGTCAAATGAGCTAAAACTAAACTTAGGCAGACCATATACCATATTCATATGGCAAGAGTGCAGGTGTAAAGTGTGAGAAAATGTGAGGCAAAGAATATCCTTACAGTTCCAGTATACAATCATCTACCTAATCTTTTAAAGGCAGGCAACAGGAGTCTTTACAGATTAAAAATTATAAAAGTATGTTATTAAAATTAAGTTTGCAATAGTTTTGAGATATAACCTAAAATCTCACAAATGTTGCTATTACAGTAAGGAGGACAAAGTCACCTTTGTCTACAGAGTCAGCTGTTGGCAGGAAACCATTGAAAAAGATTTGGCCTGTATTACAATTGGAACGTCCTGAACACTGTAGAATAATGGGGAGTAAATATCAAGTTTAAGTACTCTGTAAAATGTTGTTCATTGATTTCCCCCCCTTCTGAGCATAAACCTTGAAGACTCAATAACAGTTCAAAGGGCTGAACATCTAAGAATTAAGTACCATCATAATTACTCCTGGCAGGGGTGTGAAAAAAGTCATGCTGTTCCTCGTGAAGTAGAAATTAACCTCCCACCTTCATTTTATTTTTCCAACTTTTATGAAAGCTATAGGGTTAGGAGGGGGGAGGCTACAGCGAATGGAATAGAAATTGATATATTTGAGTCTGTAGTTCAAAACATTCTGAACAAAAGTATTTCAGATCAAAATTCCGCCCTCCCTCCCCCTCCAAAAAAAGGTCCACAACTCAATCAAATGTGGTTATGACCACTGGTACCACCACATTTTTATCAGTATTTTTGTTCCTGGAGGATACAAGTAAGTAGAAAACTAAGTGTTCTGCTTATATACTCCCCTATACCACTTCAAGTAGTCTCTGGGTGGTTTACAGTTTTAATTACAGTAATGCAGGCACTCATTTTACCAAGCTTGGAAGGATGGAAGGCTGAGTCAACCATGAGTCTGCTAGCTGGGATTGAACCTCAGGTCGTGAGCACAGTTTTACCTGCAGTACAGGCATTTAACCACTACACCATGGGGCTTGTTTAGAAAGAGAAGAAAGATAGTTCTGATGATAAAGCAAGTTTGGAAGATACATGATCTGGTGCTGTTATTATTTATTTATTGTATTTATTGTATTTATTGTATTTATTGTATTTATAGACTGCCCATCTTCCAGACGGAACTCGGGGTGGTTTACAATTAGAATAAAAACAACAGTATAAAACAGCAAAAGCGAACAAGAAAAAACTAATAAAATAGGAGGAGGGAACCTCCACCAGAGGCGACACGGGCAGCAAAGAGGAGAAGAAGGGAAAAAAACTAAGTAAAAAAAATATTAAGTAATGAGGTCGCCAAATGCCTCTTTAAAAAGTAAGGTTTTCAGGGCCTTTTTAAAGGCGGGCAGGGACTGTGCAAGGCACAACTCACTAGGGAGATGGTACCACAAAGTGGGGCCCACCACAGAGAAGGTGCGGTTACACGTAAGCAATTTCCGTGCCTCCCTGGGTGTAGCCACCCTCAGTGAGCACGCCTGCACCATTCTAGTGGTCCTGACCTCAGTTGACCTCTGGGAGATACACTCCAACAGGTACTCTGGTCCTAAGCCATGGAGGGTTTTGAAAATCAAAACCAGGACCTTTAACCTTATCCGGAGGACAACGGGCAGCCAATGCAGGTGAGCCAGAACTGGGGTGATGTGGTCGAATTTACGAGCACCCACCACCAGTCTGGCCGCCGCATTCTGCACCCGCTGGAGCCTCCGGACAAGGGTCAAGGGCAACCCCACGTAGAGGGCATTGCAGTAGTCAATCCTCGAGATCATGAGGGCCTGCACAACTGTCCTCAGGGAAGACTCATCAAGATACTGATGTATCTGGGTGATCCTGCAGAGATGGATAAAAGCGATCCTGGAGACCACCATCACCTGGGCTTCCAGGGAGAGGGCTGGGACCATGCCCAGATCCCTGGCCCTGTCAGTAGGATGGAGGGAAATCCCCCCAGTCTAGGGAGGGGTCATTGTACCCAGACAAGGATGTCCCGAAGAACAGAACCTCCGTCTTCTCTGGGTTCAGCTTGAGCCGGTTAGTCCTGGTCCATTCCAAGACCGCCTCCAGGCACAGGTCGAGGGAGCGTACTGCCTCCTCTGCAGAAGAAGAAAAGGAGAGAGAGAGCTGTGTGTCATCAGCGTAGTGATGGCAGCAAACTCCAAATCCCCTGATGACCTCTGACAGCAGCCTCATGTAAACATTGAACAGCATGGGAGAGATTGCCAATCCTTGGGGCACCTCACAAGGGAGTGTCCAAGGAGCCGACAAATCATCCCCCAGCTGAACCCGCTAAGACCAGCCGCCAAGGAAGGAACGGAGTCAGCAGAGAGCCGAGCCCTGAATTCCAGCCTCTGCAAGCCGGTCCAGCAGGTTACTGTGGTCGACGGTATCAAAGGCAGCTGACAGATCAAGGAGGACCAGAACGGAGGAGCACCCCCTGTCGGCCTCCCTGAGGAGGTCATCCTGCAGAGCAACCAGGGCAGTCTCGGTCCCCCGAAGTGGCCTGAACCCAGATTGGAAGGGATACAGGATACGATTATCCTCCAGGTATGACTGAAGCCGGACGGCGGTCACCCTCTCAACAACCTTGCCCAGGAAGGGAACAACGGCAATTGGACAATAGCTGGACAAATCATCCAATGCCAAGCTGGGCTTTTTCAAAGTGGGCTTCACCACGGTCTTCTTCAAACGAGAAGCAAAAATTCCTTCCCTGAAGGAGGCTCCGGCTGACCAGGATTGGAGAGGTCTCAAACCACCCGGAACAACTCCGCCTGGCGGTTCGAGGACTCATCAATTCTCAGAGAGACATGAGCTGTTCTAGCATCGCTGATTGTGCATACATAGCGACTGGTCAGCTGCTTGAGAGCAGCCCTACTCATTGCTGTCCGATCCTTCCTCCAAACGACCTCAAGCTTCCTGTGATATTGTTTCATCACCTGCAACTCAGCCATGAACCATGGTGAGGAGCGGGCTCCACAGCGGAGGAAGTGCTTGGGGGTTATCCGGTCTACAGCTCTACACCCCCGGTGGCACCCTCATTGGTTATAACCAATGAGAACTGTGGAAAAAAAACTTAAGCAGAAAAATGGGCATCATTAATACAAAAATGTCAAAACATAACAATTATAACATTTGGTAGATGTAAATGTTTTGAAAAAAACCCCTCAACAATTATTTCAACTATGCTCCCAATCGGAGGAAAGGTTCTGAAGGTGAGTGTCAACGTTCCAATATCTATTTGGCAGGTGTGTGGCTGTAATAAGATTTGAAAAGTATTCTCATGTTGGAACAACAGTGTTTCAAAGAATCATTTCCTAGAGTGAAGAAACACATTTAACCTGATCTAGAAAATATACCAAGTAAATAAGACATTGAGTCTGTTCACATGTCCCGTTTGTTCCTGGCAAAGAAGTGGCTCCATCATCTATTGAGTGGTTGTGCTGCCAGATGGCGTGGTATAGAAATCTAATAAATAAATAAATAAGTTCAATAGACCCACGTGACATTAATGAGCAAAAATCAAAAATAGGTCATGTGGTTTTCAATGAAAACAATAAAGTGCAGAAAAAGGAAATTTCTTTATTAGACCAATGGAAAAATCAAGTAAAACACAAGCTTTCAATGGCAACATATTCCACTTTCTGCAGACAGTTTCAGAAGTTTATTGGCATGGTTGTTTTAGTACATGCCAGGTAAGCATTCTTGAGCAGTGAGCAAACAGCTGGTAGGGTGGATGGGTGTAAATTCCACCCCTTCGGGTTGCATCAAACAGCATCTTAGAATTTGTATCCCATCTCTTCAAGCCAAGAATCAGCAAGTGGTCTGCATACCAGGTAGTCTTCAGGGTTTTGATGGTAATGGAGTCCATCTTTCTCAGAGAGTTTCAGATGTTCCTTGGGATGGTTGTTGGAATGCATGCCAGTAAGCATTTCTTCTCTCCTTCCCTTCATTTCCAGGATTAGACGGCCCAGCTTGGAAATTTATGGATTTTTTTCCAGCTTGGGTCCTTTCAGATATGCTGTTCCCATCTGTTTCTTCATCTCAGACAAAATAATGTAATCTGGTGGTATCTGTGAAGATTCTCAGTCATCCAGTTGAGTTTATCTGGAAGCTGAGTCATGGCAACTGGACTTCTTTTCTTGAGAGATCGAAATGTTTTGTTACTCATTCAAGCAGCTTTGTCAGTCTGAGGAAAGTTAGTGGTGAGTCCTTCATTTTGTAGTTTACCTTTATTTCACATCACCCTGGTCTGAATAGGCTAATAAATTGGACAATGGCCTGAATAGGCTCACAAGATGGTAAGGTAAGGTAAGGTTTATTATTACGGCATCAAGCCAGACATAAGATAAAACAGGATAGAGCAGAGTAAAATAAAATATGAGAAACATTAGCTAGAAAGTTTAAAAACTGGCAAACAAAAAAGTTATTTTTTAAAAACTCCTTTAAGACAGCAAATATAACAATATAAAACCAAGGTTTAGAAGCTCAGCTATCTATCTGTTGCTGTGACATGCCGCCCAGTATTTTGCTACCAGTTCAGTAGTAGTCTGACTTTGGTCAATTAGCAATTGATTACAATAGTCTGAGCCCGATTGGCCTGCCATATCTTTTAAGAGTGGTGTGATGTATTTTGCTCGGGTCTTTTTATGCCTACTGCATCTGAGCATCATATGCTCAATGGATTCTATCTCATTAGAGCCACAAGGGCAGAGTCTCTGTTCCCTCAGGATGTTCTTAAATCTGCCTTCCAGCACCGCAGAAGGGAAAGCCTCACACCTGGCCAGAGTAAAGGCTTTCCTAAACTTGTACGTCTCCTATGTAACTTTTCCCAACATCCATTCAGTATGGGTCATTAGCTATGGCATTGGTTGTTGAGGTGTGAAGTGATTCTGATTTGTCTGGGGATTGATGAAAGGGATGCTTGATAAGGAGTACACAGATTGTGTCTGAGTTCCCTACCTCTATTGAGAGAGGGGTTTCAATACACACATGAATGGCTTCTGTGTACATCCTCATATTTCACTGAATGACGTATGTCCTTCAAATTGAGGTGTACTGCTGATGATGGTCCTGAGCTGTTGCCCCTCCTATGTTGGGCCATCCTCCTGTTTAATGGCTGTTTAGTTTCTCCAGTGTAGAGGTCTGCACACTCCTCACTGCACTGGTCTACATATACTATATTGTTCTTCTTATGTTTTGATTTAGGGTCCTTTGGGAGGACGAGTCTCTATCTTAGTGTGTTTGAAGTTAACAGGAATGTGGTATTTACTAAAAATCATTTTAAGCTTTTCAGACACTCCAGCCATATAAGGAATGTCCAAGTTCTTTTGTCGGCTCTTGGTCTCAGGCTGATCTATTGTTCTTCTGGGTCAGCACACTGCTTTGTTGAAGGCCCACTTTGGATATCTGCAGGCCTTAAGTGCTGTCTTCAGGTGCCTGTCTTCTTTCTTCTTGGCTTCTGTGGAGGTGGGGATGCTCTCTGCTCGGTGGTTTAGAGTCCTGATGATTCCTAAGTTTTGTTGTAATGGATGGTGGGAGTCAAATAGTAAGTACTGATCTGTGTGGGTGGGTTTCCTACAAACTTCTGTTCCCCAGCCACGGTCGGGTCCAATGATGACTGCACAATCCAAGAAAGCCAACCTGTTGTTTTGGTGGTGTGTATAATTGGAATTCCCCCGGAGATCAGTGATGTAAACTACATAATTGTTCCCAGTACGGAGCAGGGTTAACTTTTGCTAACTTTTTAAAGGAGGTGAGGGTTATTTCCCTAGCACTGCTGCCTCTCACTGCCTCTGTGACAGGAGCAATGTAGTATACTGTCTTACCAAAAACAAACAAACCAACAAACAAAATACATCCAAACTCCAATGTATGTAGCTGGGCAGACTTTTCTCCATGTTAGGAAGAATTCAGTACCCATTTCTTCACAAAATGGAAAATTCCACTAACAAATCATGCAACTTTAAGGAAGGCAAACAGGTAAGGAATTGAGAGAATGGGGAAGCCATGAGAGGGAAGGAGGTGAAGTGGGGAAGGGAGAGGACATGTCACTGTATTTATTTTTGACTGTGGGCATGAATCAAATTATGTCAGACTGAGGGCCAGTGAGGACACTGGTGCCAAATTAGTTCAAGGTCTTCATGTGACTACCCAAACTGAATACAGCCGTGAAAGAGACTGTGAATTAAGAGTGATTTAATTTGACAGCATAGTCATGCCCTGAGTCAGAAATTTAGTTGCTCCCAAGTATGTTTTATATGTACAATATGGGTATGGTTTCTTATTCTGTGTTTACATAAACATTTCCCCTTGCAGTCTGCCCTCTGAATAGATTATTAAATTAAGAATAGGTCCACCCACATCGCACACAGTTGCCACAGCTGGGATGATTTAACTGCCCACCCAGAAGAGGTCAGCACAGACAGACGATGTGAGGCTGAGAGATTGTGAGCTACTGCTTTGCCCATGTGCCCAGGCTTGGAGGCCTGGGATTTTGGTGGTGCTGCAGCAGCGCACCTCACGGTTTGAGAGTGAGGACTTGGGCACCAGGGCGCACAACTCTGTGCACCAGCTAATTGAAAAGAAAAGGGGGAGGAAAAAGGAGAAAAGGAACAGAAGAAAAATGCTGTATATAATAGAGCAATTTGCTTAGAACAGTTCAGTTTAGTTTTTCCTCTTGTGTATATTCTCAAAAGTTTATTTATTTATTTATTTATTTATTTATTTATTTTTATAGTTTATTTTATTATACTGGTTAAAACCACTTTACTAAAAAAACACACCATTATTTAGTCAGCTGGCCTAGAGTGCCAAGCACACAGCAGGCATTCCCTCTTTGGACAGCGATTGAGAGCTGTTGCCTCAGGAACATAGGTGCTCGGTCGTCTTGAGACGTAATGGCTATCCTGCGACCTATTTCCTGGACTAGGCTCAAGGCTGATTCTCCCCAGACTCCAGATATAATTTATTTATTTTTTTAAAAAATAAAAAAATGGAGATGGGAATGTTTCATTGATTGGACATGGGCTGCAATGTATTACTGGTATGCAAGGGGACCTACAGCATTGGTGGAGGGCATGGGACATAAAAATAGCCCTTATATTGTGGCAGGAATTTTAAAGGGAGGAACTTGAAGTGAGTTACAGAGTGACACCCAAAGAGGGTGTCAGCTATCTCACCTCCCATATTTGTTGAGCTGGACGTTATATAAGGGGACAGGAATTCAAGGGGATCGTCCGTGCACTATTGCACCTAGGACCAGAAGGCTCGGGTGGGCTAAGGCTTAGAGGGGTATCCCTAAACCTGGGCAGAGGAAGACATGTCATGCAAATTACAGCACACTTGGGAGCCAGGAACTCACCCTTGAGAGGTCTTGTCTGGGGGTTAAAGGGACGTCAGACTCAGATTTCACACTATGGTGAAATATTGAAAGGGGATTTAGCATGAAATAGTTTAATGAAGTTGTGGCCCAGGTTTTAATCCAGCCTCTGTGTCTCTCTGGGTCAGCAAGGTTCAGTCACACAGCTGGTTATCTTTGGACCAGCTTGGTACATCCATCTTGGATACCTTTACAGAGAGGAAGACATGAGGAAAAATCAATCAATAAATCAAGCAAACAAGCAAGCAAACAGACAGTGTCCATAAGGTAAGGATGGGCCACACATGAGCCGCCTGTGCTCCAGGCGGTATTATGGGTCTCGCCATGCATTGCTTGAAACTAAGGCCAACATTATAATCAGTGTTGCTGACAGGGCTAGTGCAAGCTGCTAGGTTACAGCAGTTCTGTAGAAGAAACATTTTCCTTTGCCATTCTCTTCTGTTCCCTTCCCTTCCTAGGTGCAAGAAGAAACGTTAGAGTATGTTTCTGTAGTTTCTGTATGACATTCTGGCACCACTGGAGCAGTTGCAAGTATCTCAGTGGTTGCCCACTTTTGATGGCAGCCAATGATTTTCTATGAAAGCATTGTGGCTCCCAATATGCTGGGAAGTCAAATGCCACTTGTTTAATTGGGGGAAAAATGGTCCGTGCTTGTTGCAAGGATGAAGTCTAATGAACCACCCATTCTTCCCCGGAAGCAAGATTACACAAAGCTGTGAAAGAAAATGAAAAAGTTAAAGGAAAGAGAGAAAAAGATATATAGATAGAATGTAAAAGTGAGAAATTAATTATTTTGAGACGATGCTACCTTGCTGTATAACAACACAGTGCATGAATCTGTGGAATACATATAAAGAGCTACTAAATTAGAATAATATTCCCCTAGTGACTCATACAGGTAGTGATATTCAGAAACGCCACAGCATTATACCCTGATTCTTTCTGTAGGAAGAGAAATGTTTATTAAATCATATCTTACCATCATCTCACATTCACAGAAACAGACACATACACACACAATCTCATCGTATTGGAGCTCAAAAACAATGCAAATTTTACAATAGAAGTCACTTGTTTTTGAATTACATTGCAGCAAAGTATGCTTCCACATTTCAGTTAGAAGCAGGCAAATAATTAAAAGTTTTTAACTAGATCCTGGGAGCACACTAATTATCTACACAGTCCAGGCTAGACATGAATTGGATTTACACTACATTAATGCAGGTGTCATTCGGTTTACTTCACTGGTTACCAATGTAAGCTGCTGTATCCAACCAGATACTTTGAAACAAATTAATTTCATTGTAGACTAGGACTTTAGAAAGTAAACTGTGCATTTAGTTGACGTTCACACCAGCTTGTGTGTGGAAGCCCCTGACCCACATAAAGGGCATAGAGATTGATGGCAATCTACTGGTACCCTTTTGGAGATATTCTGAATAGAGAAGGGCATGAACTGCTAATTTGGAAGTTCATCCTGATTTGTGGTTCAATGAATTTTGGCACTGGCTCACCAGCTGTCTTAATACAAGCAAACAGAGGTCAGCCCTGTTTCCCTTAGGGACAAAGGGAGGTCACAGAAGTGGAGGTGTTGAGAGAGGCCACAGTGGTGCCAAACAAGGTAGGTCGAGGGGTTTGGGGTGGAGAGGCTCAAGGGGATGTTTTGTAGGCAGCTATTAAAAAAAAGGAAAATATTCATCCATTCATATTTATCAGGGTCTCTAGACCTGGTTTATATGAAGGGACAATATTTAACAAATCAGCAATTACTTGAATATTATGATTCATTTTTAGTTTATCCCCATATCCTTGAACAGATGAAATGCACAGATAACTCTGTGACATTATTTGTGAATTTACAGATTTATACTTTAAAAATGCCATAGATGAGGAGATGCAAATGCTTATGAGTAGGGATGGGCACCTTAAAAAAATACATGCTGTTTCATTTTTGTAAGCTTACAAAACCATACAAAACAAAGCAAAAGAGCAAACGGTGTGTCATCAAGAAATGAAACGAAACACCATTTTTGTTTTATTTTGGAAATGAAATGATTCATCCCAGCCTCTTGATCAAGTCATCTTGAGAACAGGAGGTTTATTTTTAAACTGATTGATTTGTTCTCCTTTCTTCCCATGCCTCAGCTGTTGAGATAACTTATCTCTGATTCTGATTTGGTGCAGCTAGCCAGGAGCTGAGCTCTTCCCTTCGCTGGCTGTGCTTTGCAAGTTAATTTAAACTGATTGTTTGGTTTTCCTTTCCTGATTAAGTAGGACTGTGGAGGTTAGTTTTTAAAAATATTTTCCTTCTTCCCACTTATCAGCTGTTGAGCTTATCTCTCTGATCTTTCCATGGAGCAGCTAGCCCTTAGGTTTCCTTCTTGTTTACAGAGCGTTCTTTGAAAGGTTAGGAGGTTATTTGATTTATGGCAGTGGGCTCCTGGTTAAATAAAAAAAGCTCCCCATTATTTATAGCCTTACAAATCATTTCATTTCATTTCATGACAAAAATTCTTTTACAAAATCAGTTATTAACAAAATGAAAAGAAATGAAGACTGAAATAAAATGAAACAAAAAGCTATATTTCTGTTTCTTGCCCATCTCTAGTTATGAGCCCTGGGGGATTATGCAATCCCATAACTGTGTTACCAATTCACTCCAAATCCGTAGATCAGGTCTTGTAATGCTGTTAATGTGGGGCTTCCTTTGAGACTGACACAGAGACTACAGTGGGTCCCCAGGATGTCTTGGCCAGACTGGTGGCTGGTGTGGTGTGGGCAAATTTAATCACATCACTCCATTTCTGGCTCATCTACACTGGTTACCCATTGTGTCCCAGATCAGGTTCAAGGTCTTAATAATTATGTATAAAGCCCTTCATGGTTTGGGACCACATTATTTGTCACTGCGTCTTTCTCCAATGCCACATGCTTCTCTGGGTAGCCACCCAGTCATCCATGAGGGGTGGGGCCTGCTTCATAGTGGTACCAACCCTGTGGCACCAGCACCCAGTGGAATTGCAAATGTCTAGAAGGCAAATTAAAATGTTGCTTTTTAAAGGAAGCCTTCCACTCTGACCTTCTTTGATTGTATGCCTCAAGTGCCACTTGTTTTTACCTTGTTACCTTGTTACCTTGTTAAATATTTTAATTTGTTATCACCCCTTTATTGTTTAACTTGTTAGTGCCCCATGTTTTATTTATTGCCGTAAACTGCCCAATTGTATCACACTAATGGGGCAATATATAACTCAAAGAAATAAAATGAATGAATGAATAAACAAGTGTTTAAGGCCCACATATGCAATTAAAACCCCAAAATAAACAGCAACATAAGGCAACACAGGATTTGAGACAATCAAATTAAGATAAAATAGGTCATTAACTGACCAATTAAGTAAATCTTGCCAGAAGTCTACGTAAGTACTTGGAGGGGATGGCACACAAGCATTAGTGTTTAATGGTATAATAGTAGCTGGCTGGAGGTTGCAATACCTGGCTGCAGAACCAGAGATTAGGAATATAGATCTTACTGTGCATCCCTGGCAAGCTGCACAGTCACAGAGTACCATCAGAAAGAGGGGCTCCTAAACTAATTGAAATATTTCTCTGAAGATTTTCTATAAATGGGAACTGACTTGATGACACATTATAACTTAAAGCTTAGTGAACAAAGCTGAATGAAAGAACACAGAACATGAAGGGCATTCCAGAATGCAAAAAAGGTTATCTAGATAGCTTTTCTCTTCTTCTTACAGCTCATGAAAATGGCTGCTGGAACAGTTGAAAGGGAGTATATATTCCTTGTAATAACCTCAATTTGAGTCCTACCTAGCATCTCAAGATTGGGAGTATCCATGAAAGCTCTTAGACATGACTGGGGCTTCAGGTTTCACTCACCTCCTCCTTTGGAAACTTGGTCTAATGTCTTATTTTCCATTTTCCTTAATTCAAGCCACTGATAGTCTTTTTAACCCTAGGGATGCCACCATGAATCCATAGTGGTATTGCTCTGCATTGTGGGTAAACCTCAGCTTCTTGCTCATCCTGGGGATCTCACAAATACTCAGTTGTTTTGTAACTTTATCTCAATGATATGCAGATGTCTAGTTCAGGCCTTGGGATCTCACAGATTCCTTTAAATCCATGAGTTTAAACATTCAGACATTATTATTATTTCTGTTTTTATAAAGGGCTACAATCACTAGATACTACAACAACATTTTATATTTCCACATGGCTTACTATCAATTTATTAAAGGCAAGGGTTCTTTATTCCCCTTTGTTATAAATTCAAGCAGAGCTAAGATTGCTTGGGGGCCTCAAACATTTTCCCTCAAGATGATGTGGCTTTGAGCTGAAATAGTCTAAAATTCTGCAAAAATCATATCTGAGGAATATTAGATCAAGCAGGAAAAGGACTCTGTTCCTAACTAGAATATTGTCCACTGAAGGAGGCAGAAGCCAGGGGACTATTGTTTTAGGTTGTCCACAATGCCAGGATTCTGCGCGTCACTCCTTGCTCCTCTGAAGCCATGCACCAGTGAACTGCTGATTGTCTATTAGAGATGGGCACGACTCAGAAAAATTGTTTGTTTTCGTTTTCGTTTTCATTTTCGTCTAGGGGTCCGTTTCGGCTCGTTTCCGTTTTCGTGAGCTAATTTCAAAATTTTTCGTTTTCGTTTCGTTACGTAACGAAAATGAAAAATGAAAACGAAAACGAAATTTTTTTCGTTTCTTCCCATTTAGCTCCATTAAGTGCTTTCCCAGTAACGAAAAACGAAAATTGGCTCAAAATTAGTCGTTTCGTTTCCGTTTCCGTTCCAGTTCTGAGCCGTTTTTCGTTTTTTGTTTCGTTACGTAATGGAAACGAAAAACGAAAATGGAAACGAAAATACCGCTAAGACGTGCCCATCTCTATTGTCTATGGTTGGTCTGCTATAGGCTTCTAGTATACTTTCACAATGGTCTCAGATGATCAGGCAGTACATTTCCACAATGGGCCTAGGCCCTAGAATGTGTAAAGAAAAATAATAACCAACAGGCTCTGGATTATTTCTGAGTTACTTCTGCTCCATTTGGAGCTATGGGTCCTGGATTCTGTTTTTGCTAGAATTCCCACACATCCCTAGCACATTTCCATGTCTCACAGACATTCTGTGGGCACTTCATCTTAGCTACAATGCAAAAACCTAGTCACTGGGCACGCAGTCAGGCCGTTGTGGGCACTTCTAAACTGGCTTGGCGCCAAACTGACAAAGTGGAGGATGCAGGGAAGGATTACATGAAGGAAAGAGTGATTTTTGTCAGGAAACCAGCTATCTAAACAACTACTTTTAAAAATGTTATTTATACACATTTAAGGATTTTTTTTTTAAAAAAAAGATTATCTTTGTGGTTAGGGTTTGCAAAGTGCACTGAAGCAAAGGTTCTGAAGAAAATGAGTACTTGTATTGAAAGTGGTGATTACTCACCCACATTGCACACAGCTTACTAAAAAGGCAGGTTTCCTACACTACCACCAATTAGATAAATGCTACTTTACAGATTTAAATCTTTTATCCCCACACCACGGTAGAAGAGTTCTGCACACAGGAGTTTTCACCCTCACCCCACCCCACCCCCAAATAAATGAAATTACATGTTTTGCCCTATTAGTCAACCAAAGCATTCCCTCAGAGGTTCAAAATGAAGCCAAGATTTGCCTGAAATAATTAAAATCAACAACACCCCAAAACTCTTAAACCTATCCAGGAAGGAAATGGGATGGTGTGGTTTTACCACAAGTCAGCTTGTGAGATTCCAGAAGCATCTGAATGGTGACCATTAAAAACAAACTCTTGGAGTCTGACTCAGCAGAGCAGACTTCATAGCTAGGAAAGACAGATGAGGAGTAAGCCTTCTTCCTTTTACAGCTCAACCACACTGCCATTCTTCCCTCTGTAAGGACTGGATCCTGCACAGGTATTATCATTGTTTTCCCTGGTGTTAACACAGCATTTTGTGGCAGTGTCATGCTAATTATAGTACTTCCCTAATGAAGAAATATAGAAGACCACTGTCTACCCAAACATCTTATTTTTATTTCCCCACCCCAAATGGCTGCTTTTCCTTCCAGCCATCTTCACGGAAGACACCATGAAAGAGCATGAATTCTGCGTAGCCCTAGAAATCCCAGTCTTTGTTCAAATTGTGTATATTAACTTGCTCCCCATACCTTGTGGTCCTTCAAGTGTTGAGGTGATTTTTGAATCAGGATTCATGCCACTTCAGGGAAATGAATAGTGTTTTTTTTTCCCTAGGGAGTGGTTTACCTTTACTGAATAGCAAAATTTGCAGCTCAGAGACAAATGAATCATAGCCAGTGTGGTTTTTTTTTTTTTTTTGGAGAGACAGCTTCATGGTAATGTGTACAGATTACATTTGCAAGTGCTTTATTTTAAGAGCCAGCATCTAAATTTGCTAGAATGGTGTGAATACCTTTTAGTTTAAATATTAATCACAAGTTCACAACTTCTAAAATAAAGAAACAAGAACAAATATAGAAGCATAGAACGTAAGTGCAGGCTGTACTTGAACTACAAAAAGAAAAGTGAGATTAAAAAAATTGTCATGTTATTTTATAAAGTGTTTATTTTTTATTTTTTGGAGTATTTTTACCCTGCCTTTCTCCTTGGAAAAGGACCCAAGGTGGCTTAGAGTAATGAGGGATAATATGCAGTCCAGTACAATTAAGACATGTGCAAGTAATTGAGAACAAGGAATTGAGGGACATCTTACAGCAGGCCTGCCCAAAGTCCGGCCCGGGGGCCAAATCCGGCCCGTCAGGCCATTCTGAGTGGACCGCGGCTGGCCGGCCCGCCCCTCCCTCCCCCTCCTTCGCCCCATTTTTTAAAAAAAAAATCTTCTGCCAACACTGACACCGCTGGGAAGCTTGGGTGGACAGGCGGTCTGCCACCACTGGCAGCGCAGGGGGAAAGTGTGGGGGTGGGCAGGCCAGCAGGCCTCTGCTACTGCCAAGGAGCTTTGGGGTGGGATGGCGGGTGAGCCGTCAACACCGCTGGGGAGCTTGGCGGAGGTGCAAGGTCGCTCAGATCACCTCCTCCAAGGGGCGACCTGTGGCCACGGCTCCCTGTGCTTCCTTTGGTTGCCACTTCCCTTCCTCCCTCCCTTCCTTGTTCCCCACCTTCCTTCCTTCCTCTCTTGGTTTCCACCTCCCTCCCTCCCTTGTTCCCTGCCTTCCTTCCTGCGGGTGGGGTTGCAAGGGGTTAGGGGGTGGGGCTTATGGGTCAGTGGGTGGGGCTTGCAGTGGGGTGGCAGGGTCGGGGAGCAACTGGCCCCTGACACATTCTCAGCCACCAAATCTGGCCCTCCTTACAAAAAGTTTGGGCACCCCTGTCTTACAGTATTAATAGACAACATTGTTTTAAAGCTACAAGGTGATAAGTAGTTATATAAGCACAAAGTCTATGTGAACCTATAGATTCATATAAAAGACACAGAATGGTAGTCCATCATTCAGGGAAAGCTTTCATTGAGCTTGAAGAGAAAGGTCTTTGCCTGTTTCCAGAAGGACAACAGAGATGATGCAGTCCTGGCCTCTAGTGGGAGGGAGTTCCAGAGTCTGGGCGCAGCAGTCGAGAAGGCCCTTTCATGGGTTCCCACGAGATGTACCTAATTAAGGTGGCGGGATGGAGTGAAAGGCCTCTCCAGATCACCTTAACACCCGAGGCGGTTCATACTGTGAGATTTCATCTTTGCGGTAGCTAGGACCCAGGTCGTACAGTGCTTTGTAAGTCAAGTTCAGCACCTTGAATTGTGTCCAACAGTTGATTGGCAGCCAGTGGAGATGTTTTAATAGGGGTGTATCTGGTACCTCCAGATAACAACTTTCTGATTCATTTCTGTTTGTTGATACTTTGTGACCCTGATTTTAATCCTCTTAAAAAGTTGTCTCTGTACTTATTCAGCAGTTTTTTTTTTTTTACATTTGCAGGAACAATTTTATTCTAGGACAGTTTGAAATGTGCTTTGCTCTAGGTCAGTCTCAAGTACAAATTGCTTCTTCAAATTATTCTGTCAAGATTTATTTACTTTGTCTGTATGGACTGTTTGTTTTCTTCATTATTGTTTAGAGCATTATTTCAGATGCTCTAAAACAAAATGGTGTGGCTTCATTTTTAATATATGTCCCCTCCCCCTCCACATTTACTGTAACAGCTTATCTCCCTTGTTTCCTTTACTCATCACTGTAAGATGGAAAAATATTTGACTTGGCAGTTTGAAAAAGAAAAGACTGGATAAATATTGGTTCTTCTATTATTATCATGTTAACTTTCTGTTTCTTAGACTCGCTTGCTGGCATCCTGTTGCATAGCTCTACAAGTATGGCAGAAATGACATCACCAGCAGGAACCACTTTCTGCTAATTCAAGAGTACCTGGTTCAATTTTGGATTGTGTCTGATGCTCATGCAATGACACAAGGTGACAAAAAACAAAAAATCTGAGAAGCAGCTAGCAGTATTTGCTACTTGCCACTGGTGTTATTCTTGATTTGCTCTTAGAGCTAAGCAAGAGGGGTTTGGTCACTACGTCAGCGCACTGATGTCTTGCAGTGGTGGTTCCAGCTTGAGCTGCTCTGGGTTTTAATCTGAAGGAGTTCTCCACTGCTGAGCTTGCTTGTGTGTGCTAGCTTGCCTCATGGCGCAGTGGTTAAATGCCTGTACTGCAGGTAAAACTGTGCGACCTGGGTTCAATCCCCGGTAGCAGGCTCAAGGTTCACTCAGCCTTCCATCCTTCCAAGGTCGGTAAAATGAGTACCCAGCTTGCTGGGGGGACAATGTGTAGCCTGCACACTGTAATTAAAATTGTAAACCGCCCAGAGACCACTTGTAGTGGTATGGGGCGGTATATAAGCAGAACACTTTGCTTTTGCTTTTGCTTGGGCAGGCTCCTTGGATAGCTGTCGTGCCCTTTAAACTAAAACCTGGCACAGATGCATTGCACCCTGGTGGCAGGAAAGGTATATCTAGGGCCACAGTAATGCAGGACTGAACAAATGTGACACAAGAATAGCATAAAGGCAACATTTTGCCACCACTACAGATGGACAGTTTGGCAGAAATGCTTTGATTGAAAATGTAATTCTTGATCAGAATTCCTGTTGAAAGTCAATACTCTTACTGGTAGGAAAAGATGTAGTGCTAAAAACATTTCTGTGAACTTTTTGTACTGTCGTACAGCACTGAATGTGGTGGCTTAGTGGGCTAGAGCACTGAAAACTGTCGGCTGCAAAGTTGGCAGCTCGGCGGTTCAAGTCCCGGGTGGCATGCAGTGGATTGAGCTCCTGCTGTTAACCCCACTTTCTGCCAATCTATCAGTTCAAAAGCATGTAAATGAAAGTAGATAAAAAGGTACCGCCATAAAAAGTGGGATGGTAAACAGTGTTCTATGTGCAGAAATGCATTCAGCCATGCTGGCCACATGGCCACGGACTTGAACAACATTGGCTCTTTGGCTTGGAAACAGAGATGAACATTGCCTCTACAGTTGGACACGACCAGCACACACGTGCTGGGGGTAACGTTACCTTTACTTACAGCACTGAAACTTTAATACACACTTTTAAGGTATTTTTCATAGTTACTTTTAAATAGGTTTCCAAGGATGTTTACATTTCCCACCTATTTTAGGTCCCTTCTTTATTCCTGAAATAGCTCAACCACTTTTAATCACTGATTTTAAGGGTGAAATCGGGATGTTATTTTGTGCTCAATGGGAGAAGCCCAACTAAATCAACACTACATTTTAACTGTCACAATCAGTATTTCAGAACCCAGAGTCTATTCCATTTATTAATATACTCCAGAAGAAAACGAGCAAAACTATACTGCTATTTGTGGTACCTGAAGATTGATCTCTCCGTGGTCATAATCTTACCAAATGGTTTCTATTCCCTACTATTCGCTCTGCCAGTATATTTAAACAAGAAAACACCAAGACAGAATTGAAGTTTTCTTAAAGAGCAGCTTGGAGGAGACTGTTTCCTTTCTCATCAAAACCACATGTTTATTTCTCTCTTTATTGTGGATAATTTTCACCATAATTTGTCTGAAAAAGCTAATTTCAATTCATGCCTTTTGATACTGGCTTTATCTGGCCAATGAAATTGATACTTCTTCCCAGATGAATTGAAAGACAACTACAGTTACGTTGAGAGAATTGAGGTGTTTCTAATATCCCTCTCGGTTGTGACAGTGAAGAAGAGAGCTTATCGGCATGTTGTAAACTGTGGTCTACTGTTATGTCTGAACAAACTCAATGTCTGGAAATCCAGTGTCTTTTTGAGAAGCAACTCCCAAAATTTAAAGGAAACTGGAAGGTCCAACTGGTTCTTTTGAAACAGTAATGGTTAGGTATATATTGAGATCTGGTTGAAGCTTTAGGAACCTTTGTTACTGAGAAAGAAAGAGGGGATTCTACTAAGATCCATATTTGGATATTTAGTATGTAAAACAATGAGTATAACAAGGAGTAAAAACACCATCTCAAATAAGGAATAAACAATTGGGATTTACAAGCAAATATTTTTTTCTGGTCTGATATCTAATTAGTTATCTAATCTGCTCCCCTGTGGAAGCAGGAGGTCAGAAGGACACCTCAGCTACTTCATCTGCCTCAGTCTGAAAGGTAGTGTTCATTTGTTCTCAAAACCTTTTTAGATTGCTTAGATCAAGTATGGCTTTAAAGTAGCCTCTGAAGTGCATTTGAATTTCTGCAGGTTTTACCTCTATTATTACTCCAAAAATAGAGAGAGATTTGCTTTGTTATTTCTGTTAAATTTAATCCT
>JAHTLZ010000122.1:13101752-13121894 GCA_023846285.1 Phrynocephalus versicolor
ACACACACACACACACACACACACACACACACACACACACACACACACACACACACACACACACACACACACACACACACACACACACACACACACACACACACCCACAAACCAAAACAAAAAAAAATCCCCGCACACCCCACCCACCCACCAACCCCCCACCCAAACACAAGCATCTACACAACTGGCTAGTTAATACTGTCGAAGTGCTCACTGCTGGTGTGACAAAACCCTGGAAACAGGAGTAATGAATATACAAATCATCAGCTAATCCCAGCAGGAGGGCGGGGAATGGTATGATATAAAAAGGGTGGAGCCTAGTCAGTTGGGGCAGTTGAGTTGAGTTAAGTTGAAGGTTTTGAGAGTGAGTGCTGGGGGAGAGCACTGCTCTGTGAGAGTTCTGTCAGGCAGTGAGGGCTATACTGTTTACTAGTTATTAAAGACGGGGAGGGGCTGGAAGAGTTGATGAAATCTATTATATGTTAGAGCAACACATATCATCTTCAGATATTGTTATATTTATTATTTTCTCAATAAACTTTGTTATTATTTTTATATTATACATCTTAGTCTGTCCGAATTCATGAGGCGACGATTTTAAAAGGTGGCAGCATTACCAAGTGAATAAAAGGTGACAGCATTACCATTTCCATCAGAATTCAGTGTGTAAACACAGTCCTTGAATTCATTATTAAGTGCAATTATAGCTCTGGGATGAAAACTGTTCAGAAGACGTGTAGTCCAAGTTTTAATTGTCCATGGAGAATCTTATGGCAATTTGCAGCCCGAAGTTTCACAGGTGTGCAAGTGGGTTTTCATCTGTATGCATATAAGAGATTTCATTGTTGAACAAATCTGAAAGCATGCATGTATTGATATGAAGTCCATGTCTCTGGCTCACTGCAAATGGCAATAGTGAATATCTCAGATGTCATAAGTCTTACTTTAGGTATTCATTTAACCAGGCCGCTGCTCACTTAGCTTTCCAGTAACAGTGTTATAAATATTTCACTGAACTAGACATGGGCATGGAGCGGCGGAATTTTCGTTTCCGTTACCGTTTTTTTCGGTTCCGTACGTAACGGAAACGGTAACGGTAATTAAGCTGTTACCACTCGAACTCGAACTGAAAAAAGAAAAATTAGGTCAGGTTTTTTCGTTTCCGTTTGTGGCATCGCGGCGATCGCACGATGAGCAAGCACAGAAAAAGTTTTTAAAAGTAAAAAAAAACCCGACCCCCTCCCGGCCAAAAAAGCAGGCGAATATATGCCTGTCTGAGGCTTTGCCACCTACCAGCGGGATGGTTTCTGGGGGGGGTCCCCGGCCTTCCCCCCTCCTCTCCTGTCCCGGGCTGCTGGCACCAGGCTGGGGGGGCATCATCCTCGTCGTCTTGCCATGCCATGCGGTGGGGGGGATCCAAAATGTTGACCGCAGTTTTTCTTTTGAAATTGTGGTCAAAAAACACACCAAAGCACCACAGAAACATGTGAAATCTATTTATTTTAAATGCCTGAATTTTAATAGTAGTAGCAGTGGTTTTTTTACAGCAATAAAACCGTCACATTTATTTTTATTTTATTTTTATTTTTTTATTTTATTTTTAGACCTGCCCATTTGGGCTGGGCATGGGATGGGACCATGCAATTTTTTTGAACAATTCCACCAATGGCATGGCCAGGTTTTGATTGACACTTCTGGATGTGCTAGAGGGCATAAAAAGCAGAGGCACCTTCCAGAAGTCGCAGTCGGGTCTTGCATGCGGAGGGAGGAGGGCTGTGGTACTTGTGCACTTGCAGAGATTATTCGAGGAGGTTGGCCTGGAGGCTTTAGGCTTTATGCAGGCAGGGAGGGAATTGATTTTTTATTAGAAAAAATTCTTTGATTCCCTGCAGCTTTGTCTGGCGAAGGGAAGCAGTTAGGGTTTTTTATTTGTCCTCTTCTCTGGCTGTTTGTGGGGAGAGGAGGATTTTTCTGATATTGGATAAAGGGGCAGGGTTGACTGGGAGTGGGAGGTGTGGATTTATTTTAAAATATATTATATACTACCATTTATTTTCTATTTTTCCCAACTTCAATTTGCTTGCACACACACACATTTGGGGTGCAAGCCAAGAACAGAACCTCTATCCTAAGTGGAGAATATTTTACAATATTATTTAGTTTACTTATTACTTACTTCATTGATTGTTTTTAAACTTGTTGTGCTGTGTGTGTGCCCTTGAACACACAGACACATTCCATTTAAAGTGAATCAGAAGAATTCAGAAAATTATTTTCAGTTTATTCCCTGACTACAACTACTGTTTGTTTGTTTGTTGTGTTGTTGTGTGTGTGCTTGAACACACAGGCAGGCAGGCACATTCCATTTCAGTGCATCAAGTTGAATCCAGAAAATTATTTCTAGTGCATTCCCTGACTACAACTACTAAACTATATTGTACTTACACCACGATATCTTTCTGCGGAGGCATAGTAACACACTACTGTCTTTTCACTTCAGGCCTATTTTTGGGGCCTGGCTGAAGCCACCTGTCCAGCTGCACACCCACACACATTTGGGGTGCAACCCAAGAACAGAACCTCTATCCTAAGTGGTGAATATTTTATTACAATATGATTAGTTTACTAAATAATTACTTACTTCATTAATTCAGAAAATTATTTTCAGTTTATACCCTGACTGCAACTACTGTTTGTTTGTTTGTTGTGTTGTTGTGTGTACGCTTGAACACACAGGCAGGCACATTCCATTTCAGTGCATCAAGTTGAATCCAGAAAATTATTAAACTATTTTTATTTAATTCTCTGAATGTGCCTGCATGCACTGCAGTTTTGCTGACTGAGTGCTGAGGAAGGGAAGAGCAGTTCTTCTGGACTTCCGGTCTGGATATCATTTCATTTCAAATACTACATTTTGTTTTCTAGTTTTTTCTCTGTTTCAGTGGATCAAGTTGAATTCCAAAATTAGAAACTTATACCAAGTGCCAGCAGGGCAACATTGAAAGCTCGTACAAAAGAACACAGTGTGAGAGTAACCTTGTGGGTCAAAAGAATAAGTTTATTAGAATAGTTTGTTACTTTACACAAATATAAAAAGAAAATATATTTCTAATACTTTTGAGAAATAAAAAAAAATGAGGAGGGGTGGCAGAGCCAGAGGGAAGGGCAGGGGAACCCCCATTAAAATAAATAGGGGCACATTTCTGAAGGAAGTCTCAGGAAGTAGTGCAGATAGTGATATTGCTGCCACTCCCTCTCCAAGCAGCAGCTGCACAACCAGCACCAGCGGACCATCTTCTGTCACTGAGGGAAGCATGCATGACTGCATGTGATCCCCATCACCACCAGGCTTTGACATGGACACACACCCCGTTTATCAGGAGGAAGATGAGGACTTGGAATCAGAAACGGGCTCTTTGCTTCTACATATGCCGGATTCTGAGGACCTGATGGCAGGAACAGATGAGAGGCAGCCTTCAGGCAGTGATGGAAGGAGCAGCCCTCTTTCCACCCAGAGTACCACCAGTGACAGCAGCAGTCAATTGTCCCATCAGGGTACAAGCCACACCACCACCAGCACAGCAGTGGCAGGCAGTACCAGAGGGGGCAGTACTTTCCACAAGCCTCGTGGCTCTCTCTGGGAGCATTTTGATAAGAGCCCAGAAGACTCGAGGCTTGCGGTGTGCAAGAAATGTGGGTAGTCTTGCGCAGTGGGATTGACCCCAAACACCTCTCCTCAAGTGCCTTGCGTAGCCACCTCATGCGAAGGCACCCTGGGACTCTGTCTGGGACAGTGTCAGGCCCTGGTTCCTCAGGGAGGAAGAGAGGGGAAGCAGGCATGGGGAAGGACTCCAGAGACAGTTCCGCTGAGAGTGGGAAGAGGCAGGCCACTCTGCAGGAAGTGGTGCCGCTGTGTGGGAGTTTTGCCAGCCAACGAAATAGGGCCAAGGCACAGGAGACCATCACTGGTTGGTGAAATGGTGACCATGAACGGGTTGCCCCTCTCCTTTGTGGAGTCATCAGGCTTCAGGCACCTGATGAAGCATGTGGCTCCATGGTACGAGCCTCCATCCCAGCATACCTTCAGCAGGCGGGTGATTCCCTCCCTTTATGAGTCCGTCAGGGACATGGTCCGGGCCCTGTTGCTGGCGGCCAGAGGAAGGAAGATCCACTTCACTTCCGACCTCTGGACCGCTGGGCACCACGGATACCTCTCTCTGACGGATCATTGGTGGCAACCCACTAGGGCATGCCAAGAACAGCTGCAGGGGGAGCCACAAGGGAGCACCCCAAGAGGGTACAGGGTGGTGCTTCTCCAGGCACAAAACATGGAGGACAGTGCCAAAGGCATCCACATTGCTGAGGTCCTCGAGACGGCACTGCAAGATTGGGCACCTGAGGGGGAGGTCAATTGTGGATTCATGGTTACTGACGCAGGCCGTAACATGATCAACGTGGTTGATAGGGGAGGGCTCCAGGGCATCGTGTGTGCAGCACACAAACTGCACCTAGTGGTGGGCGATGCCATTGGGCTGGGTGCTCCTCCTGGGATGAGGAGACCAAGGCCTTGCTGGACAAGTGCAGGAAAACGTCGGGCACTTCTCACGCAGCGTCAAGGCATCCAGGATGTTTCGTGTGAGGAGGCAGAGATGGGCCGACCAGAGCACGTCCTGATCCAGGACGTGACCACCCAGTGGAACTCCACCTACAAAATGGTCAAGCGCCTGGTGGAGCAGAGGCAAGTGGTGGAATACGTCTTGTCAACCACCCCCGTCCTGCCTGAGGGAAGGGTGTTGGACATTGGTGCTACCGAGTGGCTCGCCCTCTCCCAGATGGTGGGTATCCTGCAGCCTTTTGAGGAGACCACACACGTCCTTAGCAACTACAATGCCAGCCTGGGCCACGTACTCCCCCTGGTAAATGCCCTTCGCCAACGCCTAGAGGCCAGTATCCGGGAAGAAGCCGATCTTCTCCCAAAGAGCAGGGCCTTGGCAGACAGGCTGTTGACCGGCGTGGATACCTCCCTTAGCCCACTGAGAACGGAAAAGGTGTACCAGATGGCATGCCTGTGCGACCCTCGTGTCAAGGGTTCCCTGGTGGGCAGCGCTGGCAACCTAAACTCCTGGAAGACAGAGCTATGCCGTCAAGTCCGCAGGGCTGTCTCAAATCAGGCCCAGGCATTCCTGAGGGTGCACGGAAGCCAGAGCGATGCAGAAGAGGAATCCTCGCAAGGGTCCTCCTCCTCCTCCACTGCAGGATTGTACACCCAGAGACTAGGTTCCTTACCAGCAGCAAACTACCTGGCCTCTGCCCCAGCCATGGCAGTCTCCTCCTCACTGGAGGCAAGGGAGGAAGAAGAACCGGACCCCGCTCTGACCATGGTGAGGGAGTACATGGCAGAGTCCCTCCAACCCCTCACCTTGGACCCACCCCACTACTGGGCCAGAAAGGCAGACATCTGGCCCGCTCTTTCGACTCTGGCATTGGACCTCTTGTCCATCCCACCCACCAGTGTCCAGAGTGAGCATGTCTTCTCCCACATGGGAGATGTCCTGAGGCCACACCACTCTCGTCTGGACCCGGAGACCGTGAAAGGTTGACTTTCATCTGCTTCAACCTTTCCACGTTGGGATTACCCCAACACTCCAAGACCTAGGCTCACAGTCGTTCTTCCACCAGTTCCTTCCAAACAGGCCTCCCTTGCTCTAACATGCACTACCAGAGCAACAGTTATGCCTGCCTGCCTGCCTGCAATTATGCCTGCCTCCCAGCTTGGCTTCTTCCCTGCAAGCCCAACTTCCTGCCAGCCTGCCTGCCTTCCTGCTTGCCTACCAGCCTACCTGCCTGGCTGGCCCTGTGCCTACCTGCCTAGCTGCCTGCCTGCCTGCCTTCCTGTCTGTCTGCCTTCCTGCATTCTCACTCAATTTGAAGGGTTTGATTACTGCCCAATTTTTATAGGCCTTGCCTGGCTCCAAACCAGGGAGGACCACTCAATGAGTCATTTGAAGGGAATCATGCTGTATCTGTAGGCCCAATATTTATAGGCCTTGCCTGGCTCCAAACCAAGGAGGACCACTCAATGTGTCATTTGAAGGGAATCATACTGTATCTGTAGGCCCAATTTTTCTAGCCCTTGCCTGGCTCAAACCCAGGGAGGACTACTCAATGTGTCTTTTGGAAGAATCTGTGTAGGCCCAATTTGACTAGCCCTTGCCTGGCTCCGAACCAGGGAGGACCACTCATTATAATTTTGAACCGGACAAGACTGTTGGGGTTGCAGCCGTGCAACTTCCCCTAACCCTAACCCTAACCCTAACCCTAACCCAATCTAAACAATGCCTGTATGCCTCCCATCCTAACATTCCACCAGCGCAACGCAGTTATGCCTAGCCGTATGCTCTGTCTATATGACTACCTGCCCTGCCTGAATGCTTCACCTGCCTGCCTGCCTGCCTTCCACCTTTGTCTGCCTGAATGACTGTAATTCTGCTGCATGTATGGATCTAATAAGGGCTACATTATTAGCCCAGTTTTTATAGGGCTTCCCTGGTCTTTGTAGCAGCCCAGGACTATTTTTTTCTAGGGTCAGTATTGGCCCAATATTTCCTCGTTGGCCATGGCTGGTCTGAGTGTAGTACACCACAATACCTGACTTCCTTGATGCGTTCCCCCCTTCCCTGGGGTTTTGGAGCCACTCTGCTTACAAAGTGGTCAGCATGCACTTTACAACAACCTACCTCTAAGACTGATTAGCAGGGGCCTAGCTCTCCTTACAGCCTTAAAGAAATAGCCCTGTTCTCCTGCATCCACTCTGTCTCCTGGGTGGACTGTGTCTCCACTGGGCAGGAAAAACTCTGGCTTGGTGTTCTCCAAAACTCTGTCCTAGTGGCTTTCCTAGGTGGACTGTGTCTCCACTGGGCAGGCAAAACTCTGGCTTCATGGCCTCCAAAGTAGGTGGCTGAAAATATCCCTCCCCATTGTTCCCCGCCGTTCAGGCTTCGTGGCTTTGCCGCATGCTTGCGTAGACTGTGTATGCACAGTGCAGTCAAAACTCTGGCGTTGTGGCCTCCAAAGGAGGCCACTGAAACAATCCCTCCCCAACCAAGAAAATTTCCCTTGTGCTCTGGCCTCATAGCTTTGCTGTGTGGACTGTCACGAATCTGGCTCAGCTGCCTGCACCCCAACTGTTCGAGGCAGTAGGTCCAACCCCACCACCCGCCCTTCCTGCTCTCTGAATGGCTGCCTTTGCCAATCAGTTCTTGAAAAACCAGTGGTCCCTTTTTTTTCTGGCAGTCCCGGGGGGGGTGTCCCTTTCTTCCCAGGTGGCCCTTCTTGCAAGTAGTGCCCAAATGAAAACAATTACGGGGTTAGGGATAGGGTTAGGGTTAGGCCACTTCCGGCGACACGGCAGGGAAGCCGGATGGGGTGGAGGGCAGCGGAGTGTCTCTGCCTGGGAGATGGGCCTCGAGAAGTGCAACCTGGTTGTGGTCAAGGAGAGAGAAGGTCTGCTACTCTGCTTGCTCCATGAGCAAACCGGTCTCCTCGGGATACTCCAGCTGGCGATGGTTCCCCGAGAGATTAAGGGGAACTCATCAGGATGAGTTGAGGGGGGGGGAAGCATCTGAATCTCTGACTGTTGGGCATTCAAAACTCTGGCTTGATGGCTTTACCACGTGCATGCGTGGACTCTGTCTCCACTGGGTTGGTGGAAGTGGTCTCCTGGGTAGTCCAAACAGGCCTCCAAAGTAGAGGCTGAAAGAATCCCTCCTTGTTGTTCCCCGTCGTTCTGGTTTCGTGGCTTTGCCGTGCATGTGCGTGGACTCTGTCTCCACTGGGTTGGTGGAAGTGGTCTCCTGGGTAGTCCAAACAGGCGTCCAAAGTAGAGGCTGAAAGAATCCCTCCCCGTTGTTCCCCGCCGTTCTGGCTTCGTGGCTTTGCTGAAAGCAGACAAGAGCAGCTGAAGGTGGGCCCACATGTCCTCCGGATCATGCTGAGCGGGAGGGAAGCCTCCACCCGTGGCCGCCTGAGACAACACCAAGACCACTTACACTCCATGAGCGAACTGGGCTCCTCGGGACACTCCAACTGGCAATGACTCCCCGAGAGCTTGAGGGGCACTCATCCGGATGAGTGTGTGGGGGGGAGGGGAGCATCTGAATCTCTGACCACTAGTTGACCAGGGTGGCATTTGCTTGAAAGCTTTACAAGGAGTGTCATGGGGAGGGGATATTGAGAGGAGTAGAGTAGACCCTCATCCAGATTTGGGGGAGGAACGGAATACTGTGTCTCCTGCTGCCTCTGAGAGGTGGAGGGGAAATGGGATGGATAAAGGCTTCAAAACAAAACAAAACAAAAGTATAACAGGCAGCCAGACCAAGTAGGGTGGCCGGTTCAGTCAGTGTTGACCAAGAGAAAAAAAGAATATTGCATTCTGCCCACTTTGTTTGCTTTATTGCATAGGATGCAGTCTTATGCTATGATCTATTTATTAAACTTCTTATTCATCACCAAGTTTAAAGTGTTTTCCGCCTGCTCTGGGTCATCGCGGGACGCCCCCATGCTCTGGGAAGTCAAATCGCGCTAAATCGTGGTAGAATCGACAAACGACAAACGAAACGTCAAACCGAAAAATTGTCAAAAAAATTCACGACAAACGGAAACGGAACGAAACGGACCCGTTCCGACAAACGAAAAATCGAAACGTCATTTTTTCTGGTCCTGCCCATCTCTACACTGAACTCTTACTTTAGTTCCTCAATGTTTATATCATGGAGGGAGAACATGCTACTCCCCTGAAATTAATGCAATCTCCAGGAACTCGTGAAAACAATGTTCTGTGACTTTGTGGTACGAGGGCTTTAGTGTCTTCCTGTCATCTTGTTTGCACTTTCCTAGGCCCACAAATAAGAAACAAAACTGAATGCTTCACTGGTGCTCAGAAGGCAAATAGAAAACCTGAGCCTTTTGATAGGTCTAGCCAGTCAGTTATGTTTACACCATAACTAATTACCATTCATACATTCAGTCATTTCTCATCACACAGATTATTACGTAGCAGTGGAGTCTGTAGTATAAATATTTATCCCCATAATTTCTAAAAACAAAAAGAAAAGAGAAATGCAATTTGGAAAAAACAAACAACATAGGTGAATTGCGCCTTCTCTTTTCAGACTTGCTCAAGTAAACAAATAAAACACCCCAAATCCCTCCTTCATTTCTTATTATGGATATTAGAACAGTGCTCATCAGATATTTAGATATTTGAATGCACTTCATGTCTCCCAACATTTCCCTTATAATAAGACATAAATAAATCTTAGATACATATTGGTGACAAAACAATATTATTTTTAAAAAGTGATTGAAACACACTCTTGGAATAAGCTAATCTATTCATGCAGCATGGACACCTCCAAATTTATCATGTCATAACAAATGTAAAATGGCTTAGCTTTGGGGTATTTGGAGGTTATTGAACTAGGTTACATGCCCTTTCATGGAACCACGGTATATGAAAAAAGCTCCCCTGGGTTAAGGAGGGAAAGTCCTGTTTCAGGCCTCCCATACTCACCCCAAACCTGGCACTGTCCCGAATGGGCATGTGAGGGCCTTTCCAGGCCAATGCTCGAAGCCTCCAACCAAAAATGGGAGAACTTGAACATTTGGCAGCTAGGGATAACATTGATATAATAGCCATAACAGAACCCTTGTGGAATGTAGAGAACCAGTGGGATACAGCAATCCCAAGCTATAAACTCTACAGAAGGGATAGAGAGGGGCGGGTTGGAGGGGGAGTGGCCATCTATGTTAAAGAAGGGGTAAAATCAAGCAGAATGGAGATTGACAGAGGGTCTGACTCCACCATAGAATCACTGTGGGTTAAACTACCATGTCCAAGGAGTGATGTGATAGTTGGGGTATGCTATCGCCCACCAGATCAAAAACTTGAGGGGGACCTTGAAATGAGGAGGCAAATCATGGAGGTGTCTCAGAAGGATAGGATAGTAATCATGGGGGACTTCAATTATCCCCACATTGACTGGGCCAATGCGAGCTCCGGGCAAGAAAGAGAAACTGGGTTTCTCAACTTGCTGAATGACTGTGCCTTAGAGCAACTTGTCATGGAGCCCACCTGAGAACAGGCAACTCTGGATCTAATACTGTCTGATACTCAGGACCTGGTCAGGGATGTGAATGTCACTGAGCCTCTGGGGAACAGTGACCATGCTGCAGTCTCCTTTGCCATGCATGTTGGAGGAAGAGTGTCAAGCAAATCAGACATAAAAACCCTTGATTTTCGAAGGGCAAACTTCCCTCAGATGAGGAAACTAGTTAGAAAGAAATTGAAGGGGAAGGTTGGAAGAATCCAATCTCTTCAGAGTGCATGGAACCTGTTTAAAACAACGGTAACAGAGGTCCAGCACAAGTGCATACCACAAAGAAAGAAGAGCTCACTTAAGTCCAAGAGGGCACCAGCATGGTTAATGAGTGGAGTTAGAGAGGCTCTAAAGCAGGGGTGCCCAAACTCTTTGTAAGGAGGGCCAGATTTGGTGGCTGAAAATGTGTCAGGGGCCGGTTGCTCCCCCACCCTGCCACCCCACTGCAAGTCCCACCCACTGGCCCATAAGCCCCCCCCACTTGAGCCCTTGCAACCCCACCCGCAGGAAGGAAGGCGGGGACCAAGGGAGGGGGGGGGGTGGGTTGTAAGGTGGAACCCAATCGATGACAGAAGGAAAATGGGGGACAAGGAAGGGAGGGAGGGAGGGAGGTGGGGAACAAAGGAAGCACAGGGAGCCTGTTAAAAAAAATGGGGTGAAGGAGGGGGAGTGAGGGGCGGGCCAGCCAGCCGTGGGCCACTCAGAATGGCCTGACGGGCCGGATTTGCCCCCCCCCCCCGGGCCGGACTTTGGGCAGGCCTGCTCTAAACTGCAAGGAGAGGTCTTTCTGTAAATGGAAATCCTCCCCAAATGAGGAAAATAAAAAGGAAATGTAAGAAGATGATAAGAGAGGCAAAGAAAGATTTTGAGGAACGCATGGCTAGCAATATAAAGGGTAATAATAAAAGCTTCTTTAAATATGTTAGAAGTAGAAAACCTGCCAGAGAACCAGTTGGCCCTCTATTTTTTTTCTATTGAATAGTTTTATTGGGTTTTTAAGGGGGGAACAAAGGGGAGGGGTGTGGAGAAAAGGGGGTACAATTTTAAAATTTACATTGAATATGTCAAGCAAAATAAAATAGCGATTTAACATATTGATAGATCACCAAATATTATCACAGTGCTAATAGGTTTGTTACTTCTTGCCATCTTTTCCGAGAAATCTCATCATAGTCTCCCTTTAAAAAGCCGGAGAGTCTGTCGATTTCAATGCATTCTCTTATCTTTTCGTGGAGATTCCTCTCTGTTGGCACGTTTGGTTGTTTCCAGGATTTCGCATACAGTATCCTTGCAGCAACAATTACATGGTGAAGTACATATCTCTGATCATATGAAATATTTATGTCTACTATATTTAGTAAAAAAAGTTCTGGTCTAAGCTCTATCTTAATTTTCAAAAATCTTTCTAAAAATAGTTTTACCATTATCCAGTATGCCTTTGCCTCTTTACATGTCCACCACATATGGTAAAAGGTACCACAATCATATTTACATTTCCAACATTTAGGTGAGCAGTTGTACATCTTAGATAGTCGATGTGGTGAAAAATGCCATCTATAGAACATCTTATAGCAATTTTCCTTAAAAGCTATAGATTTAAAGATTTTGACTGTGTTCCACAAAGAATCCCATTTATTTAGATGAAGAGAGTAACCAAAGTTTTCTGCCCATCTTATAATAGTGTCTTTGACCAGTGTATCAATCATTTTTTTCATTTAACAAGATACTATAGAATTTACTAAGAAGCTTTGAATCGCCGGAACTTAGTATTTTGTCAAGTGGGGTATCATTGGTCATAACCCCCCCCCTCTTTAGTAAGGTCTTTAAAGTGAGAGTATATTTGTTGGTACTTCCACCAGTCTAACTTATAACCTTCTGAAACTAGTTTTTCTAATGGTTTCAAAGAGTGATCAGCGTTCAGAAGGTGTCTGTAAGTTAAAACTTTTGGAATTTCACTTGTATGGGAGCTAATAACCGCTCCCAGCGGAGATAACCACAATGGTGCTTTGGAGTAAAATTGTTTTTTAATCGATAACCATATTTTAACTAAGGCATTCCTTATCCAGTGCTTTTTAAAGAGGGTAGGTATATTACCCTTATACCATATATAATGATGCCAGCCCTTGTCTAGGCCATAACTCTCGAGCTGCAATATTCTTTTGTTTGTCATCAAAATCCAGTCTTTAATCCAAGTCATGGTAGCGGCCTTGTAGTATAACACCAGATTGGGCAGGGCAAAGCCAGTTGGCCCTCTAGATGGTGAGGGAGGAAAAGGGGAGATTAAGGAGGACTTGGGAATTGCAAAGAAATTAAATGAGTTCTTTGCATCTGTCTTCACGACAGAAAACCTTGAGCAGACTCCGCTGCCTGAACGGCCCCTCTTGACTAAAGAATTAAATCAAATACAGGTTAAAAGAGAGGATGTTTTAGGACTAATTGATAAATTGAAGATTAACAAGTTACCCGGCCCAGATGGCATCCACCCAAGGGTTATTAGGGAACTGAGAAATGAAATTGCATATCTCTTAACGGTAATATGCAACTTGTCTCTTAAAACGGCCACAGTGCCGGGGGACTGGAGGATAGCAGATGTCACACCAATTTTTAAAAAAGGAAGGAGGGGGGACCCGGGAAACTACAGGCCAGTTAGCCTTACATCTGTCCCAGGGAAGATGGTGGAAAGCCTCATCCAAGAGAAAATCTTAAAAGACATAGAAGAACAAACCTTGCTGAGAGAAAAACAGCATGGCTTCTGCAAGGGTAAGTCTTGTCTGACAAATCTTTTAGAATTTTTTGAAAAGGTCAGCAGGCATGTAGATTTGGGTGAACCGGTGGATATAGTCTATCTGGATTTTCAAAAGGGTTCTGACACAGTCCCTCACCAAAGGCTGCTGAGAAAATTGCACAGTCAGGGGATAAGAGGGCAGGTCCTCTTATGGATTGAGAACTGGTTGAGATCCCGGAAACAAAGAGTAGGTGTCAATGGGAAATTTTCACGATGGAGAGAGGTGAAAAGTGGTGTGCCCCAGGGATCTGTCCTGGGACCGGTGCTTTTCAATCTGTTCATAAATCACCTGGAGACAGGGATAAGCAGTGAGGTGGCCAAGTTTGCAGATGACACAAAACTTTTCCGTGTGGTAAAAACCAGAGAAGATTGTGAAGAGCTCCAGAAGGATCTCTCCAAACTGGGGGAATGGGCTACGAAATGGCAAATGTGTGTTAATGTAGCCAAATGTGAAGTAATGCATATTGGGGCAAAAAATCAACACTTTATCTATCAACTCATGGGCTCTGAGTTATCCGTGACAGATCAGGAAAGAGATCTTGGTGTGTTGGTGGACAGCTCCATGAAGGTGTCTCCCCAATGTGTGGCAGCGGTGAAGAAGGCCAATTCCATGCTAGGGATTATCAAAAAGGGGATTGAAAATAAAACAGCCAACATTATAATGCCATTATACAAAACAATAGTAAGGCTGCACCTGGAATATTGTGTACAATTCTGGTCACCGCACCTCAAGAAAGACATAGTGGAACTGGAAAAGGTGCAGAAGAGAGCAACTAAAATGATTACTGGGCTGGGGCACCTCCCTTATGAAGAAAGGCTAAAATATTTGGGGCTCTTTAGTCTGTAAAAAGTCGCCTGAGGGGGGATATGATTGAGACGTACAAAATAATGCAGGGCATGAGTAAAGTGGATAGAGGGAAACTCTTCTCCCTCTCACAAAATACCAGAACTAGGGGACATACACTCAAATTGAGGGCTGGGAGAGTAAGAACAGACAAAAGAAAATATTTTTTCACCCAGCACATCGTTAGTCTATGGAACTCTCTGCCACAGGATGTGGTGATGGCATCTGGCCTGGATGCCTTCAAAAGGGGATTGGACAGATTCCTGGAGGTAAAGTCCATCACAGGTTACAAACCATGATGGAGATGTGTAATCTCCAGGCTTAAAACCAGGGTACTTCAAGGGCCAGATGCAGGGGAGTGGTATCAGGAGACAGATATCTAGTCTCATGCGCTCCCAAACGCATCTGGTGGGGCCACTGTGAGATACAGGAAGATGGACTAGTTAGGCCTTTGGCCTGATCCAGCATGGCTCTTCTTATGTTCTTTTGTTCAGAAGTGACTTCCGGATTGCCAAAAATCATTTGTGAAGCCTCCATTAAGTACAAGAGTCCCCACCTTGGCGCCCCAGGGCCGACCTGACCTGCATCCGCATATTGTAGATTTTCAATTATCCTTAACCCTCGCAATAGGCGGTGGGGGTGGGGGTGTGACTATTGTTGTAGATCCCATTTCAAGGCTCTCTTATGTACATTATTTTTTCATTTCAGACAATTGAATCCATCACACCAGAGTGAGGTGGCATTCACACACTGTCTCTGTTCTAATCTCTTCTAGAACAAAGAGCAGATTGTGCTAGAATGAGAAGAGCCCTTAGCAGCATCTGAAATGGTTCCAAAGCTTCATTTTGAATGGCATTTCTTTTATTGACTATTCAGCAGAGAGGTTGATGGTTTATCTTTCTCTCCTGGTGGTCTAGTTTTAAGATTATAACATCTGTGCATTGTATGATGCCTAATTGTTTACATGACATCCTGAAATTCTGGGTAGCCTTTTGATGACTGGTCCCCTGGGCAAAAAAATACTGCTATTGAAACCAGATCAGTGCATCAGACAAACAAAACAAAACAGCAAAATGTTCTGAATAAGTATTTTGACTTGCTGTCTTGCCAATTTCTGGTAAACAATTTTAGGATTCAGAGACAATGCACATGCCAGAGAGATAAAAGCTAAAGATTTCATTCATGAGATGTCCAGGTGGAAGATATCTGCACAGGCAACCAACTTTAGGTCCTTTCTGCTTGTTTGGAACCTCTGGAAATGACAGGATTCATGCAGCACCTTCCTGAGATCTAGGCTTCAGGGTACCCTGAGAATATACTGTATATCAGGCATGTCCAAACTTTGGCCCTCCAGATGTTTTGGACAGCAACTCCAACAGTCCTTTGTCACTGGCAATCTAAGCATAGAATTTCAGGAGTTGTGGTTCAAAACATCAGGAGGGCCAAAGTTTGGCTGTTCCAGCTGTATATACTCAAGTGTAAGCCTAGTTTTTCGTCCCTTATTTTTGGCTGGAAAAAAATGCCCTCAGCTTATACCTGAGTCAATAAGTTTTCCCAGTTTTTTGGGTAAAATTAGGTGCTCAGGCAGCATGGGGAGGGCAGCGAAGGGCAAGTCCTGATCAAGTAAGCCACAGCAGTGCCTCCATTTCTCATATGATTCCAATGCGAAGGTTTAGGGGCACCCTACTTTCACACTCGAAAATTATTATAAAAATATGCAATCGAAATTTACTTACCTTGGGACTCCAAAGTAGCAAGGGTACCTTCAGAAAGCGATTTTAGGAAACCCCCTGAAATGTGGAAACATTTGGGGGTAAGGGGACTTAAGTCATGAAGCTCTAAAGGGGCTGATGGTAGTATTGTCAACTGTGCAGGGACTGTGGAGTTTACTCTATGGTATTAACTCCCTTATTGCCTCCACACTTCCAGCAGACGTTGCCAATTACTACCCCCAGCCCCTTTAGAGTTTGGCCGGTATAGCGTATATACTTGAGTATAACTAAAAAAACACCCTCGGCTTATACTTGAATCAATACATTTACCCAGTTTTGGGGGGTAAAATTAGGCCCTCGGCTTATTCTCGGGACAGCTTTTACTCTAGTATATATAGGTATATACCATAGTGTAGTGCAACAATTAATTATACCAGTATAATATTGTAAATCATACCAATTTGTTTTGGAAATTGTTCCCTCTCTACACATTCATGCCAGGTTGAAGTAACAAGCAAGTCAGTGATTTCAGTAATTGTCTTTCCAGATATATTGCTTCTTGACTTATTGTTCATGAATAGCTTTTTTTGTTTGCATTCTGGAACATATTCTTTATTGAGCTGAGTCTAGTTACACCTTTGCATAAGTTGATGATACTTTTATTTCTTTTGAGTTGCTGTTATTAATTACAATATTCTGTATAGAAAGGATTAGGGAAGTGCTTTAGAGACAATACTTAGGGATAGAGATGGGCATGGAACGAAAAAATTTTCGTTTCCATTTTCGTTTTTTCATTTCATTGCACAACAAAATGACAAACAAATTTTATCTCTAAAATGAAATGAAACGAACAGAAACACTGGAAATTTTGTCGTGCGTTTCATTTTCGTTACGGCAATACAAGTGACCTGCTTTAAATGCTAAAAAAAAATCACAAAAAATTGAAATAAATGGTAACAAAATGGTAACAAAATGAACGAAAACAAAAACAATTTTTTTGCAAAAATTCCCAAAAAACGGAAACGAACCAAAACGAATCCCCTAAACAACAATCAACAAACGAAACACCATTTTTTTCATTCATGCCCATCTCTACTTAGGGGTGTGCTTATGATTTTATGTCACTCATTTAATTCCAATAAGGATCCCTGTATAATATACAGGGGAAATAACATGCTGTCCCTTCCCCTGCTTCCTTGTTTAGTACAGTGTTATGAAGCAGACAGAGTAATTTATTACTTCTGCCAATCAGTATTTCTGAGTGCACGAGTACCCATGTTTCTGTTCTGCTGGTGCATGACTACATGTGCTTGAACAAGAACTTTGATATTCATGGGGTAGTCTCTCCTGTCCCATCTTTATATACAGGTATACCCTGAACCACAATACAGGTGGAAAAAATACACAGTGATGCTTAGAGAAAATCTGAATAGGCATTGCCCATTTCCAAGTATCCAGTAACTCCAGGCAGCACTACCACAATGACCTTAAAGGTTAGGAAAGATGCTGCTTCTTGAAGCTCCTCCCCTTTCTTGAATTTGCCACTAATCCAGGGGTCCTCAACCTAAGGCCCCGGGGCTGGATGCGGCCCCCCAAGGTCCTGAATCCGGCCCCTGGGACCAATTGCAACCCCCCCACCTACCCCCTGTTTTGTGAGCAAGCCAGCCTCCGCAGCTGCTTTTGGACTGTGATCCGGCCCCCAGTGGTGTCTGGGCGGTGGTGGACCGGCCCGCTGTTTGAAAACTTTGAGGACCCCTGCACTAATCTCATGCAAACACATCTAGAAGTTTAGAACTCAGCATTATGTATGTGAACATCCTCAGTCATCCAGGTATGTTTATCTGGAAGTTGAGTCATGGCAACTGGACTTCTTTTTCTTGTGAGATTGAAACATTTTTCTGCTCATCCAAACAGCTTTGTCAAGCTGAAGAAAGCTAGTTGCGAGTCCTCCATTTTATAGTTCACTTTGACCTCTTGTCACTCTAGTCTGAAATAGGCTCATTTTAACAGATTGAAACTGACATGTTTTCTTTTTAATCATGATCTAAGCAGAGCTTTTTAGGTATGTAAAAACTGTTCTATATCTGCTCTCCACATTAGTGTTCAACATAAGGTGTATCTGAGAAAAAAGAGATGTCAATACTTATTGCACCCCAATTTAGCTGGATGTACAAGGAGTAAGGCAGTATTAAAGCACTCAGACCCTAGATCAGATAGATGGATCTACCAGCTTAAGTGTCTTCTGGATTCAAATTATTTTACTTCTTATTCTTTCCTCCCTGAATGTGAAGAGTTTGGCAAATTCTTATTGGTAATGAAGTGAAGTGAAAGTCTAGTGCAGCCTAATAAATACTGAAAGAATGTTTTCTAGCATGATTTCCTACTATGGTGGATTCTATAGTGTTGCAAATCTTATGTTCCACCACCTGGGCCCAGCCCTATTCTGCATTGCTAAATCAAACTTAATCAACCCAGAGTTATGTATAGCAGCTTTTGAATCACAACAACCTTCATCTAAATAAAACCCAGGAACCCAAATCTAACTGCTATTCCCAACTACAGTTGACTCATGAACCTCTCTTCTGAATGGTCAACCAAAGCTTATGTCAATCACATTGAGTCAGTGGATCTATGCTAATTTGGGGTAGTAATTAGGTTTAGCCAGAGAGTGTTTTTCTTCTCTTAATTCTCTCAGGCCAAATAGGAATAAGAAGGGTTACCAGTGCTGTGACATTAACACTGTACTTGCATAGAACATAATAATTCTGTTTACAATAAAAAGAAATCTCTGAATAAATGTCATCTTGGTGCTTGATACATACAAAATTGGTACCATTGCAGTGCTAAACCTGTGTGTGTTATGTCATTACAGTCGTGACCAGCTCTTCGTGACCCCATGTCCGTGGTGTTTTCTTGGCAGGAATACTGGAGTGGTTTGCCAGTTCCTACTCCAGGTGTCTACAGCACCTGGTATTTCCTGGTGGTCTGCCATCCAAGTACTAACCAAGCCCGACCCTGCTTAGCTTCCAAAATCTGGTGAGATCAGGTGTGCTTAGGGCATCTAGAACATAATAATTCTGTTTACGATAAAAAGAAATCTCTGAATAAATGTCATCTTGGTGCTTGATACATACAAAATTGGTACCATTGCAGAGCTAAACCTATACAAATGCTAATAAGGCTTTGTTTATTCTCTAAGCACTTGAATGTTTAAAGAGCTCTTGCTTAGTAAATAAGGTTTTTCTGAAGCATCTTGCAATATTCATTTCTGCTATTCATCTCATTATGTTCCAGTATAGCCTGATCCTTACATATGTATAATGTTGTTTTTATCTGTGGAGTTTTAATGAGGGGAGCCTAACAACCTCATTTGCTCTGTTTTGAAAATTGGACTTTAAAATGTTATCTGTTATTAAGGGAAACCTAATGGAACCATGTGATATTGCTCCTGCTCTTCTTAGGAAGGGAGTTGGGCATAATAATGGGGTGTCCAAACTGGTTGTGGAATAAACAGAAGGATACCCTCAGGATATCATCATCAAAGAACGCATGATGGCACTACGTGCTCCATTTGAGGATGACATGCTGAGCTGAAACTCCTTCTGTAGCATTTCTGGTTTCGGATGACTATCTAAGTCATGCAGTGCTGATTGTTTTGTTCATTGCAATGTTTTGAACCAGAGCAGCTTATGTACCTTCCCAAGTACTTAACCTCTACTGTTCTCTCTAGTTAACTTGCCTATAACTAGGAGGATCTCATCTTCACATTGTTTTACTCGTAACTAATACTTTGTCCCCCCAGTCCCGAAATAAGGAGTCCACACAGATAATTGGGTTTTAAATCGGGCCACAACTTTATTAATAACTTTATGCACTTTATTATTAACTGTACTGAAGCTGTAACTAAATAGTTGTAGCCGAGGGATGGGCCTCCCGTAGTGCAACTTATATTTTAGCCTACAGATATTGTTTTAGTGTGACGCCATGTTGTGACCCAGTACGGGGGGTGCTGTTCAAAGAAAGCAGCCCTCCCAGCCAAAACTAGGTCCGCATATTACCTGGGGCAGCCGTATGAGCTCAGGGACTTTAAGATCTTTTAATTTACTTTCATTCTGTGGGGTTTACCTATAGGATGTTATTATATTTGATATTCTCTATTGTACAGCTGCCCTGTTCCTTGTCCAAGGTGCATTTACAGTTTTGACGTCACAGTCTTGGCCCCATTTTAGTTGCACTACCCGCCAAGCAAACACAGGTGGCCCTGCCTAATGGTCCATGAGAATGGAATGGGCGAAAACACACTGGCACCCGACAGCCAATCTTGGTACCAGTCAAAACTTCCCATTCGGCCCCGAAGTGACCAGATTATCTCAATCTCATGACCTCTAAGGGCGGGAGGGTGGGGTGCAGCTCGATGCGAAAGAGGAGGGTTGGAGCGTGGGCTGCCCTTTTAAGGGCTTTGATCCCCGCACAGCCCGGGGATCACATGCTCTCCTCTTTCGCGCTGAAACTACGGCAGCCGGGGAGACAAAGCGGCCCCAATCCGGGACAAGCCCGGTAGGAGCCTACATTAGAAACATGACAAAAATTATAAATGAGAAAGAAAGAAAGAAAGAAAGAAAGAAAGAAAGAAAGAAAGAAAGA
>JAHTLZ010000122.1:13145433-13156852 GCA_023846285.1 Phrynocephalus versicolor
ATATTTCTAATACTTTTTGAGAAATAAAAAATATGAGGAGGGGTGGCAGAGCCAGAGGGAAGGGAAGGGGTACCCCCACTAAAATAAATGGGGGCACATTTCTGAAGGAAGGCAAAGGAAGTACTAGTGCAGATAGTGATATTGCTGCCACTCCCTCTCCAAGCAGCAGCTGCACAACCACCATGACCATGCCATCTTCTGTCACTGAGGGAAGCATGGATGACTGCATGCGAGCCCCAACACCACCAGGCTTTGACCTGGACACCCCCCCTCCCTCGTTTATCAGGAGGAAGACGAGGACTTGGAATCAGAAACGGGCTCTTTGCATCTACATATCCCGGATTCTGAGGACCTGTTGGGAGGAACAGACAAAAGGCAGGCTTCAGGCAGTGATGGAAGGAGCAGCCCTCTTTCCACCCAGAGTACCACCAGTGACAGCAGCAGTCAATTGTCCCAGCAGGGTACAAGCCACACCACCACCAGCTCAGCAGCAGCAGGCATTACCAGAGGGGGCAGTACTTTCCATAAGCCTCGTGGCTCTCTCTGGGAGCATTTTGATAACAGCCCGGAAGACTCAAGGCTTGCGGTGTGCAAGAAATGTGGGGTGGTCGTGCGGAGGGGGAATGACCCCAAACACCTCTCCTCAAGTGCCTTGCGTAGCCACCTCATGCGAAGGCACCCTGGGACTCTGCCTGGAACACTGTCAGGCCCTGGTTCTTCAGGGAGGAAGAGAGGGGAAGAAGGCATGGGGAAGGACAGAGACAACTCCGCTGAGAGTGGGAAGAGGCAGGCCACTCTGCAGGAAGTGGTGCCGCTGTGTGGGAGTTTTGTCAGCCAACAAAATAGGGCCAACGCACAGGAGACCACCACTCGCGTGGTTGGTGAAATGGTGGCCATGAACAGGTTGCCCCTCCCCTTTGTGGAGTCATGAGGCTTCAGGCACCTGATGAAGTACGTGGCTCCATGGTACAAGCCTCCATCCCGGCGTACCTTCAGCAGGCGGGTGATTCCCTCCCTTTTTCAGTCCGTCAGGGACATGGTCTGGGCCCTGCTGCAGGCGGCCAGAGGAAGGAAGTTCCACTTCACTTCCGACCTCTGGACTGGTGGGCACCACAGATACCTCTCTCTGACGGCTCATTGGTGGCAACCCAAGGAGGTCCTTGACACCAAGGCATCCCAAGAACAGCTGCAGGGGGAGCCACAAGGGAGCACCCCAAGAGGGTACAGGGTGGTGCTTCTCCAGGCACAAAGCATGGAGGACAGCGCCAAAGGCATCCACATTGTTGAGGTCCTCAAGACGGCACTGCGAGAGTGGGCACCCGAGGGGGAGGTCAATTGCGGATTCATGGTTACTGATGCAGGCTGTAACATGATCAACGCGGTTGATAGGGCAGGGCTACATGGCATCGTGTGCGCAGCACACAAACTGCACCTAGTGGTGGGCGATGCCATTGGGCTGGGAGCACCAAAGGACTCCTGGGATGAGAGGACCCTGGAGACCAAGGCCTTGCTGGACAAGTGCAGGAAAATCGTCAGGCACTTCTCACGCAGCGTCAAGTCATCCAGGATGATGCGTGAGAAGCAGGCGGAGATGGGCCGACCAGAGCATGTCCTGATCCGGGATGTGACCACCCGGTGGAAATCCACCTACGAAATGGTCAAGCACCTGGTGTAGCAGAGGCAAGTGGTGGAATACGTCTTGTCAATCACCCCCGTCCTGCCTGAGGGAAGGGTGTTGGACATTGGTGCTACCGAGTGGCTCGCCCTCTCCCAGATGGTGGGTATCCTGCAGCCTTTTGAGGAGACCACCCACGTCCTCAGCAACTACAACGCCAGCCTGGGCCACGTACTCCCCCTGCTCAATGCCCTTCGCCAACGCCTAGAGGCCAGTATCCGGGACTAAGCCGATCTTCTCCCAAAGTGCAGGGCCTTGGCAGACAGGCTGTTGACCGGCGTGGATACCCGCCTTAGCCCACTGAGGAGGGAAAAGGTGTACCAGATGGCATGCCTGTGCGACCCTCGCGACCCTGCCTGGCGGGCAGCGCTGCAGACCTATACTCCTGGAAGACGGAGCTATGCTGTCAAGTCCACAGGGCTGCCTCAAATCAGGCCCAAGCGTTCCTGAGGGGGCACGGAAGCCAGAGTGATGCAGAAGAGGAATCCTCACAAGGGTCCTCTTCCTCCTCTACTGCAGGAGCATACACCCAGAGACCAGGTTCCGTACCAGCAGCCAACTACCTGGCCTCTTCCCTAGCCATGGCAGTCTCCTCCTCACTGGAGGCAAGGGAGGAAGAAGAACCGGACCCCGCTCTGACCATGGTGAGGGAGTACATGGCAGAGCCCCCCCCCAACCCCTCACCTTGGACCCATTCCACTACTGGGCCAGAATGGCAGACATCTGGCCCACTCTTTTGACTCTGGCGTTGGACCTCTTGTCCATCCCACCCACCAGTGTCCAGAGTGAGCATGTCTTCTCCCACATCGATATCCTGAGGCCGCACCGCTCTCGTCTGGACCCAGAGACCGTGGAAAGGTTGACTTTCATCCGCTTCAACCTTTCCACGTTGGAATTACCCCAACACTCCAAGACCTAGGCTCACAGTCGTTGTTCCACCGGTTCCTTCCAAAGAGGTCTCCCTTACTCTAACATGCACTACCAGAGCAACACATGCCTGCCTGCCTGCAATTATGCCTGCCTCCCAGCTTGGCTTCCTCCCTGCAAGCCCAACTTCCTGCCAGCCTGCCTGCCTGCCTGCCTGCCTACCAGCCTACCTGCCTGGCTGGCCCTGTGCCTACCTACCTAACTGCCTGCTTGCCTGCCTGCCTTCCTGCATTCCCACTCAATTTGAAGTGTTCGACTACTGCCGAATTTTAATAGGCCTTGCTTGGCTCCGAATCAGGGAGGACCACTCAATGTGTTATTTGGAAGGGTCTGTGTAGGTCCAATTTTTATAGGCCTTGCCTGGCTCCGAACCAGGGAGGACCACTCAATGTTTATAATTTTGAACCGCACAAGACTGTTGGGGTTGCAGCTGTGCAACTTCCCCTAACCCCCTAACCCTTACCAAATCTAAACAATGCCCGTATGCCTCCCATCCTAACATTCCACCAGCACAATGCAGTTATGCCTGGCTGTCTGCTCTGTGTCTATATGACTGCCTGCCCTGCCTGTATGCTTCGCCTGCCTGCCTGCCTTCCACCTTTGTCTGCCTGAATGACTGTAATTCTGCGGCCTGTATGGATGTAATAAGGGCTACATAATTAGCCCAGTTTTTATAGGGCTTCCCTGGTCTTTGTAGCAGCCCAGGACTATTTTTTTCTAGGGTCAGTGTTGGCCCAATATTTCCTCATTGGCCATGGCTGGTCTGAGTGTAGTACACCCCAATACCTGCCTTCTTCGATGCGTTCCTCCCTTCCCAGGGGTTTTGGAGCCACTCTGCTTACTAAGTGGTCAGGATGCACTTTACAACAACCTACCTCAAAGACTGATTAGCAGGGGCCTAGCTCTCCTTACAGCCTTAAAGAAATAGCCCTGTTCTCCTGCATCCACTCTGTCTCCTGGGTTGACAAAACTCGGTCTCCTGGGGTGGAGAAACTCTGCCTCCAATGGCAGAAACAACCCCTCCTTCTGGCACTTTGGCTTTGTGCCTTCCCTAGCCTGGGTGGGAACCCTGCAAGACTGCCTTCCTAACTGTAAGCCAGACTGCCTGCTTCCCTGCCTGCCCCTCTGCCTACCTACCTGCCTGTCAGGCTCCCAGGACTCCCGGCTTGGAGGAGGCCTTCCAGGTGCTTGTCCTTCAGCCTATCAGTGGTTCAGTGCTTCAAGTTCAGCCTCCGAGCCGACATGCGCCCTGTCGGCCACTCTCCTCGACTTCCCCAGGCAGCAACCCTGGCTTCCCCCGCCTCTAGGCAGAACATCATTTGAGGAGACCAACTTTAACAGGCACAGTCATCATCAACTATTTTTTTTAGATTTCAGGTACTCTGTCCTCCAACATGGGGGGGTTCACTCCCACCAGTTACAGTCCAGGTTGGGAATAACATTTGCACTCTGGCTTCATGGCTTTCCTGGGTGGGCTGTGTCTCCACTGGGTAGGCAAAACTCTGGTTTTGTGGCCTCCCAAACTCTGGTCTTGTGGCCTCCCAAACTCTGGCCTTGTGGCCACCAAAACTCTGGCTTTGTGGCCTCCCAAACTCTGGCCTTGTGGCCGCCAAAACTCTGGCTTTGTGGCTTTTCCGCTTGCATTTGTGGACTCTGTGTCTCCACTGGGTAGGTGGAACTGTTCTCCTGGGTAGTAAAAACTGGCCTCCAAAGTAGGGGCTGAAACAATCCTTCCCCGTTGTTTCCCGCCGTTCTGGCTTCTTTGCCGTGTGCATGCATGGACTCTGTGTCTCCCCTGGGTTGGTAGAACTGGTCTTCTCCCTGAAAGCTTTGTTGAGAGAGAAAAGGACCTGGCTGGAAACAATCCCTCCCTGTTGTTCCCCACCGTTCTGGCTTCTTTGCTGTGTGCGTGGACTCTGTCTCCACTGGGTCAGTGGGACTGGTCTTCTCCCTGAAAGCTTTGTTGAGAGAGAAAAGGACCAGGCCGGAAACTGTGTCTCTCCACTGGGTAGGCAAAACTCTGGCTTTGTGGCCTCCCAAACTCTGGCCTTGTGGCCTCCCATACTCTGGCCTTGTGGCCAACCATACTTTGGCTTTGTGGCCTCCCATACTCTGGCTTTGTGGCCAACCATACTCTGGCTTTGTGGCCAACCATACTCTGGCCTTGTGGCCTCCCATACTCTGGCTTTCTGGCCTCCCATACTCAGGCCTTGTGGCCTCCCATATTCTGGCTCGAAATGCCCCACCGGGTCAAGGAGATAGAAGGTCTGCTTCCATGAGCGAACTGGGCTCCTCGGGATACTCCAGCTGGCGATGATTCCCCGAAAGATTGAGGGGAACTCATCAGTATGATTGGGGGGGGGAAGCATCTGAATCTCTGACCACTGGGCAGTCAAAACTCTGGCTTGGTGGCCTCCAAAGTAGTTGCCTGAAAGAATCCCTCCCCGTTGTTCCCTGCCATTCTGGCTTCTTTGCTGTGTGTGTGGACTCTGTCTCCAATGGGTTGGTGGAACTGGTCTTCTCCCTGAAAACTTTGTTGAGAGAGAAATGGACCAGGCCGGAAGCTCTGTCTCTCCACTGGGTAGGCAAAACTCTGGCTTTGTGGCCTCCCAAACTCTGGCCTTGTGGCCTCCCATACTCTGGCTTCGTGGCCAACCATACTCTGGCCTTGTGGCCAACCATACTCTGGCTTTGTGGCCAACCATACTCTGGCCTTGTGGCCAACCATACTCTACCTTTGTGGCCAACCATACTCTGGCCTTGTGGCCTCCCATACTCTGGCCTTGTGGCCTCCCATACTCTGGCTTCGTGGCCAACCATACTCTGGCTTTGTGGCCAACCATACTCTGGCCTTGTGGCCTCCCATATTCTGGCTCGAAATGCCCCACCGGGTCAAGGAGATAGAAGGTCTGCTTCCATGAGCGAACTGGGCTCCTCGGGATACTCCAGCTGGTGATGATTCCCCGAGAGATTGAGGGGAACTCATCAGTATGTTTGGGGGGGGGGGAAGCATCTGAATCTCTGACCGCTAGTTGACCAAGGTGGCATTTGCTTGAAAGTTTTACAAGGAGTGTCATGGGAGGGGACATTGAGAGGAGTAAAGTAGACCCTCATCCAGATTTGGGGGGGGGGGCGGAATACTGTGTCTCCTGCTGCCTCTGAGAGGTGGAGGGGAAATGGGATGGATAAAGGCTTCAAAACAAACAAACAAAAAAAGTAAATAAAAGCAATAAAATCATGGGCTCCCATTCAGGGGAACGGGTGCTCCTTTATGGCCAGATCTCTGCATCTGGAATAGTTGTTGCCTCCTCGTTTTGCCTCCTCGTTTTGAAATGCTGGGAGAGGCACCCCTGGCAGCGAAGCACAGCATAAATGGACCTCGACGCTGGATAACTGGCCAGTCAGGCAACCAGGTAAGGGAGCACAGTGGGTGGGGCAATCAGGTGGGGATATTGAGATGGCTGGTTTGGAGGCCCATCAGGGCTGAGGGCACCAGGCCAGCATTCCTCCTCCTCCTTCACTGCACAGCTGGCCAGGAGAGGAGGTGGCCCAGCTCCTCCACCTGCCCACCCAGTGGCTCCTTCCTGAGTGGGACAGCCTCAGCAATACAAGGGGCCAGCCAACCACCACACTGTCCCTCACTTTCATTCTTGCCACCCTGCCACTGCTGTCACTGCTTCCCCCTTGCCACTGGCACCACCCTCTGTGCTGCCCAGTGGGGATGGTGTAGTGCTGGGGGCAAAAGCACTGCCATGTCTGCTGCCTGGGCAGCACAGTGCAGCTTTTGCCCACAGCACTCCAGCACCTCCACCGCCAACTGATCACCAACTGAGGATAACTGAATCTGTGGGTGGATATGGGGGTGCTAGTGTACTGAAATAAATTGTTTATATTCATGTGTGGTTTTGAGAGATGCTACACATCGTATATAAAATGGAGAGCTCTAACTTGGAACGGATATTGCCTATACCTATCAGTTTAAATGTACTCAGGACTGAATCATTTTTAATAAACCATGAGATTTATTAATAAGACATCAAATGAATGTAGTTCACCATTAAATTTCAATCAAATTAGTGAATCTTGTCTGATATTAATTAATTAGTTTATTAATAGAATAAAAGATTAATAATATGGCATAAAGTGGGATCACCTGCTGAGTGGGAAAATTACTAATACAAAGAATCTGCCAATTTTCATTATCATAGTTGATGCTTTTTTTAGTAATATGAAAAAACTGTTAAAATGCATTTGAACGTTCATTTTTCGCGTCTCGTCTTATTACTAAACTAATGCAAGTAATTTTCATAATACAAACTCATTAACATTATATGGTCCTTTTTCTTGAGTGACCAAGCAGCACGAGAGCCTGTGCGGTATGGTGAATAGACTGTCCCACCCAGGGTCCAGAAGACCTTGGCTTCAAGCCCTGCTTGGCTTGGAAACTCATTTAGGGGTGGCAATGGTAACCAGTCCTTGAATATCCCACATACCGGGGGGGGGGGGAACTGGTAGGGTCATCATAGTGACTCAATGGCACCTAACAAAAACAACATTAGGCAACTCAAATAGAAAAGAATGGGGTGGGGTTCTGTCTATCCTGCACAAAACCTATTCTTTTGGAACAGTTTGAGCTTTAGCGGAAGTCAAGTATCTTTTTTGACGCATCCATGTCTGTACTTGGACTGGGGATGAAATGATCACAGGAGAGAAGGGAAAGAAACAATCAAAGCCTTGGCACTCTGCCCAACGCAATGGAAGAGCATGCTGGGCTGTATGCAACTGGATACAAGCAGACCTCCACTCATACAGCATATTTTCCCTATCCTTTCCTCCCTTCTGCAACTGATCATGTAGCCACCATGCCAAACTCATCACATCCTGTATAAAAGTTTTAACTGGGATGTTGGTCCCCCTGAAGGAAAAGGTAATCCTCTTTGGGTGTTTATTCTCAATTTGTATTGAAAGCAGTCCAAAGTTGATTCTGGAGTAAAAGGGATCAGCCAACAGGGTACTCTCCTTGCCCATGGGATGCCTGAATATGTTCACAGTCCTTGGATCATTTATGTGGGGGTGCTTCTTTCATGTCCCCCATCCTCTGTGCTGGCAGATGCTATTCTATCATGAGATGAGAGACAGTAAAACCTGCCACTTTTGCTTTTTCCTCAGTCTGATCTCGAATAGGTCTGTCAAAATCTCTTCCCACCTGTACTGGACAAATTCCATAGATACATAGATCCCCTGCATAGCAAACATTCTGTTGTTCTCTTCCTTGTGATATATCAATGTGAGGACCATCTCATGGAAAAGAACAAAGGGGTAGCAATAACCCCGATTTAGCATTCATACTGCAGAGAACGCAAGGATTTGTATCCATACTTTTAAGAGTTAAAGACAATGCTTTGGGCCAGGAAAAATAGGTCTGTCAAAATCTTCCACATTGGCCAGAAACCTATTCGTCTTCCTGTACAGTCTGTATAACTAGCAGCAGCTAGTTGCATCTAACTGGTACATGACTTAGACTCGCACCCACCCTGGTGTCCCATCACTTGGGGCAGTAAGTTGCACAAACCTTCTACAAATAACTGTACTAATTTGGTCAATGGATTGTTACAGTCTCAACTTCTTTTATTCCCAAACATGAAAACATGAAATTCTAGAAATTCTTATAAAAATGAATTGAAAAGAAATTCTCATCCATCCCTACAACACATGGACATAATTAAACCAAGAAACATTTGTTGGGTCACCCAGTTGGTTTATTAAAGTATTTATAGCAGTGTTTCTCAACCTGTGGGTCCCCAGATGTTCCTGGACTGCAACTCCTAGAAGCCTCCACCACTCGCTGTGCTGGAAGGGATTTCTGGGAGTTGCAGTTCAGGAACATCTGGGGACCCACCGGTTGAGAAACACTGATTTATAGTATCATTTAATATAACACCATAGCATAAAATAGAAAAGTTTATTGTTTGAAAGCTTTGCCCATTTTGGTATCCTGTTTTTAGCAGATTGTTTTTACTTTGTAGAATTGTTCTTATGTGATGAATTGGAATGCTAAAACCTCATTTTTTAAAAAAACCAAGTTTGTTATTATATAATAGATGGACTTCACAATAAATTTAATGCTTGTCCCAATGCAACAGTTCCTGGAAAAGTGGCGTGAGCTTTTCCACCCACTGGCAAAAATAATTTAAAAGTTGCATTAATTGTGAGTTGCAGTAATGCTTTTTTTTTTTTTAGAGTAAAAGGGATTAAAAGCTTTTTAACAAGGTGCAGTCTAGACATGTGTTAAAACAACATTTTTTTTTCCAAAGGAAGCTTAAGAGCAGCAAGGGTGGCATTGCCTGATTCAGTGTGAGGTATAATGACCTTCCCAAGATTTATATGCAAGGCATAAGAGAATGGAATTACTTTTTTTAAGTAGACAAAAATGTGCCTAGTTTGCATTAATTAAGTAGTATTCTCGTTTTCTGCTATTTTTAAAAAATGAAGAATTATTTCTGTTTGTATTACTTCTGAGAAAATGTTTATCTTGTAGTAAGCGTTGGGAAAAACACGAGGCTTTCCTTTCATTGGTTTGTTCAGGGAAACCACAAAAATTCATTACACAAATATGTTCTACACACATCTGCCTGGCTGCTGAAAAAAACAACAACTGCTGTTTTCCTCTAATACAAACAAGAAATATTGCTCATTTCCCATAACCTCAGCTGTTTGCATCACACAACAGAAGGCAGGGGCTTCTTAGCCTAACTGAGCGCAAGTAATGTTAGTGTCATAAATTCTGAAAGGAAAAAGGAACTATTAATGTGGAAAGTTTCCACACAAAAGCCCTTCTTTTTTAAAAAAATTGCACCGAGTTCACAAAAGGTCACAAAAGCTGCAACTTCGTATTAGAGACTCAAGAGGCATTCAGAGTCTTCATCAATATTGAAAAGTAGAAAAGTGCAAAATCTGGTCAAACAATCACAATCTGAAATGAGGTATTTAGTTCTGGTCGTGACACTGCTGATCTGAAGTAAACAAAAACCCAAGATAAAAGGAGAGGGGAATGTGCTCAGAAGAGATCTGCACACCTACCATTTCCATTTCGTAATGTAATGGGGGAGGGATGTGACTCACGGGAGCCATGTCAAAAGAGGTAGAAATAACCCTTCTACAATTTCAGTAAATATCTTATCACATTTACTGGCCACAGTAGAAAATCATAGCATTAAGGGCAAAAGGTACACATCTGGCTATGTTACAAAACTCCAAAGCTTCCACACCCCCAGCAAGGTGTTTATTTTATTCCATTGCACAAAAATCTAAAGAACGAAATGCCCGAATAATAAAGAAAAGAAGCAAAGAAATTTGAAGCAAAGAAATATTGACTTTGATACAAGTTTTAAAAAGGTAAAGGTCACAGTTTCCCCACACTTGTGTGCTAGTCATGTCTGACTCTGGGAGCGGTGCTTATCTCCATTTCCAAGCCAAAGAGCCAGTGTTGTGCAAGTCCATGGCCATGTGACCAACATGGCTATGCATGAACACTATTTACCTTCCCACTTTTTACAGCGGTACCTATTTATCTACTTGCATTTGCATCCTTTCGACCAACTAGGTTGGCAGAAGCTGGGGTTAACAGCGGGGAGCTCGCTTTGCTGCGTGGCACCCAGAATTTGAGCTGCCAACTTTGCAGCCAACAGTTTCAGCACTCTTGTTCAGCTGCTGGACAGCCTTATTTGGCCCACAGCCTTGGATGGAGTAGCAACCTAGCAACCAAAGCCATTATTACTTAGACAAGTTCTTCAGTAAAGTTGCTTTATCTGCTTTTAGATAGGCAGCTTGGGTGGGGGTGGGGAAATGTCCTCCAAGGTACAGAATGTATGACTGCCATTGCAAATGCAAACTGGAAACTTGTAATAGGAAATCTATTTGGGAAAGGAGATAATCGTTGGGGGAAAACACCCCAAGCACCCCTAGGAATTTCATTATTTACAAGAGCGCCTCTCTTAGTCTTATCTATCAGATGGTCTTTCACAACTTACAAATGTTATCCATAAGCACGTTCACATCCATGCAGGTATAACTGTCTGTAATTGGCAGCCCTGCCATATCGGTTCTTGCAATCATGAATGTACGGTTAGCACATTCAGTGGGATATATCTACACATGCTTCTGAAGATCTTTGAAGTAAATATTAGACATATCAGTCTGCCGGGTGGCTGGGTGTGGCTACGGAGGCAGGGCTCTCCTACAGTCCCACGTCATCATTGCATGTCTTCAAGCTGAAGAGGGTTATTGTTAGGAGGCATAGACCACTACTGCACTTTAGATTTGAAATGCCTTTTCCTTAAAGACAAATCACCTTAAAAATCACTGTCCGCTTTTCAAATCACTTTTTCTGAAGAGCCCCCTAGGCCACGCCCATTTTTGACCACTGTGTCACAACACCACTGGGAGTGGTGTTTTTTAAGATCAGCTCCTGCATCCTCTTTTAAAGTGATTTGGTTGTATTTTTGGACACAATACACCACCTTTTTTTCGGTCCCCTCCCCCGTTTTTGCCGTTTCCCTGTCGTAGTGTAAAGCGGTTCAGCCAAGTGCGAATGGGGAAGCCGATTGCTAAGAAATCTGCTGAAGTGTGGAGTGCTGAAATGCTGTAGTGACCAAGTGACCACTGGAGGCGATAAGGCTGCTCAAGGAAGTGTGGTATCAGCCATAGTCTTATCTTCTCCTTGGGGGCTTGTTACTGAGAATGAACGCTGAGTAAGATAATGTCCTGGTTTATTTTATTTTATTTTATTTTATTTTATTTTATTTTATTTTATTTTAT
>JAHTLZ010000122.1:13169134-13199589 GCA_023846285.1 Phrynocephalus versicolor
ATTTCTATATAATAAACTACACTGATCATAGGCTAAATGTAATATTTCCTTTTGCAGATTTAAGATTCATATTATTGGCTGGAATTGCTCAGTAGAAATGTCTCCCTACAAAGGAAGTATGGAAAGCAACGCAGGTATAACCTTAACATCAGACAAACATGGGCATATTAAAAACATTAATCATGCCCCTATACCAGGTAGCACTGACAGTGCTCATTTTAACAGTCCTCCTTTGCAGTTAGTGTATAATCTGCTCACATCCAGCAGCTCTGTCTTTTCCTGTTTATTTGGGGCATGCTTGTTATAAAATGTATAAAGTTGTCAGCGTTGTTCCACCCAAACCTGCCTTCAGGTAGACAATGCTACACCACCACCACCAGCTCCCAAATGAGCGTCTTCAGTCCAAATGAGGGTTTAAACCATGCCACAACACTGTTGCAAGTCATTCTCTTCATTTACATATGACTACTAGATGCCCTAAGCACATCATCTTGCCTGATTTCAGAAGCTAAGCAGGGTCGGGCCAGGTTAGTACTTGGATGGGAGACCACCAGGAAATACCAGGTGCTGTAGGTGGCTGGAGTAGGAACTGGCAAACCACTCCAGTATTCCTGCCAAGAAAACTGCGTGGACATGGGATCACGGAGAGTCAGTCATGGTCGCGACTGTAACGACACAACACACACACCAATACATCATATACATACATCTTAAAACTCATGAGAAACAATGATAAAACTATCCCCCAAAGAGGAATATTTCTTATAGTATTCATAATCCAACATACATCAATGGAGGACCGAGACCATATAGGATTACTTCTGAGTGGGTTAGATTGAGCTGCATCCCAGCACTAAATATAGCCCAGCCACTTACTTCTTCATTTCCAAAAGAAATCAACTCCTAAATTCCGTTTTTGCAAAAAGCGATGGGGGATGCTTTGCACCCAGCTCTGCCCTTCCCTGCAGTAAAGGGAAGTATCCCTGCATTTTCAAGAGAGAACCTCCTTCACTTCAGAGAGCAGAGCTTAAAGGAAGTATATTGGAAGTAAGGTCATGAGTAAAAGCCCATTGTGGTGCCCACCCCCATCAGAAAATAGTTTAACAAAGGAACCAGGCAAGAGCTGGATTCACAACATATTTACTTTGAAGTCAAGTGTCATATGAGACATGTCCTCCTCTGTTGGACCAGGAAATTAGCCTGAAGCTCCCAGGAGAGAATAAAGTACAATTGGGGCAAGAGATGTTTTTGACATTTGCCAAGAAAGTCTGCAAAATTGTCAGAGGGGAGAAGATATGTCATTTGGACACAAGAATGCCATGTCGCTCCTCACTAACCCTGACCTCAAGTGGCTACACCAGTGCAGTCACACCCTAAGTTTCTGTTTGTTTCTTTGTCCACCTGACCATTTCTTCGTTGCATGCCACAAATAACTGCTGGATGGAGATTTGCACCAAATTGGAGGATGGGTTTGGAGTAATCTGATTTAAAGAGTAGAGTACAAGCCATAAGTGAAAATGAATTTGGGGGCTCTTGAGCCCACCCCAATTATTTTGAGTTAAATATCTAGATTGATTTCACCAAATCAGAAGGGTGTCTTCAGGACAGACTGATTTAACACATATTTTTAACATACTATATGCAACATGATGTATCACTTTTGTTGCCTCCAGGGACATCTGGCAGAGCATTGTAAGGATTCCCAGAAGGGGAGTTCTGAAATTTATGTTTTAATTTATGCTGTGATGTTATGAAAAATGAGGTTGGGAGAGCGTCAGAAGATCATTAGTTTGGGGACATGCTGGCAAGGAGATTCTGTGAGTTGTATTCTTTGGATGAACTGAATGAGCATCAATTATGAGAATGAGAGAGAGACAGGGAGAGAGAGAGAAAGAGAGAGAGCAGACTACACTAAAAGCAGGAGCAGGGAGAATTGAAAGGGTGCCTGGTGGAAGGTGGGGCTCATAGGATGATATTTTAAGAAATCTTTGTCTTTGTACTACCTAGCTGAGAGGGGACATATTGAGGAATCAAACTCTCCATCTCTGGCTCTGCAACCAAATACCTAAACCATTGAGCTATTGAGCGGTTATCACATTAGGTTGTTTCTTGAGTTGAATTTCTACTCCAGGAAATCTTTTTCAGTCCCGAGGTGGGATGGGCAGGAAACGAAAAATGAAATGCTGTTTTGTTGTTTCATTATGTAACAAAACAAAATGAAAAGAAAAGAAACGAGGAAGCAGCATTTTGTTATAGATGAAACGAAACGGTTGTTTTTCCATTCAAATGAAATGTTTTGTTCCATCGTTTTGGGCTCCTGCTGAGCTGTCAATGGCTAGACCCCTTTAAACCTGGCCCAGTCAGTACTAGGGGGACCCCCTGATGCTGACTGGGCCAGATTTAAAGGGCTCCAGCCATTGACAGAGTGGCAGGAGCCCTCAGAAAATGGTGCGGAGGGAAGCACAATCACTGGAACTGCCCTCCCAACCATTTTCTGAGGGCTTCTGCCACTTTCTCAATGGCTGGAGCCCTCAGAAAATGGTTGGGTAGGCAGTTCGCACGGCCTACTTAAATGTTTTCTGAGGGCTCCTGCAGAGCTGTCAAGGCTGGACCCCTTTAAACCTGGCCCTGTCTGTACCTAGGGATCCCCCTGGTGCTGACTGGGCCAGTTTTAAAGGGATCAAGCTATAACAGCTCAGCAGGAACCCTGAGTCAATTCATTTCATATGTTTTTTTAAAAAAAAATCATAAGAAACAAAATGAAACAAAAGAGGGGTGAGCACGAAACGAAACAAAATGAAACATTATTTTTCCATTTCGTGCCCATCCCTAGTCCCGAGTGTGGATTTCAGTAAGTGTGGGCTTACCTTTCATCAGTTGTGGCAAAGAAGAAAGGAGCCAATGACAGGTGAAGCCAAAGTAAAGGCCAAAAGTAAACTGGGCAGGAACAGATGGAATTTTTGCTAGTTTTTTTAACCACATCCCTTTGCTTCTGTTCCATGACAAAAAATCAAGGGGGCTACCCTACCTGTTGGTGGCCTGTGACAATGTGTTTAGCATTGGGCTGGCCAAGCTAGATTTCCAGAGAGATAAAAGAGAAGGCACACTTCACAACTAAAACAGCATGGCCCTTTCAGAGTCTAATCAGCCATGCTCAGAAGGGAGAAGATTGTCGGTAATAAATCTTTTCCTATTTTAACTGGAGGCACTTGGAAATTCCAGGGTAGAAATCACTGCTGGAGCGAAAGCATTGTCAGTAAACTAGAGATTGTGGCCTAAAGCAAATCAATGTGCCAGTCTGATCATTGCCACAGTCCAATTTTGGCTCCGAATGATACATCGGCAGGATTTGAATAGCACCACCGGAATTGAGGCATGCCAATAAAGTTTTAACAGTGCATCTAAACCGCTAAATTATGAGCAGTAGAACTTTAAATAGAGCCATCTTGGCTCTCCATGTCATCTCATCGGAGATCGCAAAAGAGTGCATTTTCCAAGCAATAAAGTTTATTTATAATTAGGAGCTATTCTGAATCAGTTCCAAAAATGCTACACCGCACAACAACTGAGATTCTAAAGAGGCAACAAACCTATCATGTATAATAAACTACAGATTTGTTAACTACCATTGAAGTGTATTTTAAATCATGAGTCCAACTAATTCAGCAACAAATAGTGAAGTTGTAAGGGCCTACAAGGACATCAAGTCTAACCTCCTTCTCCTTGCAGGGATACAAATCAAAGGATTAGACAGGTTCCTGGAAGAAAAGTCCATCACAGGTTACAAACCATGATGAAGATGTGTAATCTCCAGTCTTAAAACCAGGGTACTTCAAGGGCCAGATACAAGGGAGTGGTATCAGGAAACAGATATCTAGTCTCATGCGCTCCTGGACACATTTGGTGGGGCCACTGTGAGATACAGGAAGCTGGACTAGATGGGCCTTTGCCCTGATCCAGCATGGCTCTTCTTATGTTCTTATGTTCTTATGCCTGCCAGGTGGTTGTCCACATTTTTCTTGAATGCCTCCAGTGCTGGAGTACTCACCCCCCCAAAAAAAAAGTAATTGGTTTCATTGACGTACTGCTCATAACTGACAACACAGCCATGATAAAAAAAATATAGAGGGGACATTTCCCCAGTTTATTTCCTTAGGTGCTATCCTAGACTAGATACTTTGTTTGCTATTGTTTATATGTTTTTCCTTGCCCAAAAAAACTAGAACTAGGCCATGGAGCTTTGACTAGAAAGAAATGAACAGTCTTCACAAAAGAATGAACAATTAGTGTGGAATGAATCATGGATAATCTATTGTGCTGTGAAGTACGTGTCAACATGACATTTATTCATGCCATCGTGCATCTGTGATAGTTCTAATCCTAAACGTACCAGTCTAATCCATTTAACTCTGTGTAAGCTGCTTTGTAATAGGATCACACTGTAAACCATTACTATTTCCCTCCAGAAGAAATAGAAGGAGATAATGATGCCAAAAGGTTACTGTATCCTCTTCACCCTAATTCCCTCAGGGTGTTCACACTGTCATCTTTTACCTGTAGAAGACATCCAAACAAGGTTCCTCTCTGCCATGTTTATATCATATAGGATCTTAAGGTCTTGTGACCCATTCTGACAAATCTGCTAAGGACCTTTCAGAAAAAGGCTCAGTTCCAGAGTAATCATATAAATGGACATAGATATAGGGTGGAATGTGGTAGTGGTGGTGGTGTGGTGGCCAAAGTGCCATGCTGCAGATATCATTGGACTACAAATCCCATCTGCCTTAACTAACATAATTTACAGTAAGGAATCCTTGGAATGGCAGTCTAGCATCGAGGGAAAGGGGCTGCACCATGGCCACAATTAAGGATATATAACACTTTACAATCCTATACTATACATGTACACTTAGAAATAAGCCACATGGAGTTCTGTGGAACTTAAGGCTGTCCCTTCAGGAATCATACAGCAATTATGGTCTTGGTGTTTTAATGTAGCTCAAGCTACATGGCCACTTATGCCTTGCATTAGGCACCACAGATGGTTGCTTCAATCCATGAGTCACTGGAAGCAGTGAATATGAGCATGTCAAAGTCTTCTCCTTGGTCACTGCTCCAGAAAAGCCCAAACTCCTCTAAACATTTCGGTAGCTGTCTTTGTGGCTGTTTTATTTCCCCCCTGTGTGCACTGCCTCCCCATGCACACAGTGCATGCCACTCTTCACCCCCATGCATACCCTTTGACACAGTGTGGACACAGCAGCATCCATGGAGAAACAGGACCGGCTATGTCAGAACCTTGCCTCTCCTGTGGTTGGCCTGATTCCAAGGAAGTGGGACAGTTACAGAAATGGAGAAGGCTGAGAAGAGAAATGGACCTCTCATCTGGATCTACTGGTGAGACATAGGGACCCTCAGCAAAATAAAACAAGATAATAAAAGAAGCAGGGGGACAGCCTGACTTGGCCTTTGCCCCCCATCTCCATCTCCCCCTTTGTGTTGAAACCAGCCATTATGGGGGGTGTCATTTTTAGATGCTGATTCCTTTTTGCATTGCCTCCACTGCTTTGTCACCTTTTCCTCTGACACAGCTTACATCTCCTCAACAGGAAAACAAAGGGTGGAAGCATGAATTACATATGGGGAGAGGGGAGTGTGTTATTTGTTTTGTGTGGCTCTTTTCTTGAACCACTCTGAGGTGTAGTAGAGTGGCTCAGAAGGCCATACAAACATGAGGAATTCAGGAACAGGAAACCGTTGAGCCTATGTGCGACCAAGGGTTGTTATCCAGATTCACAAATTCTTTCCCACAAACTGGCATTCTTGCCAGATGTGAACCCCTTATCCCCCAGTATTAAGCTATTGAGTAAGCTTTTGTGATGTTGTAGTTGTTAGACACATCAGAGACAGACACACACACCCTACTGGAAAATGTATGAGTGCTTCCTTCTCCCCAATCAGACTCTCCTCTTCCAAACTGGTCCTGCAACAGCTATGATTCTAATCAGTTAAACTGTGAAGAAATAATGATTTGTGGGTCAAAGATCTGTAAGCCAATAATATGCTTTCTTACCAACAAGGCCAGCATTTTCCAGTGTTTTTCGTTTAATTAAAAAATGTGAGAATCTTAAAATGTGCATGACTGTTTTTGCTCTAAGACAGACAGTCTTTTAACTGGGAATCTGCTGTTAGTCAGACAAGCTTGTTCCCACTTTTGAAGGACTGCCTGTGTTCTGCCCATGAGCTTCAATGCAAGCTGATGTCAAAAGATTTAGAATGATAGAACTGTAGAGTTGGAAGGGATTCAAAGGATCTACAACTCCAGCCAAATGCCAATGCCAGAATCTGCAACTAAATCAGACGGCCTGACTTTATGGCCAGACAGAATGCCATTCATTTTTAAAATGACAACAAAGGAAAGTCCATCATATTCTAAGGTAGCCCCATTGTCATACACACAGGTCTTTATGATCAGAATTTTTTCCCCTGAGATTTAATCAACATCTTCTTGCTTAGAATTCAAGGGGTTCTGGAAGAGAGTAGCTAGATCTTTTCAGGTAATCAGTTTGTAAACACCAAGGGCCACACCAATTGTGACATAAATCAGACATTAGCATCAAAAGTGGCAGTTTCGCTGGACTAAATGAACCGTTAGATCCTAAAACAAATCCTTTGTTCCACTGCAGTCCTGAATCAGATTCTCTTGGCAGTCATGTGTGTAGAAGGAAAGTTCCCTTTGGGCAATGCAAGGGCAAAGGGCCAAAGGTGTAATCTTGTCTTAGACTTACATTCTGTTTTGTTATGTTTTCAAAAACCCAGCCAACAGTTCCTTTCATGAATAATGCTGTGCTTCAATTTGGTCCTCGGGAGAAAGGTATAAGACCACAGTGCCAAAACTGAAGAAAAAGGAAATGTGTCTGTGCAGCATTCAGCCATTTTCCTTGAATAAAAAAAGATCTTTTCAAAATATGCATACTCCACCATGTTCAACTTGGCATGGATATTCAAACTATACCAGTAGACATCCAGTGTCTGCAAAAGAAGAAAGTCTTGCAGAATTAAAGTGTGATATTTCACAAGGTTTTTGTTTTGTTGGCTAGGGCGCATTGTTCTGTAGCCTTGATCCAGCCTGTTCACTGTTACATTTCACAAGGTTACTATATGTGAACTTTGAGGGTGAGGAAAGATGGCAAAAATTAGTAGCAAAAGAAGTATTTATAGGGACATTGGCCTCTCCCCTAATCACTAGCTTCTGAGGGGGGAGTTGCCTCTTGAAAATGTTTTAAGTCTGCAAACTTTCAAACTTGTCTGGAACTGTCAGCCGTGGACTGGGGTGAAAGCCAGTCTGTCCTTGGAACGGAGCCAGCAGAGAAGACAGAACTCTGAATTCACACTGATTGGCAGGAAGGGACTCCCAGAGTGTATTGCTCTCTGTTTCGGGGGAAGCAATGCTGTATTAAAAATTAGCACCTCTTTTCCCACCTGCTCAACCTGTACCTCTGGACATAAACAGAGTCAATGTGAAGTGAAACCCACCAAATTCATAAGGGATTACTCCCACGTTTGTGGGTAATCCTCCACATCCTGTGTGGTGTGGTGGATAGAGTAACGGATCAGGACTCAGGGGACATGGGTTGGAATCGCTGCTTGGCCAGAAAACTCACTGGTAAAACCAGTCCTGAAATATCTCACTTCTCTTGAAAAACCCTATTACAGTTGTTATAAGTCAGATATGCCTTGACAGCACATAACGTAACATCAATTCAATACATGACTGCTGCCTAACCTCTAACTCTCTCCTCTCACAAGGAAAACGACCCCATAAAAGTTTCCTCTGAGACTTCTTGCCAGACAGGAAAGTGGGACAGATACAAATAGTCCTCTTTAAGTTGAGTTGGTCAGCATGGGATTATTTATGCATCACCCTTTCAGGTTTTATTGGGTCAGAATGTTTTTAAAAGAGATACACAGATACATTTTTCACTATGCAGCTGCCTGACTTTTATTAAAACATCTCAGACTTTTCACATGGAGAGTTACAGACATACAAGTGAAACCTTACAGCCATTCTGGGAACATCGGTGAAATTAATAGAGAATAAGTCAACTTCCTGCAGAAAGCTCTGAAGTGGAAAAAAAGGCCAGGGACTCCACTGAAGAGCATGGCTGTGTGTTCATGCCAAGCACTATGTTTTCAAATTGCCTTTCGAAAACAGGGAGAAATCTGAATGTTGATGATGGAAAATGGCAGCATTGGTGGAAGCCTGGTTGAGCCAACTCCTGAGTGCTTTCACATAGAAAAAACATTTTCCATGCTCTGGCTGATACGTAGACAGTGTGTAACCCTTGCTAAGCCAGCTTGGCATGGCTCCAGCTTTCCAAAGCAGCTCAAGAATATAAGTGGCCAGAGGAGAGTTCCTACAACAAACAACATATGCAAGGAGTCAACACACAGGAACATATACCAGAAGCAGTTGACTGCTCCAGGCTTTGCCCCCCAAGCCCTGGAAATAAAGAGGTGAGACAACTTCATTTTTGGGGATAAATTGGGCCACAATTTTATTTATAAGATATTTACTTAAATAGGGCAGCTCCGAGCCCAACGTGGTTTGGGGGCGCGGCACGTTTGCCCTCTTGCCCCGGACATTTGGTGCGAAGACTTCGCGCTGATCTGGGTATTTTTGCATGGGGATGGGAGCCTACATAAGGTGGCTCCCTCCCTGCCTCAGTCTCTTCTCAGCGAGATCGTCAGCCCCACCCTCCCACCCTATCAAAAAGAGAATGAGATTAGCTGGTCGCTACAGGTCTGGATGGGAATTTTTGGTGGCTACTCGGATTCTCAGTGGCACCCCAAAGCCATGTTGGGTGGACAAATGCACACACAGCCTTTACCTGCCCCAAAGAGCCCCAAACATGGCAATTTTTCAACTATAAGATAGATAACTGAGCATTTTAATTTAATTTGTTTCTGATTAGAATTTATCCAATTTGCAAAGTGAACATCTAAAAAAACCAAATCCAAGAGATCTGTCAAGGTATTTCTGAAATGCAGTTACTAAGTTGTATACAGATTCTGCATATGGTTACAAGATAGCTTTGCATGAAGTTGTTATAAAACTGCTCATTTTTTGTTAATTCTTTTTTCAAATTCTGCCTCTCAGAGGATCTGTCATTTCCTCGGCAGCTGTACTCCATGTCAACATTTTCCTCAAGCTGCCTACTGCAATTCCATGATCTCTTTGGTTACACTCATCACTAGCAGGGAGATAAATTTATTTTAGCACATGTATGAATAAAATGTATCAATTTCTACCTCTTGAAGCAGAATAAAACAAAAAGCAAAGTGTGCAGCTTATATGATGCCCCATAGCACTCTCTGGGCAGTTTATGGATTAATTAATGCAGGCTACATGTTGCCCTCACCACTAGCAAGCTCACTACTCAAGCTACCATCTCAGAAAATTGAAGACCGGGCGAGACTCAAGCCAGATACCTGGGGCTGAACCCAGGTTGTGAGCAGGATTTTCGCTGCAGTAATGCAGTTTAACCATTGCACTAAAACGGTTCCTTACGTATCAAATAGAGATGGTCACAAAATGAAAAAACAACACGCTATTTCATCATCTCATAAGGTTATGAAACATTTCAAAATGAAATGAAACAGCAGACAGCATTTCATCAAGAAATGAAATGAAACACCATTTTTTGTTTCGGAAATGAAACAATTTGTCCTACTAGCGAAAGGCCTCTTTCTTGATCCAGCCATCTTGAGAACAGAAGGTTTATTTTTAAACTGATTGTTTTCCTTCATTCCCTCCCCACACTTCAGCTACTGATTGCTAGCTTGCTTATCTCTGATCTTGATCTGCAGTGCAGCTAGCCAGGAGCTAAGCTCTGCTGCCTGTCTCTGGGCCCCCTATATAGCAGTTTTAGGACCATGAGGCTGACTGGATCATGTTTCCCTTCCCTTCCCTTCCCTGTGGCTGTGCCTGTGTCTGCAAGTTGATTTAAACTGATTTTTTTCCTTTCCTGATTAGTAGGACCTGATTTTTTTCCTTCCTGATCCACTGTTGAGCTTATCTCTCTGATCTTGATCTGAGGTGCAGCTAGCCATTAGCTTTCCTGCTTTACAGAGGGTTCCTTGTTTGAAAGCAAACTGATTGGAAGGTTTAAGGAGAGTCTTTGATTTAAAGCAATTTAAACACAGGTAGTGGGCTCCCTGTTAAATAAAAAAGGAAAGCTCCCCATTATTTATAGTCTTACAAACTGTTTCATTTTATTTCATTTTGTCATAAAAATTCTTTTTTTAAAAAATCATTATTAATGAAATGAAACAAAATGAAGACTGAAACGAAATGAAACACTATATTTCTGTTTCGTGCCCATCTCTAATATCAAACAAAATTTTGTTCAGAAATCTGTATGTGTACAAGGCTGCTATCTAATTCACAAACACACAAAGGTTAGAAAATGTCCATGAGAAATGCATAGTGTTGTTAAAATTGCACAAGGTCCAATACGTTAATATAGAGCAATGCTTCATAACCATGTATTCCCACATGTTTTTGGACTAAATCTCCCCAAATCCATCACCACCAGCTGTACTGGCCTGGATTTCTGGGAGTTGTAGGGACATCTAGGGACCCAAGGTAGGGAAGTACCTATTTAGAGAAACAAACACATGGTGCCAAATGGGCCAAATAGGAATTGAATGAATAAGTAAAACAAACAAATAAAACACTTGAACATGTTTTAGTCAACGGGGGGGGGGGAAATGAGCCAATTGCAATGTTTAAGAGCTCATTTGCCAGTTGTTTTATTTCTACCCCACAGAGGGGACATGGGAAGGAAAACACCCTTATTTGGTGGCCCTATAGCATAGCCGGTCCCATGAAGCTGCATAGACGTTCAGCAGGTGGGCATGGCATCAAAGAAACAATGAAGAATTTTGCCTTTTCCCAAGGAAGGGATATCTGTGGATAGTGGTGGGATTCATAAGGTGCCCTACACCCACTCTACATTGGCTATAATTTATTTGTGAATGAATGTATTTTTCTATTGGCTGAAGGCATGGGAAGAGATTTTTACTTAATGGCGTAAACATGCCACACAACAGCATTCTTGCCTTCTTCACGGCAACTTGCTAAACTGCATTGCTAATCATTTATACACTGGGCTGTGGTTCTGAAGTGTTTTGTGACCAATCTGTTGATATCAGCCTCTCATGAAGACTCTCCTATTTAGTACAATTTCCCTGAAAATGGAAAATTGAGGCATGATGGCATAATTTCACAAGTACGTCAGCTGGACAGTTGCCGTGTGAACCCATGGAGGAGTGACTATCCCTGACCATTTGCTTCACAGTTTGTGTTGGATTAGGCACAGGTGAAATTGAACGAAAAAGTGGTACCCACATGCCAGAAAAATCATTGTGGGGAAGACTACTGGAGAATCATCTGTTTAAAGTGGGGGAATTCTCTGTTTTTGTTCAGCTGACAAGTCTATTTCTATTTTGCTCCAACTGGGCCAACCCTTTTCCTCTGTCTACTGGCCTGTGTGATCTGCCGGTCTGATGCAAATGGGTACCCGTGGACATATCACTTCTCTTTAAGTTCCTGTTGTCTCTAAGGCTGATACTTCACGTCCCTCTCGCTGCAGTTCGCAGCCCCACTGGAGACCGGTTCGAAGGAACGGAACCTCATGTCCTTGTGGGGTCAATCCGAGTTCACCCCAACCACGTCCCCTGAACTGTGCTCCAAGCAGGGTGAGAGATTCCTGTCCTGGAGCTCGGGAATCTTTTCAATCCACTTCTCGATCTGTGTTGAAAACCGATTTCAACACGGAGGCAAGTTCACCTCGGCTCGAAGAAGGATGCAAAGTAACCACTTAAGCAGTGTTCCTCCCACCTCCCCATGCTGTTTCACTGAATCAAGGAATCAATATGTCATCTTGGAATCAGGAGTGCCGGAAGTGATCCAGCAGCTTTTTTTTTAAACGATTAAAAGGCTTCTCCTTCCTACAGCCTGAGGGCATAGCAGCTTCACGGACAGCACAAAAGGGAGAGCTAGGGAGTGCCAGAATCGCTTGTAGACTTTCATACAAGCTGCGACTTTATTGATTAAATGTTGCTGTTTGAAATTGCAGTGGGAAGGAAAATGTCCCCTTTGCAATATAAACTAATCTATGATATCTCTCTCTCTCTCTCTCTCTCTTTTCCTGGTCCAAAGCAATGAGACTGCATGTAGTGATTTTACGTTTGTCTTATATGTCATTGTATTTTTTTAAACCCATTTCCGGAGAGTTAAAAAGTATGTGGAACATTACTGATAACGTGTTGTCGTAAGTGATCTAGGTTTGTTTCCACAATGCTTAATTACTCAGTGTGACATTTAAACTGATTTTGCCTTCCTCACCATGATAAAGTTATAGTGTGACATGCCAACCTTCTAGGGTGTTTTTGTGTTCTTGCGCCCCCCCTCCCCATTTTTGCAATCTGTTCTTTCAGAAACATTTGTTTCTTTGATGCCAATTTGGCCATCATTGGAGTACTGGAATTTGCCTGTAGGGAAGTTGTTGAGCAATATACAATAAGAAATGTTCCCTTTCCCTTCCTTTGTCTTCCCAGTGAACAAAAAGACAATCAGCACATTTCCATTCCACGTGCTTCCTTTTTGGAAGTGGAAGGTGCAGAGAAAAGCAAGTGCGATGACTGGGACTACATAATGCCATTTTAAAAAAACGGTGTTAAAGATATGCACATTCCTACCTCAGGATAATTTCCCTCCAATTTTGAGAATTGTACAGCAATAACATTTCATGGGTCTCTGCATCTCTGCAGAACAGGTCACAGGTAAACACTGGATGAGGAGGCTTCATGGATGCAAACAGTGAGTTGAAAGAGAAGCTTGAGGCTATTGAATGCCATGCTTGACACCAATATTGCCATATGGATGCGTTTCATTTCTGTATCCTATTTCAAGTGCTGGCCTTGGCCTTCAAAGCACCAAATGATTTCAGGCCGGGTTGCTTGAAGGACATTTTTTTGCCAAACAAATGTACCCATTATCTAAGAAAGATCAGAGATCCTTCTTCTGTGCCTGCACTGAAGACCAATTAGGCTGGCAGGGGAAAAAGACAGGGTGTTTCTTCTGCTGTGCCCTGGACTAGGGAGTTGTGAGTTAATTCATGTCCTCCAGACTCTCTCTCACACTGTAAGATTCACTGTAAGGAGGCTCTAATGACCTTTTCATTCATTCTTTGACTGAATTTGTTATTTTTTCCATCCTTGTACTGATGGTACCAAGTGGCTCGGAATTGCAACATGCTGGTATTTCATTCTTGAATTTTAGCATTTCTCAGTGAAAGTGCTAATTGCAAAACAACCTTTGCTGAAGCTCGTTGTGTTGGGGTCTGGAGGGTGTCAAGAGCTGTATTTTGTCATTTTAAGCTTTTAATTTTAATTTGCCAGCACCGTGGGAGTTTTTCTTCTAAAATATTTGTACACATCTTTCCAATGTGATAGGATGACATAAAGCGCCATGTCCAGCATCTCTAGGGCCATTAAAATGCATTTTAGCAGGAACTGTGAGATTGACTGTGGCAGGAATGGACATATGCAGCTCTGTACTTAGAGGTTGCCTTTCCCTGATTTACAGTCCACAAGCAGTTGATGCATTCTTGGCCTCCTAGAAGCATGTGAGAGGAGAAGGTATTAGAATAGGGTGCAGATGTAGCTTCTGCACTACTAGCTTCCCCATGTTCCTTCTCACTGCATCCATCATAGATCTAAGTGCCAGAATTCAGTATCTCTCTCATTTAATCTGTGAGCAAAATTGCCTTCAGCTTCCACATGCATCTGAGAGCCATGTCTAGAAACTGTGTGGTTATTGGAATGAAACTGATCTAGAGGAATATTTTCTGCCGCCGACTATTTAAAACCAACAGTGAAGCCTTATAGGTTTATTTCTAGGGATAAATATATCCCCTAAAGAGTTGTTGTCATGCAAGCCAAGGAAGTTAAAAGTTTTGGCACAGTAAAACTGTGAACAATATAATGTAGGTGACTTTGTAAAAAGAATCGTCCTTAGACGTTCAGAGCTATAGCCATAAAGAGGAGGACTGGCACTCAATAAATTCCTTCTGGATAGTACTAAATAGCTCCTTATGTTTTGTGTTGTTGTTGTTTTAGGGTCACTGAGCCATGGAGCAGCTTATGGGAATGACACACTAAGGCTGGAATTGCTGATTGGCTAGGCTGTGATATTAGTTGCTGAGGAAACCATTTACCTCTGAGGATAATTTCATAGAGCAGGAACTGAGAAAGGATTTTAAGGATACAATTGGGCATTCATGTGAAAGCTTATCTGTAATACGGTACTTCTTCAAAATGGTACTAGACTCTTCATGTTCAGTTACTGGAAAGAAACAGAGCACTCCAAAGTGACAGTCATTCAGAGAAAAATATTTTTTCTTAAACACTCTCTGTGACAACACATACCCCAAAAAAGCCTCTTCACTGTCAGGATGGTGGGAGTATTAAAAAGAAAAAGGCAATAAAATCTGAATCCTTCATTTGGAATATTATAGCCCATTTCGATTCCAGCCTGGAGCTATTTGAGCCGCAGCCAGTCAAAACAATCCTTCCCACCTGCCAGTTCTTCCTTGCCGCTTCACCTCCCCAGTGCTTTCAAGCTCAGGACGGAAAAATACAGCAGATTCCAGCCCTCATTTGGCTTGTAGATGGGAGGGAAAGGACTGGAAGTGGGAGAAAGGCATCTCATTAGATGGGAAGGACTCCATAAAGCCTGCCCTGGAGGTGACAAGCAAATAACAACAAAGGATGTGCCTCCAGATGGCTGCCATTTTCCTTCCTGGAATCCCTGCACGAATGTCTGTGGAACTGATGGGATAAAGAAAATGTGGGCAAACACATCTGGAAAAAAAAAGCAAAATTCCCACACTCCAAATGAGTGATAAATGGGCAACACATGGATGGCATGCAACATTATTGATGATGCTTCCCAATTTTCCCCCCATTAATCCTGGAGCCAAATACAGTGGACCCTTGTATAACAAACAGTTTGTATAACATAAAATTTGTACAACATAAAAATTCTGGAGATAGGGGAAATTTGCTTAACATAATCACCTATGGGGCAAATCTGTACAACATAAAAATGGGATTACTCCGTTTTCAATGCATTCCTATGGGAAATTTGTATAAAGGAAAATTTGCTTAACATAATTTCATTTGGAACAAATTAATTCATTTTTACAAGGTACCACTGTACTGTATATAGGATCCACAAGACCTTGGGCTTATTAGTCTAGAGTTTGGCATAAATGTGAGGGGCTATCATGTCTCCTAATTATATCTATTCACATATAACTTTTCTTACCTCAATGCTAATCATTGGGAGATGAGATCATTCTGATTTCTTGATATCAATCTGGATTCAGTTCCATTTTGTGTTTGCTCATAGCTGATTCTGAATCTGTGAATTGGGTTCAAAGTATACCAGATCAAGGTACCATTGGACAACTCTAGGCTAATGGATGTTCTGTATTCTGGGAAGTAGGCTTGAAAATGTTCATTGATATCCCAAGCCATCAGGGGACAACTACCATCTTTCAGGTGCCTTTGGATTCCAATTTCCTTAATCCCTTACCACTATCTATGTTGGCTAAGGCTGGTAGGAGCTTCAGTTTAACAACACCTGGAGGGTCACAACTGCCACCACTAACCTACACTGTAAAAAAAGTGGAAAAGTCAAATGTTTGAGTTGCTTGCAATCTGTTTTCTACACACATCTTCTGACTGCTTTTGTGTTTTATGGTGCTAGACATATATGGCACTTTTACACGACCCACTGGCAACTTAAATTTGGACCAGAGATCTTGGGGGTTTGCTCCTCTTGCTGTGTTTCCACCCCTCCGCACTCCCTTGCTCCTGTCTGCGTGCAGGGAGGGAGAAAAAAAGGGAGAAAAGAATGCAGGCTCACTTCTGCTCCCCAGGAAGCATTCCAGTCTCATAAAGGGGCGGGGGCAAAAAAAAAAAAAAACACTAAAGGGGGGAAGGGCCCGGCCCTCACTGCTTTGCAATCCACATCAGAAATTTTTCACCCTTGGAGACCAGGTACTTGGAAAATGCGCTGGGACACACTTAGGTGGGTGTGGTCGTACTTAATTTTTTTAAAAGTCCAGAGCTGGTGGGAAAACAATTTTAAGCTCCGCATCTGGGAGCCCTTTGCCTCGGATTTTAGGGGTCGTGTAAAAGCACCCATAATAGAGTCAAGAACTTTCCCCTATAGACAGATGCTTCAGGACATTCCATCCCTCAGGAATTTGCCCTTTACTTGGAGCTGGGATTTTTAATTGGGCTCCTCCTTCTTCCACCACCTGGTTCTGTCACCTTGTAAGTCTCAGAGGTGAACACCCCAAAATGCCTTCACTTGCTTATTCCAGTCAACTGAAGCCAAAACAGTGGTAGTTATTGCTTAATTTTATGGGCAAAACTTCTGGTCTTTTATGAGCTATGTGGAATTTTGTTTCAACCCTTACAATTAATTTTCCCTCAGTGTTGTTTTCATTCAGCCTCTGGACAAGTAGCAAGTGTCACGCAACATGTATGTGGCTTTTCCCCCCAATACATTTTATTAGAAAGCTTCCCTATATTCAACTTGCCATTCAGGTTCCTCCCAACTCTAACAATAGTGGGTATGACTGGCAAAGGGATAATTAAACAATATGTGACAGATTGTGAATTATGTCACAGTAACTCATACATTACTTGTTCTTCAGTGTAATTGAGCGCTATTGATTATTATGATGTAGATCAGCTTGCACAGACAGTGGGAGTGAGATCAGGAAATCGTGTTGTGTAACATGGAATGAAATGAAAAGTTTTACACAGAGAGAGGCCTATATTCACCTATATAGAACTGCACCAAGTGAACAAACTGCACCAATTTTGTGGAGGACAGGGCTGACCAGCAAATAAATTGTGTAGTGAATGGATAAAAACTAAACATCATAGAACACATAAAATGTAGAAAGTTTGACTATTCAGTCACATCATGGGAAATGAAAAACTACAGTTCATCTGAGTAACATTCAGTGTAAAATATATGGGAAAAGAAAAGGAAGAAAGAAGAGGATAATTTATGGGTTGGACAACCTGAGGGACTATGGGTATGGCTACATTAGCTGCAGGGAGAGAACTACTTTGGATTGCTTAACTCAGGCATGTCCAAAGTCAGGCCCAGGGGCCAAATGTGGCCTTTTTTTTCAATTTTTGAGTGGCCCACGGCCTTTTCTCCCCACCTGCTCAGCCTGTCACGCATCCCTGCCAGCTGGTCCCTTCCCATACTGGATGGAGACATCAGCTTGCAGATTTATAATTTGCCTGCCCTCCCCGCCTCCATCCATCCCCCAGCCACCTGCACAGCCTACCCACCCCAGCTCCATTGCTGCAGCATCCTCCCCGCCTCCTTGCATGTCCTAGAGGCTTGCCCAAAGTCCGGCCCAGGGGTCAAATGCGGCTGGATGGTTGGCCCCCAAACATTTTCACCTCACCAAATCTGGCCCTCCTTGCAAAAAGTTTGGACACCCCTGGCTCAACTGTTCACACTGAAATGGCTCCTGCTAATATTGTGGTTTAATAAGTGAGCCACTTCAGGATATTGGCAAATTAATCACAGGCAGTGAAGTGATGTACCTTGGGCTTCAGATTTGGAATCTATTTGGAGGGAAGAAGAGCAGAGACCATGCGAGCATGTGGGTGTGGGTGCTGGCCCATTTCCAGGTAGATATGAAGCAAAGGTAGGAAGCACAAAGCAGCCCTTCAATTGAATCAGAGCCCTCCCATTTTTCAACCATACAAAATAACAGATGGGCGAGTGCATCATGTTCTACCCAGAGTGTGCTCCATTTTTTTCATATCCTGCCTAATTCCATCATCCAGATAATCTCTAGGTTTTCAAAGACACAAACTAAACTGCTTTCCTCTTTGAGTCAATGAATACAGGAATTAAAATTAAATGCAAATGATGTTTATTTATTTATTTATTTATTTATTTATTTATTTATTAATCTTGTATCCCACCCATCTCTCCAGTGGGAACTCTGGGCGGCTTACAACAATAAAAATGGGTAATAAAAACACAAGACAGAAAGGCAAGGCAAGGCATAAGTAATGCAGGGAGGTGAGATGGCAGCAAGACCCGTGCATAGAAAAACAGGGGAGGGGAAAAAGAAAAAAAATAGCCAAACTAACTGAAAAGGTCGCCAAACGCCTCCTTAAAGAGGTGGGTCTTCAAGGCCTTCTTAAAGGCGGGCAGGGACTCTGTCAGGCGCAGCTCACTGGGGAGATGATTCCAAAGCGTGGGGCCCACCACAGAGAAGGCGCGGTCTCGCGTACGCGATTTCTGCACCTCTCTGGGTGTGGCCACCCTCAGTGAGCGTGCCTGCGCCAGTCTCGTGGGTCTGGACCCAGTTGTCCTTTGGGAGATGCGCTCCACCAGGTACTCTGGTCCCAGGCCGTGAAGGGCTTTGAAAATCAAAACCAGGACCTTGAACCTGATCCGGAGGACAACGGGGAGCCAATGCAAGCGAGCCAGGACTGGGGTGATGTGCTCGTATCTACGGGCACCCACCACCAGCCTGGCCGCCACATTTTGCACCCGCTGTAACCTCCTGACCAGGGTCAAGGGCAACCCCACGTAGAGGGCAACTGCAATGAACAATTCTTATACAACTCTATTCGTCAAAGACTTTGGGACATTGAGAGACAGAATATTGTTGGAAGAGTTAATCCAATTTGCTCCCCTCTATATTATGGCCTAACCCTCAACCCAGAATTTGGTTCAAATTATTTCAAGAATCTCTTGAATCCTCAAGAGAGACGGGCATTTATGTTGGCAAGATTGAACATCTTTCCTTCCACTGTCACTCTAGGAAGATACTCTAAAATGCCTTACAAGAGTAGACTCTGTAAATTCTGTAGGTTGGAACCTGATTCTGTTGTACATATTCTGACTCAATGTCCCGGCCATCATATTAATCGACAACAATTAATTGGCTCCATTATTTCGAAATTATCAACAACCCCTGAGACTATTACTGCTACTCTCTTGGTAGACAAAGATAAAAGCATGACAGAGCTAGTAGCCAAATATTTATTACTAGTTTCTCAAAAGAGTAGCCCTGCTTCCCTTTAAGTTTGGTTTATGGTAACCCCAGATTAATGTGGTCGCTATTTAGGCACTGAGAGGTTTGCCTATTGTAACAATTTTAACGACTATTTTATGCCAATAAAGGTGACTTTGACTTTGACTTAGAGGGCATTGCAATAGTCGATCCTCGAGATCACCAGGGCCTGCACTACTGTCCTCAGGGAGGACTCATCGAGGTACTGGCGGATCTGGGCGATCCTGCAGAGATGGATAAAAGCGGCCCTGGAAGCAGCCATCACCTGGGCTTCCAGGGAGAGGGCTGAATCCAGGACCATGCCCAGATTCCTGGCCCTGTCTGTAGGCTGGAGGGAAACACACACACCCAGCTTAGGGAGGGGGCCATCGTAGCCAGACAAGAGCGCCCCGAAGAACAGAACCTCCGTCTTCTCCGGATTCAGCTTGAGCCAGTTATCTCTGGTCCATTCCAGAATGGCCTCCAGACACAGATCGAGGGAGCGAACTGCCTCCACTGCAGATGATGAAAAGGAGAGATAGAGCTGCGTGTCATCAGCGTACTGATGACAGCGAATTCCAAATCTCCTGATGACCTCCACCAGCGACCTCATGTAAACATTGAACAGCATGGGTGAGATTGCCGACCCCTGGGTCACCCCACAAGGGAGATTCCAAGGAGCCGACAAATCATCACCCAGCTGAACCCGCTGAGTCCGGCCGCCAAGGAAGGAATGGAGCCAGGCCAAATGTTTAATCAAAATTGTGTGTGTGTGTGTGTGTGTGTGTGTGTGTGTGTGTGTGAGAGAGAGAGAGAGAGAGAGAGAGAGAGAGAGAGAGAGAGCATGTGTGTGTGTGTGTGTACACACATATATATGTTTTCATAATAAAGTATAAAGTCATTTCTTCCTGGCAGGATACAAGTGACTTTAGAATCTACTGCTGACTTGAGCAGAAAAGCCAGTCTAGAACATGTCATTTCCTTTCTCCTGTCTCACGCCTTGCTGAGGCACTCCACAGAGCTTTAGAGCAGTCTGATCTTCTGAAGTTTTAAAACTTCTAATTTACCTTCTTAAATGAAAGGGAATACTTCAAAGCTGCCCAGCTGATGCCAGAGAACAGTAAGGCACAATGGTTGGAATGGAACAGGAACAAACAGTGCCACCTTTTGAAACCTTGGCACATATGACTGTAAGAAGCTAAGCTTCAAAAGCAGGAAACCCTTGTCTCTCCCCCAACCCCCTATCTCCCTCTCTACGTATATGTGCCTTGTCTGTGCTACACACTTTAGGCAACTCCAGGGATGCTTTTAAGTCAGCATTTCTGTTCAAACAGCCAACATCTTAACAGTGGCTTCCTAGTTCTCCTTTTAAATGGAATAAAATAAATGCCTTCTAAAAAAATGATTCAGTTCTGCTCCTTCTAGTTTACTTCTCTGTCTGCATAGTTCAGGTGACCATTTTCTACATCTGTTCTTCAACCACAACCCACCCCCAATGCAAGCTATGCTCTACCTGTGAATCTATGCTCTTTTGGTCTGAGGCAAACAGATAAATGAATCCCCAGACAAACAAAAAATACTTCACACCTCCTCCACCAAGGCCATAGCTGAGGTCCCATACTTAATGGGTGTTGGGAAGGTTAAAGGTGGGACTTTCACACACCTTAGGTCATTGGCCACCTAATGAGCCTATTGTCCACCTAACTAGCCTGTTCAGGCCATTGTTCATCTTATGAGCATATTTCAGGGTGACATGAGGTCAAAGTGAACTATACAATGGAGGACTCGCAACTAGTTTTCCTCAGGCTGATGAACTTGTTTGAATGTTTCAATCTCTCAAGGAAAGACATCCACTTGCCATGACTCAACTCCCAGATAAACGCACCTGGATGACTGAGAATCTTCACAGACGGATAAATGAACTATGACCTAAAGTATGATTCTGGGCATTAGAATCAAGAACCATGGGCCTACTTCCAGGGGGCTACCAATAGGCTATCAGCTTGAGTGGCTATTGCATTCTGGGTTGGATAGTGAAGGTCAATAAAAAGAAATGGATTTCCTCCTATGATACATTGTTTGTTTATGGTTTGGAAGCAACCTCATTGTCACATGGGACCATAACATGTTAATGTGCTCTTTGCTAGTGCTAAATTGGCTGGAAACATCAGTGACTCCCACCCCCACCCCGAGAGATCACACACTGGATAATGGCAGTCCTGTGCTGCTTCAGTTTCAATTCTATACTCACAAAATGCAAAAGAAAAGCAAGCAATGGGAACTGGTCTACAAAGCACAAAATTAGTCCCTTTCTTTGTACATGTGTATTTCCTTGAAAGTTAACTATTCTTGGGAATGCCTGAATTATTAGCGCCCTGGACCTGCAATCAGCAACCAACAAAACAGATGTAGCAGAACGTCTGTCTCTGCTCTGTGCCAAGTTTGAAGACATTTGAAGACATTGAGGTAAAAAGTGACACTGTTTTACCCCAATGCAGAGGCAAGGGACCTGGAACTCAGGCTGATTTAAAGTAGATGAAATACATTGATAAAATCAGATTATCATACCTAGCAAGAAAATGGTCAGTGCAAGCCCCATTTTTTTTTTTAATTTGAAAGGAATTCATTCATCCATGGTTCTAATTTACACTTTGAAATTAGTGATTTTAAAGCTACAAAATGTGAAATTCTGGGTTTATTGGCAGCATTATAAACAGTTTGAACTTTTGACTCTGGCACTCAAGCCACCACTCAATGACTGTAAAAGAAGACATTTAATTCCTTCTTGACCAAACATTTAACTTTAAAGGGGATTTTTAAAAAGAGAATAATATTGAGCAGCTTACTCATTTAAGCAGGAAATTACTGTTTATTTTCATTTGTTTGTTTGGCTTTGTGGTTGGGGATGATCTCAAAGGAGCAAGCACCAACAACAACCAAGGAGAAAGGCAGTGTGAGGGAGAACATTGACTTTTCCCTAAGTTCTTGCAAACTAACAGTTGTGACTTTCTTCATTGAGTCAACCAATCTCATGTTAAATTTCTCTACTTGTCTGCTGCTCCACTTACACTTTTCCAAGAAATATAGTCTATTCTGGTCACTTCTGCATTTCCATTATATGTGCATGGTAGAATAGGTTTTGCTCAAGTTGGACTTCAGTCTTGACTTGATCAAGCACTTACTTTTCTGTTCTGACTGTCTTTGCCAGACCAGGCGCAGGCGACACACGTTTGCTTTGGGTTAACAAGGGCCACAATTTATTAACAGTATTAAACTTTAGCGCAACTTTTATGAGGGCCTGAAACGTAGTGCAAATTTTATGGTGGTTATTAATTTCTCTAGGTCCCTTCAAACAGGTAAATTTCCTGCGGCCTGTTTTACTGCCGCAGACTGGATGCCTAGCTGTATTGGCATCCTACCAAGTTGATCAAGCCTGGCAGCCCTTTAAATGTGGCTGGGTTTATGCTTTATTTTATGCCTGTCTAATACTTGTTTATGGGCTGCCAAGCACACTGAAGATGTGCTAGGTAATCAATGTTTAGTTTTGCGCTACCCACCACCAAAGAGGCGCACTGATGCCTCTTTACCCCAAACGGCCAGACAATTCAGCCCGCAGGCCCTCATATAAATCAAAAAGGAATAGGTCCAGGCCCTTGTTGGACAGGTGAACACCATCAGGATGAAACAGGTCAGGACTCCGGGCAGTAATCTTTGGGTGCCAAATGACAGAGCCAAGCTCTGCCTGGACTACACGAGCAACCTCTTGATTGACTCCTTCCCAGGCCTTGTACATCTTTTGGGGGTGGTGGAGTGGACCCCACACCAACCTCGGAATCATTGCAGACCACAAGATGGTCGTTCCCGGACGATGCTGCTTAAATGACCTCAGGTCATTGATGACTGTGAGAATAAGGGACTTGCCCGATATGCGGGTCAAGTCATTTCCATTGAGGTGGACCACGACAATGGCCGGGGGAGGGTCGGGGGATCACTGAGGGCTGTTGGTAAAAAGGCATTCCAGAGCATCCCCCGTCTTCCCCTCCACAGTAGTTCGACCCACTGTCCCAGGCCGAGGTCGCGGCCACGTCTGGAACACACTGCAAACTTGGCGGCCCAAAACACGAAACTGTGGCCGTAAATGATGACTTGCGCCCGTCCTCCTGTAACAACACCTGGAACGAAAAACAGAAAGAACTGGCCCGGTCTCACCGGTCCATTAAGGGGCGCACATAGGCCTTAAGTTGCCTAGACCGCCATCTACCGATCTGTTGGATCCCAGCTGGATCGACCCCGATGGCGGCGGCTGTGGAGGCAGCACCAATCCTGAAGGAGTGAGTGCCAAAATGCCAACCAGTGATGCCAGCGACCTGGAGAGCCCTGGATGATACATGCCAGAATTGATACCGGGTCAATGGCGACCCATTTTGATGTTGAAATAGGTACCCCTGACCCGAGCTGATCTGGCAGGTGTACCGTTATAATGCCAGTATCGGGCAGATTTGGGGCAGTGAACACCTACCCAGGCGTATCTCCACACCCCTGCCTTGCTGGTCCGTTTTGGATTTATGAATGTGGAGCATGACATGATCCTCATGCACAGCCATGTCAGCCCATTGAAGAGCAGTCAGAGATATGTCACTTTGGGAATGGGCCACCAGTTCGCTGACTCTCAAGGCCCCCCAAAATGCCACCAACATGGTGGCCTGAAATAGACCAAGAACACAACCGAGGCCAAACCGAGGGCAATTTACACAACATCCCTGGAGAAATAGGGGTCCTGTCATCCTGAGGCCTGCCCCGCTCCCTAGCCCAGCCTTCTATCATCTTACTTATTCTAAACTGACAGTCTGGAAGGTGAAATCCTTGTGCCCTGGCGTAGTAATACAGGGCTGACAACTTGCCCTGTATGGTTCAGGGGGCTAAGCCTTTGAAGTGTAAATGTACCGTGAATTGCACTAGCTGATCCGCTGTGGCCGGCCACAGTCGAGGGGATCCTTCAGCGGCACAGAAGGGTGCATACTCAGAACAGGCCATCGAATATGCTCGGCGAGTGTTAGGTGCCAAAAACAGCCCCATGGCTCGGTTCGCTTCTACCCTCCAAGCCTCCATACCTTGGTTGGTAGAATGTTTGGGTCCATGTGAGCCTGAGGTGCTAACAATCTGAACCGCTCCATCTGTTGGCAGGACAGAGCATCAGCAAGCTTGTTTCTGACCCCCGGCACGTGATGGGCATGAAATAATATGTTAAACTGGAGGCATCAGAGGGTAAGAGCGCGGACCAGACCCATGACCCGTTTTGATTTAGAGGTCAATTTATTGAGTATGTGCACAACCGCTTGGTTGTCACAATTGAATTGCACCACTGAATTAGCCCAAAGAATGGTCTCGGGTAATACCACTGTCCTGCCACGTGCCGGCACACCAACGGCCCTGGAAATAGAGTGTGAAGCCCAGCGCCCCGGATGCATCAGTTTAGACCTGCAGATCTGAAGCGGCGATCGTTTCCGATCGCCAAAAGCAAATGCCGTTAAAATTTGATAAAAATTGAGCCAAATTTGAAGGCCGTCCTTCATATCTGCAGAGATACGGCGCCAGTGATGAGGACTACGTAGCCCTGCAATGGCAGCACAGAGTCTGCAAACAAAAGCCCGACCTGGCACAACAACCCTGCAGGCCAAATTTAAGTGTCCAATGATCTGCTGCAGCTCTGGGCCAAGAGCGCTGTCAATCAGGCACGGAGGTCAACTAGCTTCTCCCTAGGGAGTCTACATGTTTGGGCCACGGTGTCCAGCTCAATGCCCAAGAATGTGAGTGCAATGGTGGGACCCTATGTCTTAGCCTCAGCTAAAGGTAGGCCAAGTTCAGCTGCCATGGTATGGAAGGTAGCCATGAGGGATGCACATTGCTGAGTGCCAGCTGGTCCTGCGAATAGGTAGTCATCCAGGTAATGGATAACGTAAGAACTACGTGTTCGCTGGCGGACCACCCATTCTATAAAAGAGCTAAAGCGTTCAAAGGCGGAACAGGAGATGGCACAGCCAAAGGGCATGGCCCTGTCCAAGTAATAATGTCCCTCAAATGCAAATCCTAAGAGCTCACAATCGTCCAGGTGAACCAGGAGGAGCCGGAAGGCTGATTTGATATCACACTTCCCAATTTCGGCCCCCACGCCACAGCCCCGTACCATTCTGATGGCCGCATCAAAGGATATATAACGGACACTACATAATTCCTGGGGTATCATATCATTCACAGACTCCCCCGTCGGGTACGACAAATGATGGAGGAGGCGGTGTTCATTGGGTGATTTTTTGGGGACAATGCCCAAGGGTGACACCCGGGAACGAGGGGTCGGTGGATGATCAAATGGTCCATGGATTCTGCCCGCTGCCAATTCGGATGCTATCTTTCCCCTCATTATTGCCTCCTTCCCTATGACAGATTTGAGGTTGTCAGCTAGAAAGGGCAAACGCTCCCCAATGGCTGGTATGCGGAAGCCATACAAAAAACCATTCAAAATGTAGGCGGCCTCATCACGTGAGGGGTAAGTATGAAGCACCACCCTCAGAACAGGCACTCGTATGGGACTAGGTCCCTTTTGGAGGAGGGGTTGACCCAGGTTGGGTACGCCTGCCCCGGGATCCTTCCCTCCACTGTTTCCTGGCTTGCCCCTAGGGCAGGTGGTGGCCGGATGGTTGGCCCCACAGGTGGAGCACAAATGTCTAAATTTGCACTGGCAGCTCCCGCAAGACTCCTTGCTGTTATAGTCGAAGCAGACCAGCCGGGGTTGAACCGGCTGGCCCGCATTTGCACGGGAATTACCAGTTGGGCCAGGGCGGGAGATTGCATGGCCGCTATCAAATCTCTCGTTGAGGGCTTGGCGGGGAGTGCTCATCACCCTCAGCCATAAGTAACTATGGGGCCTGTTCCAGCAGAGGGTGGGATCCTTGGCTATCCGGCAACGAAAGCCTTCGTCATATGCCAGCCAAGCCGAGGCCAGAAAATCCGAATGAGCCCTAATGATGGTGTCCAAATAGTGCCACAAAACTGCACCCTTCTTGGGGTGAGCTTCCGCATAGATGCCAGCGTCCATGACAAAGGCAGTCAGCCAGTTATTCCAAGTTTTCTTTGGCTTCCTCTTCCTGATTCTCTCTTTCTCTTTGTCATCTAGCTTTTCCAGTTCTTTGGTGTCAATTTCCCTATTCAGCAGTTCAAAGATGTCTACATACTTACCCGAGACAATCTTGACAATCATAGCGTCAGAAAGGTGGTCCCCTAATGGCAATGACTCACCCCCCCCTCTGGCAATTGTAAAGCACTCGTCGCTGCCACCTCAGATTCCTGCGATGCTGTCAGCTTGGTGGTAGACTGCGCTGAGGGAGCCGGCGTTTCAGTGCCACCCCCCCCGAACCATGGTAGGACTTGTACTGGAGTCTGTCTGGGCAACCACCAGGCCCCAAGCACCTGGGGACTGTGGAGGCGGCGGAGGGGACCTATGTCCCAGGAAGTCAGCCTCAACCTGTTCCTGGAATACTGTGTTGCAACCAGGCCAGGGCCAGAGTACCCGCCTTGGTGTGTGCATGGACATGGCAGACTCACCCGGAGCCGGGTTGCAGATAGGTGCCCGTGGTTCCGACTCTCGAGGATGATGGTGGTTGACAAATCGATGGCCTGGTCCTGTGGCTGGTCCACAATGGCCTGGGTGCCGGGCAAAGGTGCAGGTCCCCCGGAAGTAGCAGCTGAAGGTGGTAGTCCGGCACCAGATGTATGTGCCTCCTGAGATCCTGGGTGCTGACCTATTGAAGCCTGGCCAGAGGATCCAGCCAAAGCGGTCTCCAAAACAGAAATACGGGACATCATGAGATCACCCAATACTCTAAGTCCTGCTCTGTGATGCGCTTTGGTGTCCCTAGATGTCCTCCCCCCCATACGAGGCTTCCATCCCCTTTTGTGTGGCATGCTCCTTTTCCAAGTGGGACAGTTTGCTCCAGGCAGCCGCAAATTGACGCCACTCCTCATCAGATGAGGATGAAAGGTCAGGAGCTGGTTGGGATGTGTGCCGACTCTGTGGAGGGGCCTTGCCCTTGCCCTTGCTGGCACCCTTCTTCGATGGCATGGTGCGGGAAGGTCCAGATCTTCAAGATGGCGGCAGGCAGCAGCAGCCACGCAGTACGCCTGCTTCGGTACGCTTTATTTTTCTTTTCTTTTTTGCTAGCTGCCATGTTTTAATTTTTATTTTATTTTATGGGGGTTGCTAGGCTGTGGAGGGGACTATTAGGGGGGCTCACTCACTTACATCTTAGAACTCTCATGTGGAGCTAGAGCGGGCGTCCTCCCCCCCCGCCACCTCTCTCCGGACTCAGACCTGCCGCCGTTACTGCGCTGCTTGCCTCTCCGGCCGACATGGGGTTCCCTCCTCGAGAGCCGCCGCCGTGGCCTGTGGCTCCTCGTTTGGAGTGTGGGGAGCCCGCCCTGGGAGTTGCCGCTGCCGCCGCCGCTTGCCCCCCCACCAGACTTCGACATCTCTCCCAGCGTGGGGAGCTCGCCTGGGGGCTGTTGCCGTCGCCGCGGCCTCTTGTTTCATCTCATCGGGCGACCTGCGGCTCTCCCGCTGCGGTCTTGCGGCCCCCCCCCCACCGGATCTTGCCGGATTTTGCCATCTATCCCAGCATGGGGCCCCGGAGTCGCTGCTGCCACTGCTGCCTCAGTCCCCCCCTGCCGGACTTTGTGATCTCTCCCGGCATGGGGGAGTTCATCTCGGCATTTGCCGCCGCTGCTTCGGCCCCCCGCTGGACTCCGCCATCTCCCCCGGTGTGGGGAATTTGCCTGGAGCCGCGCCCGCCGCCGCGGCTTCCCTCCAGGTGACCTGAGACCATCTTGTTGCGGCGCGCGGGCTCCCCGCCGGACTGTGCCATCTTCCCCGGCGTGGGGGGACCCCGCCCCAGAGTCGCCGCTGCTGCCGCCGCCTCAGCCCCCCCCGCCGGACCTTGCCACCTTCCCCCGGCATGGGGGAGCTCACCCCGGGAGTTGCCGTCGCTGCTTCGCCCCCCCGCTGGACTTTGTCATCTCCCCGGCGTGGGGAACTCGCCCGGGAGTCGCGGCGGCCGCCGCGGCCTCCCTCCAAGCGACCTGCGGCCTTCCTGTTGCGGCACGCGGGCCCACCGCCGGACTGTGCCATCTTCCCTGGCGTGGGGGGAGCCCGCCCAGAGTCGCCGCTGCTGCCGCCGACTCAGCCCCCCGCCGGACCTTGCCATCTCCCCGGCATGGGGGAGCTCACCCCGGGAGTTGTCGCTGCCGCCGCTGCTTCAGCACCCCGCTGAACTCTGTCACCTCTCCCGGCGTGGAGAACTCGTCCGGGAGCCGCGGCCGCTCCCGCTCCTCCCGCCAAGCAACTGGCGGCCCCTCATGCGGGGCCCCAACTGGACCGTTCCATCTTCCCCGGTGTGGGGAGCCTGCCCTGGAGTCGTCATTGCCGCCGCTGCCTCAGCCCACTGTTCTATGGTTTGACTGGTGGGGGGAGGCCTTTCTGCTCTGGGTCTACCTGCTCTTATGGAGTTCCGCTAACATCATGGTACTAGCCTGTACCCGCCCTTGGTGTGTTCCTTCCAACGGAGAGGGGGCCGAGCCGCTACCTTTGGCTGTTGGGAGGCTCCGACAGCCTTCGTAGGCTGCGGTTCAGCCTCCGCTAATAGTCGGTGTTGTCGGCTTGACCCCCTCTCCCTCCCCCCCTCCCTCGCTTTTCCATCAGCAGCCTATGTGAGCCCTCTACTTTTTACCTTTTACTTTTAGCTTATTTTGCTTGGTTTATTGTATTTTTATTTATCCTATTGTATATTTTGTTGTATTTTGTAATCGATCGTTGTATAGTTGTATAGTCTCCTTTTTTTTTTTTTTTTAGTCATCATGCAGGCAGGGACCACCATACCTGTTGTGTCGGGCCGTGGTCGGTACGCTAGGGGCTGGGGGGTTAGTCGGCTAAGAAGAACTCGGGCCAGGCATCTTGCGCCTGTCCCCCGTTCTGACCCCTCAGCTCACTGTCATGTGCCTCGGAGCCACTCCGCCAGCGCCTCCAATCTTTCTTGTCTCCTGTTGAATGCCAGGTCGGTCCATAATAAGATACCCATCCTTCATGATACCATCGCCGATGGGAGGACCGACCTGGCATGTATCACCGAGACCTGGGTGGGTGCAGAGGGGGGGGCGTCCCTCGCCCAGCTGTGCCCCCCAGGGTTTCTGGTACTGGGGGTGGGAAGATCGGAGGGTCGTAAGGGGGGTGGGGTGGCCATTGTCTACAGAGATACTATTCAAATCAGCAGGGGCTCGATGTTGGTGATTCCAGGTTTGGAATGTGTCCATCTGTTGGTTGGGCAGCGGGACAGGTTTGGCATTGTGCTCGGTTACCGCGCTCCCCGCAACCCGGCACAATCCCTTCCAGAGCTCACCGAGTTCATCGCCGCTGCTCTGTTGAGAACCCCCCGCCTTTTGGTGGTGGGTGATCTCAACGTGCATGCTGGCGGTGACTTGTCTGGTGCTGCTCTGGATTTCATGGAGTCCATGACCTCCATGAATCTGTCCCAGCATGTTCTATGCCCAACCCACAGATCCGGACACACCCTGGATCTGGTATTTTCCTCCACGTCTGAGGATTCGTGTCTGAGGGTGAGGGACATTGTTCCCAACCCCGTGTCATGGTCAGACCATCACCTGCTGTCTTTCTCTGTATCAATTGCCACCCCACCCCGCGGGGACCTCCGGCCAACTGTATGGGCCCGCCCCCGAAGACTCCTTGACCCCGATAGGTTTCGTGAAGTCTTCGGAGGGCCTCCTGGCGGACTGGCTGACGATCTGGTTGACTCCATGGTAGACCAATGGTTTGACGAAACATCCCGGGCTGTCGACCAGATTGCCCCTAGGCGCCTCATCCATTGCCAAGCTCGTTCCTCACCGTGGTTCACGGATGAGCTTCGAGCGATGAAGCAAGAACGGAAGAGGCTGGAACGCAGCTGGAGGAAGAACCGGTCGGCGACTAAGAAGGCTGCAGTCATCGCACAGTCCAGGCGCTATGTTCACGTGACCAGGGTGGCCAGAAGATCTTACAACACCCTGAGAATTAGTGAGGCCTCGAACCGTCAAGCGGAGCTATTCCGTGTGGTTCGTGACCTCACTAATCCTGGACTGTCTAGGCCAGTGCTCCCCAACCTTTTTGTCCCCACGGACCAGTAAATGTTTGGTGATTTTTCCATGGCCCGGGGCTGGGGGTGGGGAGGGGGG
>JAHTLZ010000122.1:13201215-13217707 GCA_023846285.1 Phrynocephalus versicolor
GTGTGGGGGTGCGGGGGATGGGGGGAAGGAGGAGGGGGTGCGGGGGGCTTGGCGTGTGTACCTTGCGGGGGGGGCACGGGAGCGGCGGCGGCACTCGCCGGCTGGGGGCGTCGGGCGTGCCGCTCCCCACGCGCACGGGAAGGGTGGGGGGGAGCCCGGGGCTTCTGGGCGGGCGGCCCCCGCCTCCTCCTCCTGTCGGCGACCATGGCAGGCGCCCGTTCGGCCGCGACTCCGCGGCCGGCGCGAAGGCGCCCCGCGGCTGCCGCCGCCGCCCGCCTCAGTGGGGCACCTCTGCAATCGCCCCCCGCAATCGCCCCCCCCCGCCGCCACCACCCCTCCGCAATTGCCCTCGCTGCTGCTGCTCCTTCGGCGGCGGCGGCGGGAGGAGGAGGAGGAGGAGGAGGAGGAGGAGGAACCGAAGCAGGAGCAGGTGCAGGCCACGGCAGCCGCCCGTTCGGCCGTGGCTCCGCGGCCAGTGGCGCGGGCGCCCTGCGGCTGCTGCCGCCGCCCGCCTTGGTGGGGCGCCTCTGCGCCGCCGCCGCCAGCGGCGCCAGCGACCACTCGGCGGTCCTAGTGGCGCCCTCGGGCAGAGCCGCCGCCGCATCGCCTTGCCTCCGGCTGCGGCCTTCGGGCGGGCGAGCGGGAGGAGGGAGGGGAGGGAGGCCGGTGGGGGGGGTGGCAACTCCGCGGTGGCCGGGACCACCGCCTCCACGCGCTCGCACACACACACACACATTACAACCGCCGCCGCCACTGCTCCTTCCCACCCAACCCACCCATCCGCAATAACCTCCCGCCATGCATGTCCCGTCGGGGGCGGGCGGGCAAGGCAGGCAAGGCAGCTGCGGACCGCCCCACCCACCCGCCCGGCCACGCGCGCCCCGGGACGGGCTTGGGACGGGCTTGGGACGGGCTGCGACGGGACGGTCCCGCCCCCCATCCCTTCTTCCCCCTCGGGCACCCACCTCGCTCGGGACCCTGCAATGCCGGGGCAGGGGGAGGGTTGCGCCAGCAGGCAGACACACACACACACAAAACACACAGAGGGACTCACCGTTCCCATCTTCACCGGCACATAGACGACGGCGGGTCCCATCTTGGCGGAGGCGGTGGGGGGAGGAGGAGGAGGAGGAGGAACCGAAGCAGGAGCAGGAGCAGGCCACGGCAGCCGCCCGTTCGGCCGCGGCTCCGCGGCCGGTGGCGCAGGCGCCCTGCGGCCGCCGCCGCCACCCGCCTTGGTATTTGCCCGCGCCTCTCCTGGGCGGGGGGGGTGGCGGCCGAAGAAAGGGGGGGAGAGAGAAGGCGAGCAAGTGGCGGAGCGCTACGCCCGCCTGCCCCACAGGACGGGGCGCGCTGGCAGGGAGGGAGGGAGGGGGGGAAGGAGGGTGCGGAGGCCGGCGGCATCGACCAAGGTTTCTTTCCCCCCACCCCCACCCCCCACCCCCACCCCAGCGACCTGCCATCCGCCCAGCCCAATGCGGGAGGGGGCGCCTTCTCCTCGTCCCAAAATAGGGGCGCGCACAAGCCCACCCCACCCCACCCCAGCCAGCCAGCCAGCCCCGGGAGAGCGCGCGGCTGCTCCAGCAGGATGGTCGCGCCCCAGAGCCGCCCCCCACCCCACCCGACGCTTCCCCTTCTTCCCGGGGAAGTGGGACAAATTGAGGGGGGCCGAGCGAGGGGGCGGGACGGGCAGAAAAAGAGAGAGAGAGAGAGAGAGGTGCTCTCCTCCTTTGGGCTGGGGGGAAGGAGGGCTGGCCGGCCCGCTGGGGGCAGGGCAGGGCAGGGCAGGCAAGCAGGGGCGCCTCCCTCCCTCCCTCTCCCTTGCACCCACCCCACGTGCGCCCCCTCCTCCCCGCCGGGCCCTGCGCGGAGGAGGAGGACGCGCTGCCGCCGCCGTGGCTGCTGCTGCTGCTGCTGGTGGTGGAGGGCGAGGAGGAGGAGGATGCGCCGCCGCCGGCGGCGGGCAGAGGAGGGAGGCAAAGGCAAAGGCACCGGCTCCTCCTGCGCTCCTCCAGCCTTCCTCCTCCACCGGCCGCCCGCGGGAGAGAGGAGGAGGAGGAGGAGGGCAGCGGAGGAAAAGGGGAGGAGCCTCCCTGGCCTCCCCAGGCGGCCCAGTGCCCACCTGTCCACGGACCGGCACCGGTCCGCGGCCCGGGGGTTGGGGACCACCGGTCTAGGCCTCCTCCTACTGATTTCAGTAGTGAGCATTTTGCAGCCTTTTTTCGATCAAAAATTGAGGCCATCCGTACCGGTTTTGAATCCTGTTGCTCTAGCCCACTCTCGGCACCCCCGACGGCTGCGCCCCCTTGGTCTCCTTGCATGGCTGAGTTTGGGCCTGTTACCTCACTTGAGGCCTCCAGGGCCATCGCCCACTGCCGGCCCGCGTCCACCCCCTTCGACCCTTGCCCATCATGGCTCTTGAAAGCCGTTGGAGGGAGCATATCAGAATGGGCAGCTACCATCGCCACAGCCTCCTTCAGGGAAGGGATTTTTCCTGCTCGCCTGAAGGAGACTGTGGTAAAGCCCATTCTGAAGAAACCCAACTTAGCATCGGGCGATTTATCCAACTATCGCCCGATTGCCAATGTTCCTTTCATGGGCAAGGTGATCGAGAGGGTGGCCGCGATCCGGCTTCAATCACATCTGGAGGGTGAGCATATCCTGGGTCCATTCCAGTCTGGGTTCAGGCCCGGCCGGGGGACCGAGACAGTCTTGGTCGCTCTGCAAGATGACCTCCTCCGGGGGGCCGACAGGGGGTGCTCCTCCTTGTTGGTCCTTCTGGACTTGTCAGCGGCCTTTGATACCGTCGACCACGGTATCCTTCTGGATCGGCTCTCCGAGGTTGGGATCGGAGGCACTGTTCACAGTTGGTTCCGATCCTTCCTCGGGGACCGTCCCCAGCAGGTTCAGCATGGGGGCGAGATGTCGGCCCCTTGGATACTCCCTTGTGGGGTTCCACAGGGGTCGTCTCTCTCTCCCATGCTGTTCAACATTTACATCAGGCCGCTGGCAGAGGTCATTAGGGGACATGGAGTCTGCTGTCATCAGTACGCTGATGACACACAGCTCTATGTCTCCTTTTCCACTGCTGCAGATGAGGCTGTCCGGACCCTCGATCGGTGCTTGGGTGCAGTTATGGAATGGACCAGGATTAACAGGCTCAAACTCAACCCCGATAAGACCGAGGTTATGTTCTTCGGGGCTACCCCATCCAGCTATGGTGGCCCGTTTTCCATCTTGGAGGGTGTTTCCCTCAGGCCATCGGACTCAGCCCGGAATCTGGGAGTAGTCCTGGACCCGGCGCTCACCATGGAGGCCCAGGTGTCCGCCGTGTCCAGGGCTGCCTTTTTCCACCTGCGTAGAATCGCCCAGATTCGTCCGTACCTGGATGGGAACTCCCTTAGAACAGTGGTCCAGGCGTTGGTGATCTCGAGACTGGACTATTGCAACGCGCTCTACATGGGGCTGCCCCTGACTCTGATTCGGCGTCTGCAGCGGGTCCAAAATGCGGCGGCCAGACTGGTGGCGGGTGTGCGTCGATTCGAGCACATCACCCCAGTTCTGGCCCGCCTGCATTGGTTACCCGTTGCAGCCCGAATCAGATTCAAGGTCCTGGTTTTGGTTTACAAAACCCTCCATGGCCTAGGACCTGGCTACCTGACAGAGCGGATCGACCAGCGGTCAACTTCGGCCCGTCCAACTAGGTTGTCGCGGGCGCACATGCTGCGCGTGGCCACGCCCAGGGAGGCTCGGAGAACTTCCACCCATTCCCGAGCCTTCTCTGTGGCTGGCCCGACGCTGTGGAACCATCTACCAGCAGAAGTGCGCCTAGCAGAGTCCCTGCCCGCCTTCTGGAAGGCTCTTAAAACCTTACTCTTTCGGGAGGCGTTTGGATGATTTTTTCCCCCTCCTTCCTTCTTCCCGCCATCGCCATCTCCTGCACCTGCTGTTTTATCTGTTTAGCTCTTATTATATTGTGGAATTTGTTTTTTTTTTTAAATGCTGTGAACCGCTTGGAGTTCCCCACCAGGAAGACGGGCGGTATATAAGTCCTACAATAAATAAATATAAATAAATAAATAAGCGGGTGCACAACGCTCCAATACTGGGACACACTGAAGGGTGGGGCAGTGTAATCACCAAATGCCCAAAGGATTAGCTCAGAAAGAGGCCCTGTGGGCAGGATGGGTGCAGATACAATAGTAGGCTGAAGGATGGTATTACAAATGTAAAAGAAAATGGCCGCCTGCTCTAATCTCCTGGCTTTGAGGCTGCTCTCGTGGCCGCACTGCTCGCCCAAGTATTTTCGCCACCGCCCGGCTCCCCTGGGACGACCTGATCCCCTTCCCCTCCCCTCCCCTCCCCTGAGAGCCGAGCAGGCTCACAAGAACCTGGCTCAGCCACCCACCCCCCTCCCGGTCTCCTCCCTCTCCCCAAAGCTAAACACAGAAAGCAAGAACATAGAAAGACTCAGCCGAATCAGCTGCTGTTCGGGCGTTATCTCTCCGATCTCCGCAAGCCAGCTGACGAGTGGAGAATGGAGCTCGCGCTGTCAGGCGTTTCCACTGCACTGCTCCAGCCAGGTGAGGCACTCGCAGAGGACAGAAATGCAAGACTGCACAGGCAGGTCGAGGAGGAGCACACCGGGACCTTAAATAGGTGCGCTCCCCCTGTGTATCCTGCGCAGCTTGCGTAGCCAACCGGCGCCTGATTCCGCCGGCTGGCATGCTGCGGGACGGAGCGGCCATTAGTATCTGTTCAAAAACCACATTACAAATGAATTGATTTTTTTTTCTTTTAAAAACCAAAGGAACATATGTGAGTAATGCTTTTGGTGTGATAAAGCTTTTCTTTCTCAGCTTGCCTAACTCAAAGAGAGATGTAGAAAACTGGAATGTGGCTTTTGAGTCTGCATTTCACAGAGCAGTCATGGTAGCATTAGTTTAAACAGTGTTTATGTTTCTCCATATTGTGTATTGTACCTACTCACATATTTGGTTAAGCAGTTCTTTAAGTCCAGAACAGCCCTTCAACATATTATGGCACAGAGGGATTACAGACACATCCAAGCAGTTCTCGCGTCTGTCTTCTCCTAGTAACATTGTACAAATCATATCAGATCGACGGGGTAATTCTATATAAGTGAATTTCTGACTGAATTTTTGTGTAGCATACATATATTTAAGCTTTGATATTCAAAAGCCAGGAAATAAGTTTTTCAAAAACAAACAAACAGAACCCTCCAGTTTTTGGAAGTGGGATATTGTGCTTCTGTACCAATGATTCAAAAAGCAAAATCAACACAGGAAATGGCCCAATATTGTTGTGAAGCATTGTGTCTGTGCTGCCAACAGGAAGAAAGATGCCAACCTTTACATCGCAAGGGGCATCCTGCATGATGGCATCACCAATGGCACCAGTCAAGATGGTGAAGATGGTGGACAACATACAAAGCAAAAAGAAAAGCCAAGTGTTCTGCTTATCTACCAACCCATAGATAAAGCATTATCTGGGCAGTTTACAATTTCTTTATGAATGCTACACATTGCCCCCCCCCCCTTGAGAACTGGTTACTCATTTTACCAACCTTGTAAGGATGGAAGGTGGAGTGAACCTTGAGGTGGCTATCTGGGATTGAACCCCAGGTCGTGAGCACAGTCATGACTACAGTAAAGCAGTTTAACCACTGTGCCACAAGACTTTTCTGTTCACTATCATTCACACTTGTTGAAAAACAGCCCTGACAATCACTTTGTGTTTGTGAAAGAAGTGGTGAGCTGATGAGAAAAATGAGTCAGATTCTGGGATTTTCCCTTGCTTGGTGCCACTTGACGAATGGTAGTGAGAACAAGAGGATTTCTTTTAATTCCATTAGCCCACCACTGCCTCCAATTATCTGGCAAGTTTCAGTCACCGGGTCAGCACAGTATTTAGCTCACTGACATCCATTGAGGAGAGGGGCATGGTGGCTCAGTGGGATGGAGCGCTGAAACTGTTGGCTGCAGAGTTGGCAGCTTGGCAGTTCAAATCCTGGGTGCCATGCACTAGAGTGAGCTCCCGTTGTTAACCCCAGCTCCTGCCAACCTAGCAGTTCGAAAGCATGTAAATGCAAGTAGATAAATAGGTACCACCACGGAAAGGGGAAAGGTAAACAATGTTCCATGCTCAGAAATGCATTCAGCCATGCTGGCTACATGGCCATGGACTTGAACAACACTGTCTCTTTGGCTTGGAAACGGAGATGAGCACCACCCTAGAGTAGGACACAACTAGCATGCAAGTGTGGGGGGTGCATTACTTTTACCTTTTATCCTTTAAGGAGAGTGGATAATGCCAGCCCATTAGAGGCTCCCATGTGCCCCCTCCCCAAGTTTATCTTGCCTTTGGTGATCCTGCTGAAGGTGCTCTTTCTGCTGCTTCCTCTGCCAGTACCTCTTTTAGCTTCAGGTAGGGCTTCAACACCCAGCAGCTTGCCTCACTATCCAGCAGGTCATTGTCAGTGACAGGCAGATCAGCAGATTTCCCCCTACATCCTCCCCATTTAGCAATCTGGAAATGGACCCATTCCCCAGACCAGGGATTCTGGCTCTCCAGTCCTCCCTGAGAGCACAGAAAATGGCAGCCAGTTCTTCTGCAGCCTCTGCCCATTCCTCCACTTTGAAGTCAATTGAGAGCTCCAAGGGCTTCCTCTTGTTCCTCTTCCTTTAACCCTGGTTAATTCCACCAACCCAACCTAGCCCCAATCCCACCCTTCAGGTGCAGCTCATCTACATCCATTTCTGTTCTTCCACCTGGGACTTTGTATTTGGTCTTGGTGAAGTCTTCATGAAGTGCACCAATGAGGAAGATGGCCTGCCACAGTTATCTGGAGCATCCCCTCACAATAGTGAGAGAGCTGTGCTGAGGATGAAGCCAGCTTGTACTTCTAGTTTATGAAAGGATATTTGTATTTTTATGTACAATTTAGGGTACAGAAAGCCTCAATTCCACTTCCCAGTTACAAGAATGTCATTTCCATTTAAATCACACGGGGGAGATTGAACTTATCTGACAATTAGCATTGAGCTTTGTTTTCGGCAGCCGTGTATTATAAGCACCGATAGGATTTCTGTTCATCCGAAATGCTCAAATAATGATGTTTCATTAGGCCTGCACTTTGCAACTATAAATAGGCTTATTTCTGATGATAGACTGTGTGGAAGTAAATGACCTCATTTGTCCTTGTCTCAAGGCAGTCCTGCCAAAGGGGAAATGAGAGACTGCCTGAGTTCTTTCAGAAATCTTTTACCTTTAATCTATGCCTTTAAATTTAATGTTGCTCATTTATTTAAATCTCCCCCTTGGAGAATGCTGAGGAATGTTTAACTCTTATTTCTGACATTATTCTTATTCCTTACCTGCTGGATTGTAGCGCCATATCTATCTTTGCATGATAGGCTCTATTTTCTTGTTTAGAGGGCATTTTCATGATTCCCGTTTACAGCCACCAGCATTAACTTCTGTAACCCCCATTTGATTTGCCAAGAAGAACCATAAGCCTCTTGGTATTATTATCATCACTGCTGCACGCAGGTCCCAGATGGAGCTTTTGAAAAGGGAAGGGAAACAAGCAAAGGACCTTGTAAGTTAAAGAAGGAAGATAGTTGTTATACTAATTGGTGTATGAAACCCTCTAAGGCTGTGGGGGCAAGGGGTCCTATAAACCTCTACTAGATGCTTTCCATTATCTATGGAAGAAGAAAGCAGAGGTGACTCTTAAAATGGCTCTAGTATTAATTGAGATGCACAACTTGCATAAACAAATGGAAGAAAACTAATCCAGAGAGAAGTTGGCTCAACTACAGTTACAGGAGAGGAACAACCGCCTAGGCTTTTGTGCACAAAAGAACATTTTCTTCATGGCTCTGTTAATTCCTCCTTGCATTCCTCAATCCTTCCCTAAATTTCTAATTCGTGCTAGCTTCCTACCCCACTGTTTCCCCCTTGGAATGCAAAGGGATTCCTCTGTTTTTTCTTAGCAACTGAAGTTGAAGTCAGGAATAAGCAGAGGCGTGGACCAATGCACAGCTATCTCATGGTGCGCGACCCATCCCATTATCCTCCTGCACACAAAAAATAATCAAGAAAAGAAAGAGAGGGGAATCACATAAAGAGATGGTCTGGAAGGCATTTTTCAAACCAGGAATGGGGCAAATGCTGTTATAATTCATTTTTAAACATCGATTTGCCCCGAACTGTGAATTTTGTCATATATGGGATGGGAACAAAGAATGAGAGTTAAAATATGTAAGAAAAATCAAAACTGACAGATTCATCCACCCAGATGTAAAAGGACTTAACTCTTAGAAATCTGTGTTTTTTTTCCTGAGTCCTTAGTCATGGGACAGTTATTTGAGTGCTGATTCTTTTATCGGTGAGTACACAAAAGCTCAGTTGTCTGAGCTGAATTCAATTATTTGCCTTTTCTGAAGATTCACATTTTTACTATACACAGGGCAGGCACATACAACATTTCCTCTGCATGGTGAGAGTTGCTAGAGTTGGCCAGTATAGATAGGGAACAGTTTAGTTTCTATGTGTTGGTGAAGATTTTACAAACACTGGGAGTCACATTTTCTAGATTGGGTGTGTAAGGAGGTGAAATTAAGTGTGCAAGCAGTCCTAGAGGGTAAAAGAATCAACTTGTCAATTACCCCTGACCAACACACATGTTAAATTTTTTAGAAAGTAGCAAGTAACATGTTACTTGCATTAAGAATAGAAGGAAATGTAGAAATTTTAGGAAGTTTTGTGTGTGGGGGGGAATGAACTGAAGTGAAATTTTCATCTACATTCTATGAAGTTGCCTATTCCTTACTAATGTGTCTGACAGATATATCAAATACTTAATAGCCAGTCAATATCTATGCATTAGCAGTAGAGATGGGCATCAAACAATTATTTCTTTCATTTTTTGTTTTTCATTTCATTTTAGAGTGAAATAAAAAACAAAATGATTTTTAAAGAAAAATGAAACAAAACAAACTGGAATTTTTCTGTTTGTTCAGTTTCATTTTTGTTAGGTTTCCCATAGGAGTGCATTGATCAATGCATTCCTATGGAAAACCACTTTAAACAACCCCTACCCCCCAATTTGGCACAATGGAGGGGGAAAAGGCAAGGGTTGTTTAAAATGTGTTGGAGCCACCAAGGCTGCCTCGGTGGCTGAAAAACATTTTAAAATCCCTGTGCCTTTCTCCCTGTTTGGGTGTGTTTTCCTTCTAATGCACCCAATCAAGCACATTGGGGGAGAAAGGTGCAGACACAGTGTTAAAAATAAAAAACGGAACAAAACAAAAAACAAAATGAATTTTGAAAAAATTCCTTTGAAATGAAATGAAACAAAGCCCAATGAAACAAAAAATGGAACAAAACAACAATTTTTGCATTTCATGCCCATCTCTAATTAGCAGAGATGAAAAATTACATTTGACATCTAAGTCCATATAAGCAGCAGCAAAAGCAACAACAATTCTCAAATAAGTATTAAGTTGTGAAATTGGCTTGAAGAGCTTGTGAAACAGGCAATGAATTTCATCTTTCCATGGCTCATCTAATGAATTTAGCAGTCCAATAGAATATGTAGTAGTCTGTGCCAGCTAGTAGAAATAAAACTGTACCTAAAGAAGAATTATCTGTGAAGATTTGCAGTCATCCAGGCTAGGTTATCTGAAAGTTGAGTCATAGCAACTGGGCTTCTTTTCTTAAGTTACTCATTTAAGCAGCTATGTCAGTCTGATGATTCTGATGGGGTCTCTTTTCAGCTTTTCTTATGTGTTTTGGTCATCTAAAAGTGAGATAACCTTTTTGTAGAAGTCCATAGTGTTGAGGACAACAGTGCACCTTCCTTTGTTCACAGGCAGATTGGTGCTGTTCTCATCCCTGCTGAGGGATGCCAGAGTACTTCTCTTCTGACTGGTGAGGTTGGATGGTGGTGGTGCTGCAGAGATTTTTAGCTGGAGTTGTTGTTTCTGCTGCTAGTAGATTGTTGCTGTGAATGGCAGATTCTGCAGCTGTGATGACATCCACAACAGGAACTTCTTCCTGCCAATTTCTTCTATTCACTTTTTCCAGGACAGGAGAAGATCAAACTTCTTCATTTGCCTCTCTTTACCTTTGCGGTACTGGGCCAGTGTCGGTTTGGATAGAATGGAAAATCGTTCCTGGCGAAGGTGGTCTTTTCTGTGTTCCAAAGTGTCTATGGTGAAGTAGACTTGTCTGATCCTTTCATTAAGCAGTTGTTCTTGACCTTTCTGAAGGATCTTCTGAGCTCTATGACTTCTTACTGTAGATCGTAGGTGAAGGCTTGTTTGGGATGAGGCTCTGTTGTCGGCATCTCAGGTTGAAACACAAGTGGTTCTTGTAGTCTGCTACATTTCAGATGAGTAGTGAAATGTTTCAATTCTCAAGAAAAGAAATCTGCATGACTCAACTTCCAGATGAAGAAGAATTGTTCTTGATCCCGATTGTTAAGCGTTTAAGATACAATATTAGGGATGGTCACCTTACCAAAAAAATGACACACTGTTTCGTCGTGTGGTCAGGTTATGAAACATTTCAAAATGAAACAAAATGCCAGCCAATGTTTCATTCTGAAATGAAATGAATCACCATTTCCCCCCTCTAAAATGAAACAATTTGTCCTAGAGGAAATGGCAGGGGAGCTTCTTCAAGCTCTCCTGTGTGACCCCTTGCAATCAGGAAAGGTTTGAGTTTCAGGGAACTGAGTAAGGTGGTTACTTCACGTCCTTCCTCGAGCCGAGGTGAACTTGCCTCCATGTTGAAATCGGTTTTCAACACGGATCAAGAAGTGGATTGAAAAGATTCCTGAGCTCCAGGGCGGGAATCTCTCACCCCGCTTGGAGTGCAGTTCAGGGGGCATGATTGGGGTGAACTCAGATTGACCCCACAAGGACGTGAGATTCCATTCCTTTGAACTCGGATTGACCCCACAAGAATGTGAGGTTACGTTCCTTCGAATCGGTCTCCAGCGGGGCCGTGAGGGATGTGAAGTATCAGCCTAATTAAGCTCTAAAGGAGGTGAGAGGGTGTTTAATTGAAGGAGTGTGGATCAAAGCTTTACAATAGAGAGGGGAATGTGTAAATTAACCCTATTATTGCTAAAGTGCGCCAGACACACTCCTTCAATTAAGCACCACCACACCTCCTTTGGACCATAATTCCATTCCCTGAAGCCCAAGTCTCTCCAAATTTCAAGGGGTTCCCTAACATTGCTTGCCAAAGGTATCCCTGCCATTCGCATGCCTTGGATCAGTAATTTTCCATTGCATTTTTTGTTTGTTTTAAAAATATGCAATGGAAAATTACTGATCCTGGACATGTGAATGGTAGGGGTACCTACTGCAAGCGATTTTAGGGAACACCTTGAATTTTGGGGTTCAGGGAATGGAGTTATTAAGCTCCAAAGGAGGTGCTCCTAGGAACAAACCTTTCTAATTGGAATGAACGGGAAGTGGCGGCAGTGCTATTGCTCAGCCAATCATTTACAAAGGATTTTTCCTAGGGGCTCTCCCTTTGGATCCTCATAATTCATCTCTGTAGCCCCAAACCTTTCTAAATTTCATTTCATTTCGTTTTGTAACAAAACTACTTTAAAATTCATTTTAATGAAACGAAACACTATTTTACCATTTTGTGCCCATCCCTAATCAATTCAATTCAATTCAATTCACCTTTCTTGGCATAGATATTTTAAAATAGAGATGCAGTTAAATAAAATGTAAGCCACTCTCATGGTCTAAAAGGAGTAAGTTAGTCTAAAGCTGAAGTAAATCTTTGGCTTGTAAAAGGAGTGGGGTTATTTTTCTGATGGATCAATAATAAATATATGGCTACTGACTCTGTCAGGCTGGGAATTTTGTCAGCCAAAAGGCATGAAGTAATGATCTCTGGGATAGGTGGGAGTTTGGAAATGTAGGGGCCAAGTAATTGTTGACGAATGATATGATGTGATGGACAATGTGTCAAAATATGAGAAAAGGAGTCAGGTTCTAGCCAACAAAACTTGCAGAGTCTATTCTTATAAGTGGTTTTAGAATATCTGCCAAGAGTGACAGCAGAGGGAAAGATATTCAATCTAGCCAGCACGAAGGCCCATCATTCCTGCAGGTTCAAAAGGTTCCTAAAATTTTAGGAACCCTAATCAATATCAGTGAAAAAGAGCCCAGGTATAACTGAAACTTGTGAGGTTACTTTTAATTTTTGTTATTGCCTTGCTGATTTCCAAGGCACAACACCGTGACTCAGTTTCCTTTTTTGTACAAGTAGGATAGTCCAGCCTTATTTTGAGAAAAGGAATTCTACTGTGTGGCTGTTGTGTATTCTCTGATGGGAACTTTTATTCTCTACCTGGGGGTGCCAAGAAGTAATGATTAACTTTAACAAAAGTCTTTGGATTTTTAAGGATCATCTACTGGCCAGTCTTTCTGAAGCAAAGCAGCTCCAGGGGTTGAGCTGACTGTGTTATTTGAGGAACTGACAGCTTTCAAAAAAATAGCAGCATATCCTAGTCAACCATTGCTGATTATGCATCACCTGGAATTCTCAATAGATCGCTTTGGACACCTGGTGTGTGTTATTTAATGCTATCCTTAAACATCGTTGATCACATCAGCTATGAAATGATGTCTGCTGGGCAGATAACATGAGCACCAGATTTATCATACAATGAAGCACTGAAAAAATCAGTATCCACAAGCAGTCCTCTCCAATTATTACCAAAAAAAGTAAATAATAATACACTGAGTAAGAACATTTCATTTAAATGCACACAAACTGCTCCCTGTGATATGCAGCTCCATCTCCAACCATCTGCAATATTTTATTTCTTCCTGCTACCTCGTGCAATAACAAGGGACAACCCCCCCCCCCAAGACTATTATTTTTATTCTTTTGGCTATAGGATTTTATATCCAACCATTTGAACAAAAGTTCCACTTAAAGTAAGAAAAATCATGTCCGTACTCTTAATTTAATGTGTGCAAAACCATTTAGGTACTGTTGAACAAAGTATTGTCCAAAGCTTCTTAAGAGGAAAGGGCACGCTTAAATCACTAATTGATTTATACTCAAAAATTGAGTTGAAATATTTGCTGGAGACAGGGACGAGAGAATCTCTCACTTTCAATTGCATTGATTTCATATAAATTCTACCTGCTATGCTCTTGCATTAAGAGCATAAGAACAGCCTTGCCGGAACAGGCCATAGCCCATCCAGTCCAGCATGCTGTCTCACACAGCGGCTCACCGTTTGCGTCAGTGTATTCCCAGGCAGATGCCTTCACCTGCTTAAGATAGCCTGCCTATCTCTCCAACCCGGAGGTTGTCCTTAGGCATCCATAATGATAGCCAATGATGCCTCTTGTTCTCCATGAACTTGTCCAATCCTTTCTTAAAGCTGTCAAGGCTGACAGCTGTCACCACTTCTTCTGGCAGAGAGTTCTACAGACCAGTGATCCTCTGGGTGAAAAAGTACTTTCTCTTATTTGTTTGAGAACTAGCACCCAAAAGTTTCACAGAGTGCCCCTAGTTCTACTGTTGTGCGATAGGGAAAACAGTTTTTCCTTATCTACTTTGTCCATGCTGTGTATGATTTTATAAACTTCAATCAGTATGTGAGACAGTGGCCATAATTCTATTGGTATTCATGAAAGGTTTGGCTAAAGTGATGGTGCTAATTGTGGAGTTGCTGGGATGTGTCTCAGTCATGTGCCTGGTCATATTTTTGAATGTGCAGCAGAGATGTTGCACAATTAGCCACAAGTTACATAAACAATATTCAAAAACCTGCAGGATTTTGGCTGTTGTGCCTCCTTTCAACACTGAAACTCTTGTGCATTACAAAACATTTTTATCATGTATAGAAATTCCCTGTTGATTAAAGTGATCTTATGTGTGTTTTAACAATGCATATTTTAGCCCTTTGCATTTTACAATGCATGCATTAGTTTCTATGTAGTCTCAAAAATGCACTGTAGTATTAAAAAATATGATGATCCAGGATGATTTTTCAGAACTTAACAATTGGAGATTCCTGCTGAAGGGATGTCTTTAACTTCCAAAAAAAAAAATCACTTCTAGTAAAAATTATCCCAATGAGGGCACATTTTTTTTGGAATTATGCATTCTTCTTGTCCTGCAGCCCCCAATGGCTTCCCCATGGTGAAAGGGACTCAGAGGGAGAAATCAGCAATCAGCAATCACAGAAAAAATGCAGCACAAGTTAAACCAACAGGATTCCAGGAAGTTCCGAAGCATTGAATTTAGCAAGGCCATAAAATCTGACACAATTGTTTTCCACTCATAGCTAGAACTTGGAAACAATGAACCAGCATGACAGGTAATCTGCAAATGACTGACTGTAACACATTAGAATTCAAATGCTATACAGTGGACCCTTGTATAACAAACAGTTTGTATAACATAAAATCTGTACAACATAAAAAATTCTGGAGATAGGGGAAATCTGCTTAACAGAATCGCCTGTGGGGCGAATCCATACAACATAAAAATGGTTGCGGTGAGGGATTATTCCATTTTCAATGCATTCCTAAGGGAAATTTGTATAAAGGAAAATTTGATTTGCAGAATTTCATTTGGAACAAATTAATTCCTTTATACAAGGCACCACTGTATATCCAAGAACCAATGACGCAATTAAGTCTTTGCAATAGTTCAGGGAGTCAGAGCACTGAGTTTGGTGCCCTGTTTGGTCCTGGGCAAGCCACATAGTCCCAGAACATCCCTAGAAGGAGGGCATGGTGACTGCTCCTGAGTATTCTATACCTTGGAAACCTTGGAAAAGGGTTGTCATAGGTCGGAACTGATTTGATGATGGATAATTGAATTTATTACATGATTCCTACCTATTCCGAATCACTTGTCAATGATAGTCTGAATCTATTTTCCTTTGACAACTTTCTGGGTATTTGAAGTTTTCCACAGAGAAGCAACTTGCTCATCCCTTTAGCTTGAAATCCAGGGTTGGCTGGGTGGAAATTGCCGTCACTACATTTTTGGAGCTAATGCAAACCTCCCTGCAGTGTAATCACCAGGGCATTGATTTCACTGACTGGATATCTTTTCTTTGCAATGCCTCTCTTCTGTTCAAAATAATAAGTCATAGCCAATGTAGAGGAGTTCTTGAAAAGAGCATGTTTGTTGATGCAAGGGAATGGAGATGAGATGTACCTCCGCAAGTCTAGCTTTGGGGTAGATTTTGGTGACAGAGCACTACAGTATTCACTGAAAGGCACATTTTACTGACATGTCAGAAAATTTGTCTCTTGCTAGAGGGTAATATGTATGTATCAGTGAGAGTTGCTGTCTGTGCAGCTATGGCGGCAAGGTTTCTCAAGGGCTTTCTGGAAAGGAATTCTGTATGTTGTACAGGAAATGTATCTTCATCTGTCACTGTACAATTGTTTTGTAGTACATAATCCCACTGAAAGTTTTATCTGTAGGTTTGTTTACTGTGTGTTCTGTGTATCTAGCCCAGAGCAGTGACGGTCATGGAGCCCAATGTGCTTCAAGAATATGAAATGATCTTGATCACCACAAGGATGTTGAGGGACTGGTTTACTTAGCTTGACTTCAGTTGCTGTGGTCTTGCTATTCCGATATGTGGAGGAGGAACAATTCTATTTTTACAGGATTATGGGCTGGATATATGACATCTGGTGGGACCAGAAGCATCTTCCTTCATTGGAATAATTTTCTCGCTAGAAATGCAAACCCTCTTTAGGTGCTACAGTCTGAAGGCAGGTAGAGCTCTTACTCTCAAGAAAATGTATACAAGTCCCTTCCTTGATGCCACCCCAGATGTTAATTAGACCTTTACATATTCCATGCAAACTTTTGAAGTAGTACTCGTAAGTGCATTCAACTACATTTGAGCATTCAGCTTGTTGTTGTTGTGTCGTAGTCGTGACCAACTCTTTGTGACTCCACGTCCATGGAGTTTTCTTGGCAGAAATACTGGAGTGGCTTGCCAGTTCCTGCTCCAGGCACCTACCGCACCTGGTATTCCCTGGTTGTTTCCCATCCAAGTACTAGTCAGGGCCGACCCTGCTTAGCTTCTGAGATCAGGCGAGATCGGATGTGCTCATGGCATCTAGACAACTAAGTCCATTCAGCTGCATCTGCTTAATAATGAGTAGGAGACCTGACAACTCTTTCATTGTAGCTTAGCAGAAGCAATGCAATTAAAGCAAAGCTAAAGCACCAAATCAAAGCATTGTTGTTGCCTATATCTCAAACAGCTATGGTCTCTAATAGGATGTTAAAGATATCCTGTGTCTAGAAGAGAGAAATTCTTAACTAATATGAACATATGAGTACTACAACTTGACCTTCTTCCAGATGTGTGTGTGTGTGTGTGTGTGTGTGTGTGTGTGTGTGTGTGTGTGTGTGTGTGTGTGTGTGTGTGTGTGTG
>JAHTLZ010000122.1:13217717-13233559 GCA_023846285.1 Phrynocephalus versicolor
GTGTGTGTGTGTGTGTGTGTGTGTGTGTGTGTGTGTGTGTGTGTGTGAAGCAATAGATTCACAACCCTCAAATAAACTACCTCAATGACATACCTGCAACATTAACATGCTCTGAGTTCTAATTACAGGTTATCCCTAGTATCTGGAATGACTGGTCTACAAATTTACCTTGCACAACTGAGAGCTGCCTACATCCTTTGTCTAGTTGAGGCTCTGGAACTGTGTGTTTTGTTTAAACTTGCTTTCTTCTGGCTAATTACCTCATGGTTTATCTCCCCCCCCCATCTTGCCCTTTATCATTGTCTTCTAAAAACCTTTCTGCAGAACAAGGACAAAATAGTACAGGCTAAAATAGCTAGCCTGACACTGCAGTTTGAAAAAGCCAAACCAAATCTTATATTAACTAACTAGCAGTTCCTGAGGCATTTCTTTATTCCTGGTTGGTAAATAATTAGAGATGGGCACGACTTAGCGGAATTTTCGTTTCCATTTTCATTTTTCGTTTTTGTTACGCAACGAACTGAAAAACGAAAATTGGCTCCAAAATGGAACGAAAACGGAAACGAAATGACTAATTTTGAGCCAATTTTCATTTTTCGTTATGGCAAAAGCATTTAATGGCACTAAATGGGGAAAAACGAAAAAAATTCATTTTCGTTTTCATTTTTCGTTTTCATTACAAAATGAAAACGAAAAATTTTGAAAATTAGCTCACAAAAATGGAAACGAGCCGAAACGGACCCCTAAACGAAAAACGAAAAATGAAAAACCATTTTTCCTGAGTCGTGCCCATCTCTTTAAATTATGACTACTGTACTCCTCACCAAACTGAAAGATGTTCTGAGGAAAATATTCTCCATTCTTTTGTAAAATGTGATATAAACCCCTAGAACCCTAGATGTTTTCAACACAGCTTTATCTGTTTTTCTCTTTTTAATGAAGAAATTCAATTAATATTAATAATATGCTAGGTTTAATATTTGTGCTTTGATTTTAGTTGCCCCTTTTCTCTAGGAGATAGTTTTAAATATTTGAGTGCTACATGATTGGCCTCAAAGAAAGAGATACCTACCTTCTTAATTGTCTTTATTAAACTGGGGCCTAAGAACATATTATATTAATAAAATATCAGCAATCAAGTAACTAGAATATTTTAAAAAAGAATACCAGAAGCAATTGAGGAAGGTTCTCTTGGCAGGTGGGCTACGTTTTGTGCACTTCAGACCAGGGATCCAGGGAGAAAAATCTTGACCTTGAAATCATAGCATTTCTCCAAATCATATTTACATATCCTATCTTTTTCTTTGTAACAAGGTGTGACATTGCATGTTTTTGCTATCACAAGTGTGTGTGTGTGTGTGTGTGTGTGTGTGTGTGTGTGTGTGTGTGTGTTTGGTTGTTTGTGTGCACGTGCACTCACACTCTGCATATTTTCCTTTTCCATGATATGTGTATTAACTTTGGACACATTTTTCCCTTGACAAAGTATATATGACTTTGCACCAAATACATCATGTTTGCATCTAAATTTTCACTTGGGTCCATGTTTAGTTGCTGGTATTTTTTTAAAAAGTATGCATGATTTTGTACAAAACATGTTGCTGGAGGTTTGTGGAACAAAGAGCACCCAAGTCCTTGTTAGGCATTACACATGCTGTTTTAGCCAATACATGAGTAAGAGAGCAGCTAGGTCCACATTCCTCTGTCATTCTTTTCTCAATGTGGGAAACAATGTGTCTGCAAGCCAGGAGGATCCCGTTTACATATAAGCAGCCCACCTGAGCATGAACCCTAATTCTAATAGCTTTCATGCTATACCTTATCTTCTGAAATGATAATGCCCAACACCCCAGGGTACTAAATCCAGTTGGGTGGGGTGGGATTAGATTTCTCTTTATACTTTTGAAGGTCCCCAAACAGCTGTCTTTTTGCTGCACACAATCTACCACTCATTTTGCCTTCTATTATATTGATTTCAGTTACAATGCCAGATACACATACTTCACAGTAGACCCTTCTGGAAACAGTAGGAATCCAAGGATCCCTCATACGCAGGACCAGGCTGCCTGGCATCTGATACTGAAAACAAAAAATTAGCTTGACACTTGAAGCAAGGCAGTGGACTTGGAGCACAGCGTTTTGCCTAAATTTGATGAAAGGCTACTGAATATATCTGATACGTTTTGGAGGAACTGAATATATCTGATACGCTTTGGATCAAAATAAATGCTAGTGAGATTCAGCTATTTGGTCAGATATTGTGGTGGAAAGCATACATGCTTGACTAGCTAACTAAGGCAAGAGTGAATGACCTTTGTTCGGCCATGCAAGTGACTGGGGCTCAAACTCTGCAACAATGAATGTGATGAAAGGAAGAACAATTTTAGCCAAGTTAGTAAGGGAGGAGGAAATGCCATCATTCCCTGCTATGCAATGGGCCAAATTCCACAATACTTCTGGTCTATTAACTTAACTGCGCATGAATTGCTACTTTTATGATTTTTGCACACACAATTAGTTCGCCATCTCCATAGGATGTGTTCTAAATGTGTTCTACTCTGGTCAAATTCACACTTTCTGTCCTTTTTTTTAAGACTCAGTAGGCAAATTTTATGCTGTGAACTTTACTATGGAATGGCTTCTTGATGTTGTAATCTTAGCTTTAAAAAACATGTTCATTCAGCTGTTCTTTAATATGGCTGCCTCCTGCACCGATGAGATGTTAAAGGTCTTATATTGCCAATTCTCCAAGCCTGGTTTGAGCTCCAGATTTCACCACATTCCAAATCTTAAACACATGAAGATAAAATAAAAATGCAAAGAAGAGAAGTGAATCACATTTATAAATAGAGCGTATGTCTGACCTGCCTGGGGAAATTTTATCCCACAGTGAAATAATGAGTCATGCACCCTGCCCTGCCTGCTTGGACCACAGGCTACCAGTATTCATAATAGCATTGGGTAGTTCTTTGAACTGCTATTCCTTGAGATTTTGCTGCCCAAACCTGTGGCGGCATAGAGTAGTGCGCCTCAGCCTTGGGAAACCCAGAATGTTCTTGGACTGTAACTCCAGAAAGCTGGGCCAGCGGACTGCATGGTGAAAGCAACTGGGAACTGTAGTCCAAGAACAGCTGCATCACTGAAGTTTAGGAACCAGTGTCATAGAGGAAAGTCATAGGAGACTTGTGAGAGGGCTGGAGCTATTTTGGGCGATATCATTGTGAAAATGGGCACAAAAGCTATCGTCACAATGGCAGCTGTTGTTGTGCAGTGGCTTTTTCTAAGGCAGGCATGGGGACTCAGTGGTTGTCCAGATGTTTTTGGATTTCATCTCCCTCTAGCTGTGATCAATGGCTGTGCTGGTTAAGGCCCCACTGGTGGTGTAATGGGCTCACTTGAAACAAATAAAATATGCAGTCATGAACCTGCACCTAACAATTCAGAACGTTGCCCCCTCTTTGCTTTCGCTTTATGTTCATGGAGCAGGGCCATCCCACCCCTCTCCTCCTTGATACTTTCCTGATGTGAAAGTCTGCAAATGAGCAAAGGAATCCTGAAGAATGGGGGTGGGTGGGTCTGAAAAGTAGGCCTGTGGAAACTAAAATAATTGGGCACGATGAAGGGAGATTAAAATGTGGGCATGTAAGCTCACTCCTTCCTTTCTAGAAAGGATAGAAAGTTTTTAAAAGCGGGGTGTCTCTGCAGGTGGTTCTTAAGAAGTTTAAGAACTCACAGCAAAAGGGGAAAAGGTGAGGGGCAGATGGAGTAGACAGAAAGGATGGAGAAGCTGGATGAGTAGTAGGGAGTGCTAAGCAAAGCAGACCATCATGGAAGAAAATGCTGGCTGCCTGAGCCTGCTGTCACCAAGCTCCAGCCAGGTTGGAGATTGATACAGAGGGTTAGCCTTCAACACACATAAAACAGAAAAGGACTCCAGATCAGTGTTTCCCTTCTTCCATTTCCTTTCTCCTTACTTCCTTTTAATACTACATTTCATGAGCATAGCATTCACCCAAGGCTTATCCAGCCCAGCCAAAGGTCAACCTTGGGTGAAGCATGAGGTCTCTCTGAGCTACATTTTCAATTAGCAGCAGATACATTTTGCCTAGATCCATTTATATTTATTTTTAAATCTACATGATGTCTGGGTGATCCAGTTGTCCAGACAAACAGGAGGATGAGGCATTATAGAAAGGTCTTGTTTAGAAGAAGAACCTGAATGGCTAATTGCATGCGAGTACCACAGCGGCAGCTTCTCTTACTTGTCGAGTATGCAGATTAGTTTACTGTGTTTTGTGATTAGTCTTCATTATTTAATCACCAGCTTCCTCTGAGGCCTGATTTTACAAACAGCAAAGACTGTTTCCATCATGTTTCCCCAGCACTAATGTGCTCTGAACAATAATTATGGGTTACTGTTTGTTTTTGCCCTGACACAGCTGAAATTTGGCTTTTATGCTAGACTGGTTATGTGAAATAGGCAGCCCATCTCCCTGTGAGTGTACTGGCCAACAGTAAGTAACATACCTAAGCAGTTCAAATTGATCGAAACTTGTTTTGCAGCTATTTGCAACCTCAATTTCATTTTTTTAAAAGGGTACTTAGAAACTTTCTGCATATAAATGGTAGATATGTGTATGGCACTCTGAAGAGTTATTTTGTGAAGAGACTGGAAAGTTAATCTTAATCATTTTACTGTCGAAGAGTCTACTCAGACTATGGAGGGGGAAGACATATAAGTCAAAGTGAGTGGGGTTTTTTTTAACGTTTTTGCTGATGTTGACTAAAAGTGAACTTTAACTCAGGATCCAGCTGTTCTTAGACAATTATGGCCCCTCAGAGAATGGCTGCACTAGAATATGATGGCTGTCATACTGGTCTGTGTCATTGCAGTTGCAATCAACCCTTCATGATTCCATGTCCATGGAGCTTTTCTTGGCAGGAATTCTGGAGTGGTTTGCCAGCTCCTACTCCAGGCGACTACAGCACCTGGTATTCCCTGTTTGTCTCCCATCCGAGTACTGACTAGGGCTGACCGTTCTTAGCTTCCAAAAACTGGTGAGATTGGATGTTCTTAGGGCATCTAGGATTCTACAAACAATATATTCATGCTTCCTTTTCTCTCTGGGGTTATATATATAGTATATACACAGTGGTACCTCTACTTACAAGTTTAATCTGTTCCAAATGCATGCTCTTAAGTCAAACAACTCTTAAGTAGAACAGCCCTATCGAAAATAAAATAAAATAAAATAAAATAAAATAAAATAAATGTGATGAGATGTGCACAAATTTCTGGTTCTATGGTTCATGGGAGTTCATTTATCAGCTGAGCAGGTGTTCATTGCTTTAAAGTCTCACCTCCTCTGGCGGGGACCCACTTGGAGGCAGTGCCTGGAGGAGGCACAGCAGGGAAACCAGTCCACTGCCTCTGAGTGGGCATTTGTGGGTGGAGAAAGGACATGGAATCTGGGGCTCCAGTGTAACACCTATGGTGCCAATCCACTGAACCATGCCAAAGCACAGTAAATGCCAATTTCTAGTCATGGCCATTCTTGTATCTCTTGGGTTAAGCCATGAATTGGCAGAATCCAATGCTGTCTCACTTTTCTGTCACTCCCCATAGATTTGGCCCCAGAACGCCACTCACCTAAATTTGCTTTTCCCAGGTACCATGTAACTCTACCATCACTTAGTTGTCATCTTGTGTTTGGATAGATGTAAAATGAGATCCATTTTAAAAAGAAAGAGACAAAACTATTGTTTGCTTGACAGAAGAACTGAAAGAAGAATCGAGTGGCTGAAATCCAGTAATGAGTCACAATTAAGATAGGAGCATTGAATCAACAGAACCTACGCACAAGGTGACTCATTAAATCCCCACTGGTTCAATGGGCATACTCTACTACTTTGGTAGGACATAATAGGAAAGAGAAAGACCAAGAAGTGTTTATATTAATCCTTATGTACTCACTTATTTCCCTCTCTTGTTCAAAAAGTCCTAGACTGCCACTCCACGTCATTTGGTGGGGGTGAACTTGTTTCATGTTAGTATTCCTTCAAGCTCAAGAGTGCAAAAACCATATGCACTGCTTACCTCAAATAAATCCCCATTGAATACAACATGTCCTACCTCAGAGTAGCATGCATAGGCTTTGGCTGCGTGTCAGAAAATGTTCAGAAAGTTGAAATATCCCATTGGCCTTTTCAAGTGAGCTAGTATTATGGTTTATTTGGGCCAATGCCTCGAGACGATATAATAAAATTGTTTAATTCCACACCGTGGGGAATTGCTTTGTGCGTTAATCACTTCTTGGTTGGCTATGATTTTTTTACTTCTAGATGGAGAAAATAACTAAACAGATCCTGCAGTGTAAAGACAGGCTCAATTTTATTGTTGCTCTTGTTATTACGACCCTATAATATCATGCTAAAACTTTCAATCCTGTCCACAGCTTAGCTGCTGGCATGCTGGGAGGAAAGCACTGCAACCTGGAAGATATAAGAGGCTTTGCCAAGCAATCAGGGATTCCCCAGAGCAATCGTATGTCATATATATGTATTTGTAGACTTGGTAAGGCTGCAGTTTTCCTTATCTTCCTAATGTGCACAGTGTATATTTAGTTGTATAGAATATCAACTGCCTTAATTTCTGAGTATATTTAATAGCATTTAATTTCTACTGATCTTTGGAAGAGGACATATATTCCACTTCTAGTGTACCCTATTGACCATGGTGTAATTATATTAAGGATGCACATTGCAGCTTAAGCAATGTATCCTTCTTATTTATTTATTTTTATTTGCTGTTTCCACAACCACATGGGAAGCCAGAAGTGTACCTTTATACATTATGTAGATCGTTTGCTCTGCCACATTATTTCCACTATTTTTAACCAACTTACATTTCACCTTATCTAGTCCAAGTTGCATTTGCTTCATTTTTCTTTTCTTTTCTTTCCTCCTTGTGTCTTCTTATATACTATTCCATAGTTCAAGAGCACTCGTTGGGCAGTTTAGAACATAATTATGCAAGCTACACTTTTTGTTCAACAAGCTGGGCACTAGAGAGGAACACATACTGCACTTTGGTGCTTTGGTTTAGTTCAGCAGATTGAGCCCACCAATGTTGGGCACAAGCCCCAGATTCCAATGCCCTAACCCTAACCCTAACCCTAACCCTACCCTTCCTGTTAGAAGCAGTGCAGTAGGCTTCCCTGTGCTTTCCCCTCCTCTGGGTGGGTGGGGGGCTGTGGGAGTAGGTGGGGCATGGAATCTGGGGCACTCAAGTAACTCCTGTGGGCTTCCTTACCAATGCGCCAAAGCATGGTAAGTGCCCATTTCTAATGCATTTTCTCAACCTCTGATGAATGGAAGGCTGAATCAACATTGAGTCCACTCTTTGAACCCTTCAGGAGCAAACTCAGGTTGTGAGCAGAGACTTGACTGCTGCACTGTACATGATTTTCCTAGAGTACCCAGGTGCCCTATTTTAGAGTGGGCAGTACTCTATTTGAAGGGTTGTTCTAAGAGAGTCTGCTCTCTGGAGGCATCTTTAATAAAATATGCATTGTCTGGTCCCGTTCTGCTCTCCTCACCCCATGCACTGAAATCATTTTGACCCACGATAAATCTGAAATATCATCACACAGCAGCAGAATTGTCACCATAATATTTTGTGTATGGTAGTTACATAGTACATCAATTTTGAATCTGCAAGGGAGAAATTACAAAAGACCACTGTTCCAAATGTTGGATTCCATACAGATACCCTGAGAGTGAGTAAAACAGAGGGAACACTGTTGTGGATAAAAACAAGATTTAGAATATAAATTCATCCAGGTTGTTATATTTGGATGTATCATGAAATGAGCACTTTCCATTAGAGATGTTCTTCATATGTGTAGTCAACATTACAAATACAAAGATGGCCTTTTTACACGGATATCTCCCTGGTATCTCTTTCATTTATATCCTAGTTGGAATACTCAAACAATTCATTCCATGGCCTCTTGATACTGCTATCACCCCCTCCTCTGCAGGGTTTCTTGCTTCCATCATCACCCTCACAAGTGGCTTTGGAGAGGGGGGTGATGATGGCAACTTAGAGGATTACAAGAGTTGCACCTTACAGAAGAGGATGCTGTTTTCGAAGAGGATGGAGGAAAGCTCGTCCAGCTCCAGCTCCATGTGGAATTTAAACAACAACAACAACAACAACTACTACTACTACTACTACTACTACTACATGAGGGCTATGTGCCAACGGGGTGGGTGTGGGTGAGCACCTAAGGGAGAGGAAGGAAGAGAGGGGAGGTGGGGAGGAGGGGAATGAGTCAACCAAAGATCAAAGGGGAGCCCTCCCAGACAGTGCCGCCAGTTCCTCCTTCATGAGCTTGGCCACTGGATCTCCGGATCTCCTGTGACCAAGCAGGAGAAACTGAGGGGGAGAAGAATGGTTGGGGAGAAGGGAAAAGAAAAAACAAAACAAAAATATTCACACACTTAGTCTTGCTGAGCCCACACACCTCCTGCCTATCCCTATGAGGCACCTGCCTCCTGCTCTCTGGACAGAGGAAGTTCCTTGTTCCACCCCACCCCACCCTCCAGCTGCAGAAATGTTTAAAGTGAGAGGTGCCTTCTAGAGATGGGCACGAATCAAAAAATGGTGTTTTGTTTGTCGTTTGTCGTTTAGGGGGTCCGTTTCGGTTTGTTTCCGTTTTTCATGAATTTTTGTAATAAAATTCATTTTCGTTTTTGTTCGTTTCATTACCATTTTGTTACTATTTATTTTATTTTTTGTGATTTTTTTAGCATTTAAAGCAATTCACTGTATTTCCGTAACAAAAACGAAAAGCACGACAAAATTTCCGGTGTTTCTGTTCATTTCGTTTCATTTTAGAGACAAAATTTGTTTGTTGTTTTGTTGCGTAACGAAATGAAAAAATGAAAATGGAAACGAAAAATTGTTCATTTCGTGCCCATCTCTAGTGCCTTCTCCCAACTCTCTGATCCACCTTCCAGAGAGTGATCTTGGCAGAATCCCTATCATGTTTACAACAAGGGAAGCACAGGTGGCAAATAACCATGCTGAAACTTGCCCAGATCTCATTCTGAAAAGTGGATTCCTTGGGAGAAAGTTAGGATAATCACGGCAAAGTACTGTACCACTGTAAAGCGAATGCCTTCTGAACTAAATAGGGGCTGTCCAATTCTAGAACTATTGAAACTCCACCTGCATTTCAGACTTGGAATATCATAATAAAGAACCTTTGGTTTCTTACACATCTGGCTTTTTAAAAAATCCTTGTTCTTTCTGTTCAATTTATGAAGAATTTTTAAATACTATTAAATTGATATTTTGACACCATGTTTAACTCCCTGACTGCTGGCCTTTGGAGTTAATTGGGGTTCTGTTTTGTCTCCTATTGTATATTATTTAATATCTACATGAAACCATAAGAAGAGTTTGCCCAGAGCTTTGAGGTTTGATGTCACTCACATTACATCTTGGCTGGATTACGGCCAGGAAACCTCAAGATGTTCAAAATGCAGTAGCCAGATTACTAATGTATAAATTTAATATCTTTTCCTGTAGTTTGAAACCATTGTCCCGAGTCCTAGTCTCTGAAGCTATGAAAAACAAACCTGTTCCCTCTTCAATATGACATCCTTTCAAATATTTAAACATGGCTATCATATCCCCTTTCAGCCTTCTTTTTGTAAAGCTAAACATTCTCAGCTCCCTAAGCTGCTCCTCTTAAGACATTTCTTCCAGACGGTTAACCATCCTGGTTGCCCTCTTCTGGATCCGTTCGAGGTTGTCAACATCCTTTTTATATTGAGGTGCACAGAACTGGACACAGTACTCCAGGTGAGGTCTGACCAGAGCAGGATAGAGTGGTACTATCACTTCCCTTGATCTAGATACTATGCTTCTGTTGATGCAGTAAAGATTGTTGTACGGTACTGCTTTGAATGTGTTTTGGTATTGCTTACGTTTTTCGGTATTATGTGTATTTGATCATTTTTATAGTTTTATACTCACGATTGTTGCTTTAAATACTGTCTTTTAAACATGTATGCCACCTTGGGTCCTTTTTAAGGAGAAAGGCAAGGTAAAAAAGTTTTTAATTAATTCAGAAATAAAATAATTTTTAACTATTAATATTTCTGCTAGCTGCACTGGATTTTATATTCAAAATTTAAGTATAAAAAAAGAATATTTCACCAAGGTTGAATTGAGAAAGAGGGAAAATAATGTGTAACCATTGTATCACCTCATGATTATTTGCCATGCTCTCATTTCACATTTCCTACCATTCCATCTCTCTGTGTCAATGCAGGATGTGACATGACATGGATACAAATAAAGCTTTCATTGGATATTTGCTGCTTGTCTAGTAACAGACAGCCAGTTAGAGATCAATGTTTCCTAGATGCAGACAAGAACCATTTTACAAATGACCTGGTGTTTCCTGTTTGACAAGGACAGCCTATTGCTTGGATATTTCAATACATTCATCTTCATGCAAGAAAAGGCCTGACAGTACTGACATAATTAAGGTTTGATAGATTTCTAAGTATTTTAATATCAAGGTTTATGTCAAAAATTAGGGTCCTCCCTCCCCCATATGTGTTTATCTTTCCTGGCATTTTGCTTTTAAAGCAACATTTCTTAATTTTGAAAACTATGGAAAATTATGGAACACTGACATAACTGTTCTACTCATTGTGTGCAGGCCCTCGTGATCTCGAGGATTGATTACTGCAACACACTTTACATGGGGTTGCCCTTGACCCTTGTCCGGAGACTCCAATGGGTGCAGAATGCAGCGGCCAGACTGGTGGTGGGGGGTCGTAGATACAATCACATCACCCCAGTTCTGGCTCACCTGCATTGGCTGCCTGTGGCTCTCCAGATAAGGTTCAAGGTCCTGGTTTTGGTTTTTAAAACCCTCCACAGCCTGGGTCCTGAATACCTGTCGGAGCGTATCTTCCAGAGGTCAACTGAGGCCAGGCCCACTCGAATGTTGCAGGCATGCTCACTCAGGGTGCCCACTCCTAGGGAGGCGCAGAGGTCGGCTACGCACGGCTGCACCTTCTCCGTTGTGGGCCCTCCTTATGGAACCATCTTCCGAGTGAGCTGTGCCTTGCACAGTCCCTGCCTGCCTTCAAAAAGGCTTTGAAAACCATGCTTTCTAGGGAGGCATATGGTGACCTTAATTTAATTTAATTTAATTTAATTTAATTTAATTTAATTTAATTTAATTATTTAATTCTGCCCCCCCTTTTTTTCTTCTCCTGCCCCTGATGTACCTTGCTTAGGGCTTTCCCCCTCTTTTTGTATGTTGACATTTTTAACTTGTAAACCACCCAGAGTTCCAGTTGGAAGATGGTTGGTATAAAAATGAAACAAACAAATAAATAAATAAACATGTAAAGGCAAAACTTCTGAAACTCCTTGAACATTTGAAAATTATTCCAGAAAGGTTAGGAGATCTTCCATAAATGTTTTGAAGATGTTGTGAAGGGCTGCAGGAGCAAGGAGAAAAGAAATAAAAATTGTTTCCCATACCATGTAGATTTCTGGAAGTGTCTACTGGCTCCAGTTCATCTCTTTTTACAAAATGACACATTCTGACCCAACTCAATATTGTAGACATCTCAGTGTAACATAATCATTCATGGTGGCTGAAAGCCTGTTGCTTTGTGTAAGGACAGTTGTAATTCCACACCTAATTTGCAAATTGAATTTGTACTGTGATTCTTAGGGGCACACAAACACCAGTCCTGGTGTGCACTTCCTCAAGACTCTTTATTTGCTGCTTGAGAATGGACTGAATGTTACAGATAGAGATGTGGACAAATAAAAAATGGCAATTAATCACAATTCATGATTCATCAGTGCTGACAAAATTGATGAATCAATGAATTGATTTGTCACCCCGTTAAAATGCTGCAAAAACCCTTTCGTGCATTTGCAGAAATACTTGCTCTGCATCTCCTATGCAACCCCTGCAAGTTTGGTTAAGATTGGGGTTCAGAAATTCTAGGTATGTACCCCCAAAGATGGCCACCACAGGAAAGCACCCCCCAGGCACCTAGAGACACCAAATTTTCGCAAAGGCTTCTCCCAAATCTTTTCTACAATCCCTCTAAGTTTAATGAAGACATTTGAGCCATACACACACAAAGTGGGGTTCTCTAAGAAAGAAACATGGAGTGATTTTAGAGGCAAATCAGAGAGTGCTTCGCTCCAATGTTGGTATCCTGAGGTACCTTGGGCACCATTTTATAATCTGACAAATTAGTGAATGAAAAATCGCTAAAATTCATCAATCTGCATTCACTGGGGAACTCCATTTATGATGAATACAAAACAACAAATGTTGATGACTTGGCCAAATTTATCAGAAAACGTGATTCATTTTTCAATTCTTTCCCATCTCTAGTTACAATTTTTCCTATACTAAAATAATAGACAAATGTCAAAAAGTTATTCTTATTTCTTATTCATTTTTTTTACAAATCTTACTAAATTCATAGAATCATAGACTGATGAAGTTGGAAGGGGTCTATAAGGGCATCAAATGAACTAGGAATCCAAGTAAAGGCATATCAGACAACTGCCTAGCTTTCTCTTGAATGTCTTCAGTGCTGGGATGCTCACCAGGTAATTGGCTCCATTGCTCTAACAGTATGGAAGTTTTTCCTCATAGGGTCCCCTTATTACTCTTGTCCTCTTTTGTTCTTATTTATTTATTTATTTATTTATTTATTGGACTTTTACCCCGCCCATCTTCCAAGCGGAACTCTGGGCGGCTTACAAAGCTGAACAAGTCAGCAAACAGTACAATGGACAACAACAGGTTGACACAGAATAAAACAAACAGCAACAATATAAAAACAGCATAATGAAATTACTTTAGGCATCATCTCAGCTTAGCATAATAGCTGCACCTCTTCTTTGTCTGTATCCTTCTTAAGAAGGATACATACTTTTTGATTCAAAAGAAACCCATGTTTTGTAGCTGGGGGCCTTCTTCACAACAAAATGTCCTCTACAGCAGGGCAGAAATATCAAGTACCTTTAAAAAAAAACTCTCCTCATCCATGTCGTATCTGCAAATATGACTGGCTGCACATTTGGTTGTTGTTTTGCCAGCAAGTCACTTGACATAAAGTCAACATTCAAAAAAAAAAGACTGTCAACTAAATATCATAACAGCATTTTAAAAATTAAACAATACTAGGCTATTTAATGAAGTATTTTCAGTGTGGTTTGAGTGCAAGAAGCAAGGGCATTAAGGAACTTTCTGCCCCATGTCTCAAACCTGTCATATGCAAGATTTTAGAGAGGGGACTGGAGATGTGATCTGGAGTTATAGTTGGATTCAAACATGAGAATATCATCCTTACACCTAAATCTTCCTATTAAATTCAAGTGGAAAGTGGACTTCCATTCAACTTACACCTATCATTTCTCATTTTTAAAGCCAAATTCATAAGGCAGTTTTGATCTACAATCCCATCCGTCTTTAAAAATCTGGTAAAAACAGCCAAGCTGTGCTGTTGAGCCATGAGACAAAAATGCTGGGGAAATCTGAAGTGCATCAAAATTGCTTTAAAAACTAGGTCTCTTGGCTTCCAGGCATTATGACTCACACACTTAGAATCATGATAGAAGAACAGTTTTGAAGAAGAGTTTTGAACGGTTTATAATAGTTTTCATAGACACTTCCCCCCCAAAATATTTTTTTAAAAAAATCAGAAAGTTCTTCTGATTCATACAAACAGACTGATTCTACGTCTTTTCTGAATCAGCAGCAAGTCTTCTGCAAAACTGCCCATTAGAAACCAACCCACTCTAGGGAGTTTTAAATAATGACAGGATAGCTTTTACAATAATGCAGCTGTTGCTGGGAGAATCTTCTATAGTGAGTACTGCAGCTAGATTCAAAGAGAATATCAAGGTTTAAAGATGATACATCATTGAAAATGAAAATGTCCCAGGGCTCTGATCCTGCAATACTTACCCACTGCATCAGCAGCACTGAAGACAAACTGGTAGTCTCCCTTATGGCATACCCTTTTGCTAAAACATATGATTTCTAGATTCAAGAAGAAGAAGAAGAAGAAGAAGAAGAAGAAGAAGAAGTAAATTCTAACCTATGATGAAACTTTTTAGGGTTCTCTGGGTAGAGAATGCTCAGTAGTGGTTTACTGTTCCCTTCCTCTGGCACATCCAGAGACTGGGCAGCTTGCCCAAGGCCACATAGGCTGGCTCTACTTCCAAGAGGCACAGAAGAGAACTGATCTTCCAATCTTCAGCTCTACAACTAGATACCTAGTTATCCAGCCCGAGGTTTGTAGCTGAAGGTTTGGAGAACTGTGGTTTTAGAGGCAGATAGGGGCACAAATGGGAGGACTAGCAACTGAGTAAGGAGTTTGAATGTTAAATGTGAGGTGGCAGTAAATCCTGAAGAACCATTTCCCACCCGTTTAGTAAACATTAGTGGACATTAGTAAAATCAAAGTGTATTGCTTATATACTTCCCCATTGCACTTAATGCCTCTCTCTGGGTGATTTACAAGCAATTATGCAGGCTACACATTGCCCCCCTCAGCAAGCTGGTGACCCATTTTACCAACCTCAGAAGGATGGGAGACTGAGCGAACCTTTAGCCTGCTACCTAGAATTGAACCCCAAGTTGTGAACACAGTTATAGTTGCTGTACAGCAACCACTGCACCACAAGGTTCTAAAAAGCAAAGTGTTCTTCTTATATACTGCCTCATAGTGCTTAAAGCACTTTCTGGGACGTTTACAGTTTAGTTATGGGGGCTGCACATTGCCTCAACTCTCACCCCAACAATCTGGGTACTCATTTTACCATGAGCTAATTGGAGTTGAACCCCACGTCTTGAGCCCAGATTTGGCTGCAGTCCAGCAGTTTAACCACTGAGTGCTTTGTGTCAGAGCTTCAAAAAGTTACTTTTTGGTACAAAACGGGGGCTATGGTATCTGAAGAAATCCTGAGACTTGTAGTCCTAGGAAACAGATATTTCCAAATTTTCTGGTGCCTGTCTGCTCTTGCGGGACGATGAGCTTTCCCGGTTATCTACATGCACACTACAGGCTCTTGTCTTCACTCTTCCTTCCCCTCCCACCTTTGCAAAAAGGGTGGTGGAGACAAGGATGCAAAAGAGGTGGCACAGCCCCTGAGCCCCACTGATTTCTAATCTCCTCACACAATTCTAATCATGTCAAGGTTTGAACAGCTGAAAAGAGCTTTATTGGATCCATTATTGACTCAGAGCTGTGAAAGAGGTGGCTGAGCCTTCCAACCCAGATGGCTTCATAGAGACAACAGTTGTGCATACAAATTAACATTTTGTGGAGTGCAGAAGAATATGAGATAGTAACATTATAGCCTTTTGCTTCTAAGACACCCTCTCTTTGACCTTGGTCAAGTGCTTTCCTCTAGCCTACCTCTGCTGCCCCGCCTCTACAATAAAGCAAGCATATTCTTTTGTTGGAATGTGTTACAATCTGTAATATATTAAAACCCACACTGATTCTCCATGGGAAGTTGCTATACAAAGATCTTAAGAGGATGATTATTATAACGAAAATGCCTTGCCTGATTAATTATATCTTTCACATCATGTGTTGCCTTGCAAGAGTGAAGAGCTGGTAGGCAAGATCCCCGAGGACGCAGATCAGTGCAATTAAAGGAGAAGGGTTTAAAAATTAGTTCTTGTAAGCAATATGGCTGCTACTTCCCAAGAACACAGAGTGCTCTTCAGAGGCAGCCACAACCCACATGGGAGGCATAG
>JAHTLZ010000122.1:13242909-13291520 GCA_023846285.1 Phrynocephalus versicolor
TGGTGCCGACTGTACCATTTTTAAAGAGCTCCAGTTGACGACAGGTCAGCAGGATCCCTCTGAATATGGCCCCCTTGCGAGCATGGCGCTCTTGCATTGGCAATGGGGACATTTTCAGACGTCTCCTGCCAACCTGTCATCAGCTGGACCCCTTTGAAAATGGCCCACCCACGTCCTCAGCAGCTACAACGCCAGCCTGGGCCACGTTCTCCCCCTAGTCAATGCCCTTCGCCAACGCCTAGAGGCCAGTATCCGGGAAGAAGGCAATCTTCTCCCTAGGAGCAGGGCATTGGCAGAGAGGCTGTTGACCGGCGTGGATACCCGCCTTGGCCCACTAAGGAGGGAAAACGTGTACCAGATGGCCTGCCTGTGCGACCCTCGCGTCAAGGGTTCCCTGGCGGCCAGCAGTGCCGAACTGAAATCCTGGAAGACGGAGCTATGCCGTCAAGTCAGGGCTCTCTCCGATCAGAGCCAGGCGTCTCAGAGGGCGCTCGGAAGCCAGAGCGATGCTGAGGAGGACTCCTCGCAAGGATCCACTACTCCAGGAGCGTACACCCAGAGACCAGGTTCCATTCCAGCAGCCAACTACCTGGCCTCTGCCCTAGCCATGGCAGTTTCCTCCTCAGTGGAGCCAAGGGAGGAAGAAGTAGCGGAGCCCGCTCAGACCATGGTGAAGGAGTACATGGCCGAGCCCCTCCAACCCCTCACCTCAGACCCACTGCACTACTGGGCCAGAAAGGCAGACCTCTGGCCCGCTCTTTCAACTCTGGCGTTGGTCCTCTTGTCCATCCCACCCACCAGTGTCCAGAGTGAGCGTGTCTTCTCCCACATGGGAGATGTCCTGAGGACGCGCCACTGTCACCTGGACCCGGAGACGGTGGAAAGGTTGACTTTCATCCGCTTCAACCTTTCCACCTTGGGATTACCCCACCACTCCAAGAACTAAGTTGCTGCCTGTAACCCAACCTCCTGCCTGCAATCCTCCATGCCCGCTTGCAAGCCTGCCTGCCTCCCCTTGGCCCTACGAGCCTGCCTGCCCACCTGGCCCTGTGACTCCCTGCTGACTCCAGTGCCTAATGCCTGCAAAACTGCCTGCTGGACTGCCTGCCTGCCTGCCTGCCTGGCCCCCTTGTGAGCATGGCGCTCCTGCATTGGCAATGGGGACATTTTCAGACGTCTCCTGCCGACCTGTCATCAGCTGGACCCCTTTGAAAATGGCCCAGTTGGCACCAGGAGGTCCCCCTGGTGCCGACCGGGGCATTTTTAAACAGGTCCAGCTGATGACAGGTGGGCGCCAGGAAAGCAGGCTTTTAATATAAAGCCACCACTGATCAGCTGGAGTGTGAGCCTTGGCAGGGGGAAAAGCCCACCCTTTCATAGAATCATAGAATCATAGAATTATAGAGTTGGAAGAGACCTCATGGGCCATCGAGTCCAACCCCCTGCCAAGCAGGAACCCCTTCACAGTATTTCCGACAGATGGCCATCCAGCCTCTGCTTAAATACCATCAAAGAAGGAGACTCTACCACCCTCCGTGGCAGCATATTCCACTGCCGAACAGCTCTAACTGTCATGAAGTTCTTCCGAATGTTCAAATGGAATCTCTTTTCCTGTAGTTTGAAACCATTGCCCCGAGTCCTAGTCTCTGAAGCCATGGAGAACAAACCTGTTCCCTCTTCAATATGACATCCTTTCAGATACTTAAACATAGCTATCATATCCCCTCTCAGTCTTCTTTTTGATAGGCTAAACATTCCCAGTTCCCTAAGCCGTTCTTCATAAGACATCTCTTCCAGGCCTTCAACCATCCTAGTCGCCCTCCTCTGCACCCGCTCGAGGTTGTCAACATCCTTTTTAAACTGAGGCGCACAGAACTGGACACAGTACTCCAGGTGGGGTCTGACCAGAGCAGAATAGAGTGGCACTATCACCTCCCTTGATCTAGACACTATGGTTCTGTTGATGCAACCAAGAATCACATTGGCTTTCTTGGCCGCCGCATCACACTGCTGGCTCATGTTCAATTTGTGGTCCACCAAGACCCCCAAATCCCTTTCACAGGTACTATTCTCTAGCCAAGTGTCCCCCATCTTATATCTGTGCAATTCATTCTTTCTACCTAGATGTAGCACCCTACATTTCCCTCTGATGAAATCCATTCCATTAGCTTTGGCCCAGACTTCTAATCTGTCAAGGTCCTTTTGGATTTTCATCCGATCCTCTAGGGAATTAGCAACCCCTCCCAATTTGGTATCATCTGCGAATTTAATTAGCATACTCTCTATTCCTTCCTCCAAGTCATTAATAAAGATATTGAAGAGCACTGGACCCAGAACAGAACCCTGGGGCACCCCACTGGTCACGTCTCTCCAGGATGATGAGAGGCCATTTATGATCACCCTTTGCGTGCGATCAGTCAACCAATTACAAATCCACCTCACTGTAGCACTATCTATCCCACTTCCTACTAACTTCTTAGCAAGAATACCATGGGGAACCTTATCGAAGGCCTTGCTAAAGTCCAGATAAGCAATATCCACAGCATTCCCCTCGTCTACCATGCCTGTAATTCTATCAAAGAAAGAGATCAAATTAGTCTGGCATGACTTGTTTTTAAGAAACCCGTGTTGACTTTTTGTAATGACAGCATTGTTTGTTAGATAATTGCAGACTGATTTCTTAATAATCTGTTCTAGGATCTTTCCGGGAATTGAAGTCAAGCTGACTGGGCGGTAATTATTTGGGTCCTCTTTTTTCCCCTTTTTGAAGATGGGGACAACATTAGCCCTCCTCCAGTCGATGGGAACTTCCCCTGTTCTCCAGGACTTCTCAAAGATTATTGCCAATGGTTCTGAAATTACTTCTGCCAGTTCTTTTAATATCCTTGGGTGTAACTCATCTGGCCCAGGAGACTTAAATTCATTTAATGTTTCCAGATGTTCCTGTACTACCTCCCTACCTATTCTATGTTGCAATTCCCGTCCTACCTCATCTACTCTTTGTCCCAGCGGATCTCCTTCTTCCTTTTGGGAGAAGACAGAGGCAAAAAAAGTGTTGAGTAGTTCTGCCTTTTCCTTGTCACCTGTTAGTAACTGGTTATCATTGCCACGCAGAGAGCCTATCGCTTCCTTATTTTTCCTTTTGCTGCGGACATAACTAAAGAAACCCTTTTTATTATCCTTAATGTCTCTGGCTAGTCTAAGTTCGTTTTGCGCTTTAGCTTTTTTTACCATCCCCCTGCAAATATTAGCTGTTTGTTTATACTCCTCTTTGGTGCATTTCCCATTTTTCCATTCCTTGTACTTGTTTTTCTTTATAGTCAGCTGAGTTGAAAGTTCTTTAGTAAACCATTGTGGTTTCTTTAGACCTCTCCTATTTTTTTTTTCTTGTTGGAACAGTTTTAAGTTGTGCCTTTAATATCTCGGTTTTAAGGAACTCCCATCCATCATGGACTCCCTTCTTTTTCAGTGTTTCAGTCCATGGAATCACAGCCAATAATTCCCTAAGTTTACAAAAATTGGCTTTCTTAAAGTCCAGGATTCTTGTCTGACTATGCTTAGCTTCACCTTCCAACTGTATAACAAATTCCAAGAGGGCGTGGTCACTTTTACCTAACGTTCCTACCACTTCGACCCTATTTACAAGGTCCTCCTTATTGGTTAAGACCAGATCTAAAATGGTTTTGCTTCTGGTTGCCTCCTCTACCTTCTGGACCATGAAATTGTCTGCAAGGGCAGTTAGGAATTTGTTAGACCTTGCATTCCTAGCTGAGTGGGACTGCCAGCATATATCAGGATAGTTAAAATCTCCCATTACTACTACATCTCTCCCTTTTGACTGTGTGGCCATCTGCTCACAGAAGGCATCATCGCACTCCTCGGGCTGGTTTGGGGGTCTATAATATACTCCTACAGTGACATCCCTCCTGTTTTTAACACCCCTGATTTTAACCCAAATACTCTCAACCTGCTTCTCCTGCTGTTTATTTTGTATTACTTCAGCAGTGTAAATGTCCTTAATATATAAAGCTACACCTCCTCCTTTCTTACTCGGCCTGTTCTTTTGAAACAAGTTATACCCACCAATGGCCACATTCCAATCATACGTCTCATCCCACCATGTTTCAGTGATGCCAATTATGTCATATTTATTTTGGTATATTAGGAGTTCCAGCTCTTCTTGTTTGTTCCCCATGCTCTGTGCATTGGTGTAGAGACATTTTAGGCTGCGAGCACTTCTAACCTGTCCTATGCTTACCCTGCTTTTCCTCTTACTGGTGGTCTGCCCTACTTTTTGTCCTGCTCCTATTTCAACATTTGGGCTAGTCATCACAACCCCTTCTGAATCTCTCCCGTTAAGATAATTTTCTCCCTCCCCCTGCGAACTCAGTTTAAAGCTCTCCTTATTAAATCCGCAATCCTCTTGGCAAAAAGATTCCTACCAACAGTGGTGAGGTGCACCCCATCCCAGCCCAATATCCCGTCTGTATGAAAAAGCCCACCATGGTCCAAGAATCCGAATCGTTCCTGCCGGCACCATCTGCGAAGCCAATTGTTTACCTCCACTATTAATCTTTCCCTTCGTGGACCACGTCCTTCTACAGGGAGGAGAGATGATATTACCACCTGTCCACCCATGTCCTTCAGCTTCCTACCCATTTCTTTGTACGCTTCTGCGATCTCCTGAAAGCTGCGTTTGGAAGTATCATTAGTTCCTACATGGACCAAAACAAAAGGGTTAGAATCTGTGGGCTTGATGAGTCTCGTGAGACTCTCTGTTACATCCTGAATCTTGGCTCCCGGAAGACAGCAGACCTCTCTATTCATTTTGTCAGGCCTACAGATAACCGCTTCTGTTCCTTGCACTGACGGGGTGGTTGGGGGATCTGCCAGCTATTCCCAATAGGAATGCATTGCTTCAATGCATTCCTATGGGAAAATGAAAAACGACATGAACACAACAAAAAATTCTGTTTCGTTTCGTTTTTCTTTCATGGGTCCTTTCGTTATTCATTTCACTCCCTAACGAAATGAATAACGAATAATGAAATGAATAAAAAAATCATTTTGTACCCATCTCTACTCAAGATAATGGGGAAGTGCTACTACATTATACGAGGAAAGCCAGTGTTGTCCCTATTTTCAAAAAGGGTGAAAAGGATGAACCTGGGAACTACAGACCATTCTGCCTAACATCGATTCCAGGAAAAACGTCTGCAGCAGGTTCAACAATCAAGTGGTTATTCTCCAAGCAATTTACAGCAATTTACATTATTTAGAGCTGCCATAATTCCTTTTTGCTAATGTCACTTGTCCTGAAATTTGTTTCCCTGCCTAAAGAAACAGAAAAGTCCAGCAATTCCCAGAAACATAGTAAGCCTATATGTCACCACAAACATATAGGAGAAAAGCTATGGCCTGGTGCTTTTTCCATAAAACTGAATACATGGTGTTGAAAGAAACATGTGCTGTATCCTGGTTAAATATGGACACTCAAACCCCTCTACCATTTTTTAAATGAAGCAACAAGCAACCAAAACCAGACAACAAAAACTATAGTCAATCAGCACGTTCTGGATCTGAATGCAGAAATGCACACAGCCAGCAATTGAAAATGCATATGTTATTGACCTTGTTACATGTTCAACAACATGCTCATATTTGAAATATGGGCAAAGAAAGCTGCATATACTTCTAGAATGATTACAAATGTTCTTTAATCAATAAGTGCATGCATGTGGAGAAAAAAATGATACATCTGAAAAATGTGCATTAAAATACAGACAAGTTATCTGCAGAAGAAATCTAATATCCAAGAAAGTTCAGATAACTCTGGCTGGTTCACGTTTTAGAGATCTGTTGATCCCTTATTCTCCTCCCCCCTTTAAAACATATAATTGCAGTATAGTGGTCTAAAAATCACTCCTGATGCAGTTGTAGCTCAAAGGGATCAAGAGAGCTAGGTAGAAATGGAACTCTGGAAATATGATGTTGAAAATTGGATCATTTGTTCTGTGATCAAAGGTACTGTGATTAGAATAAGAACCACTGTCAATCTAAAAGCAAAAGCATATCAAAATGTTCTGCTTATATATTGCCCCCATGGTGCGTAAAGCACTCTCTGGGCAGTTTACCATTTATTTTTGCAAGCTACACATTGAACCCCACCCCAGTGAACTGGGTACTCATTTTACCAACTTCAGAAGGATGGAAGGCTGAGTGAACCTTGAGCTGGCTACCTGGGATTGAACTCCAGATCGTGACCACAGTTATAGCTGAAGTACAGTTGTTCAACCACTGCACCATGAATCTAGTGTGACTCTTCTTTGATAAATGCCATTGCCTTGGGAAATGCCCTTTCTTATTTGGTAGGTCAGCTCTCTCCACTATGGACTTGCTTGTCTTCAGAGGCAAGGATAAGGAAAATTTGACAATCTAACTTTCTTGCATGCATTTACAAGAATGGCTGCAAATGTCATTCACAAGTATAGTTGCCCTTCAACACTGTCATTATAAGACAATACTCAAATTTGCCTTACCAAGGCTTGACCTGCCTTAAAAGGACTTGAATTACTGCTATGAACATACTGCTCTGGACTAATAATGCATAATTAGAACCAATTATCTTGGTTCAACCACTTCCAGTCTATGTCAGTGTTATTATCTCTAGAATAGCCCAAATATCCTTCTAAATTGCTTCCTGGATCATCCTTCCAACTAATTCTTCCCATCAAGCCAATTAAAATCCCGCAAGATATACAGTCTAGCCCATAAGATATACAGTAGTGTGTGGTTAAGGGAAATGCTTGCTAGAATTTAAATCCTACATCAGCCCTTAGGAGCAAATTTAATCCATAACTTTATGATGTGGAATATTTCAAGTATTCAACCTGCTTTAACTAAATTGTTTTGGCAGTCTTTACAAAGAAAGTAGTTTCCTTTTCCAAATAATCATTTAGCAACCATAAGCAGATGAAAGGTTGAAAGACTATAGCCTAAGTAACGAAAGTGGGGTTAAATGCCACAAGGTGTGTGGTGATTTATTATGAATTAGGGTTTTTATCCTTTGTAGGATGAAAATGTGGCACAGGAGATAAATTATGCCTTAGAATCAGGTCCCCACTGAGTGAATATTCTTTTGTTTAACAATGGTCACTGTTTCTCTCCCTTTCAGATAAGATCATGTCTTGCCTCATTCTACTTTATAAACTTTTCAGTATGTTGAAATTTTGTCCCAGGATCAGCTTATACTTTGCCTTTTCAGTCATTAAAGTTATATACAAATTATTTCCCCAATTGTTCAAATAGAGGCCCTGCTGTGTCTTCAGATACAGGGTTAAGAAGTGGTGGGGCGTTCCAGGAATTAATTTGCTTTTCCTTCTGTTCCCAGCTGGAATCTCATTGCCCCAAGCTGCAGGCCTAGGCGGTTGCTGACAGAACTGCCATTTCTTGGTATTTTGTCCTTTGCCCAGCGCACCTGCCAGTGACTTTATTGCCAGCTTCACAGCTTCACAGCTCTTTATTCCCTTCGCCTCTCTCACTGACTGTCAGTGCCTTAGGAAGAAGGGCATGATTGAGAAGCAGCATGTTGCTTTACCAAGACAGGTCTCTGAAGATGTCTTCTTCATTGTTCAATAATTTGGAAAGCCAGACCTTCCGAAAAATAAAAATAAATAAATAAAAAGGAATTGCACAGAAACACACACACACTATTCTTCATACGGGTAGCCATGTGTCCTGTTTTAGGGAAAACAATTTGCCACATGAAGGGCTGCCAGAAAACAATCCTCTGTTTGAAAGGGACATATAATCAACAAAAACAAACCAGAGAGATGGGTGGGGAGGGAGGGGGAGTAAGGCCCTTGTTCAAAGTAAACACCTGGACAGCAGATGCTCAAGTCACCTGGTCACTATCTTCCCTTTGTGATTCTATTTGAATTGTATAAAACATCTCTCTAGTCCTACGTCTATGAAAGAGCATTAGCAATTTTGAGAAAATCAGCATCATCTTTATCTGTGCTTTCTGGTGATGCATAAGTCCTGCACTGCATTCCATATCTGTGGGAGATACCAGGGAAACATAACTCTGCCTAAAGAGCATTTAGGCATGCATGTTTGTGAGTGTGCTAGCATTGTTCTTGCATAAATTAAGCCTAATCGATGTCACCCGATTCATTTTTCCTATACCCAGTTACATATTTCAAAACAAATTGGCTACAGCTCTTCTGACATTTATTTTGAACAGACCATAACATTTCGGGAGTTGATTTGTTTATGTGCAATGCTGCTAAAAGCTGGTTCTGTGGATTATATATTTTGAGTCAATGCCAGGCGCATCCTCCCACCCATATCATTTTTCTTGTTGCGGTTTCCAACTGTACAGATTTACTGTTACCCCAAACAGATCCAGAGCGGAATGCAGCCTCCCAGGAGAAATAAACACTGATTTAATCACAAAGGGGCTGACAATATTAGGCCATGGTTTTCACTTGTAAAAGCATTTAACTTAGTCAAAGGTTCTATATATACCAGGGAATATGGTGAGTCTTCAAATTACAGACTGATTTTAATTTTTGATAAGCTGATTATAGTTTTGCTTTAAATTTGCCTTGCCCTGAACACATGTTCCTCTGTTATGGTTCCCTTTTTCAAGTATAATATCATTATACTTTTCAAGATTGGTAGGCAGTTAGACTTACCACCATTGGCGCCACTAGCGCAACATTCTCCCCAGGCACTGGTGGATTGCTCCCTGTGGGGACAGGCTATGGTTGCCTCTCTGTGCTTCTAGGATGACTATAGGACCTTGTACTCTAAAACAACAGTGCACACCAATTCTTGGGACTTGATGAAGAGTAGCTCTGCTTGAGAGATGGGCATGAAGCTTGATGAAGTGCTTTGTACAATGCTGTCAGGTCGCTCCACAGGTTCTCCCCTCCTCCAGCAGCTGACCACTCATCGGCTCCACAGGGAGAACTTCCATCCTGCCTCTACATCAGAGTGGGCAGCTGCCAGAGGAGGCACAGATGGGGCAGCCGACCTCCTACCTGGAATGGAGTGCCACTGAAGATGACCAATCCAGGCAGTGTGGGAAGGCCAGTGAGTAGCCTGGTTGGCCTAGGGTTGGGAGTAGTGAGACACAAAGTGTGGCACCTGTGGTGCCACACTGACAGCTTCATATGAAGCAGTTAATTGGAGTTCATGCCCAACTCTACACACATCCAGATACACTCAAATTCCCTTATACATCCCCCTAAAGTGTACTCAAAATGTTATATTTAACTGAGGGGGAAATTACCCCACCCAAAAAGCTTTCCAGAGGTGACCCATAGCATCCAGTTCAAATGTACCTACAGTTCAAATTCTGCCCCTGGATCAAATTATGGAATGTGGGGTGATCCTGTAAATTTGAACAAAAAGCTGAGCAACCATCAGATGACACACAAATGCTTATTTATTCCCTTTGGAACATTATCCCTCCAAGCATACATACCTTGCATGAATAAACACATACAATTAAAAAACTAAAGCAACGAAATTTTATAAATGCACAAAACAGGCAGGCTCATGTAAGCATATATATTTTTTCCTCATAAGCCAAATATGGCTGTAATGATGAGCTATCAATATTGTTAAGTTTTTCCCTGGAGATGTGGTGTTATGAGTCCAACTTCCAACATCTCCAACTCCATTATTGCAGCTGTTTGCATGCTTTAGCTTGACTTTTAGCATAGCATTGGCCTTTAATGTGTCATCTGTTAGTCAGCTTTTTGGTGCATGCTTACGTCTTCATTTTTATTCCCACCATTTTAAGAAGCGAGCTACAGGCTGCCAAATGTTATTCCAGGCAAAAGGGATTCATCATAAAGGAAGCATAAGAATTTTAGCTTGTTGTTTTCATTTTCAAAAAATATGTGCATGTTTTTAAAATGAACAGATAAATGAAGAAATGCTCTTCCCCCATTCAAAGCCCATGCAAATATAGAAACTGGAGTGGAAAAATGATGACTGAAGCAACATTTTCTTCCATTGGCATTCAAAGTACAAGGTGGAGAAGAGAAGCCGGCAGGAGAACACAGCTGCTGAATAACGTAACGGGTCTTGTTTTATGTCCATCTCTTTTCTTTTGATACATTCCCCAATACATGCTCCTTTGCTATATCGTAGTTACTTATTACTTGGCTCAAAGAACTGCAGATAACTTGTCATTACGCTGAGATCAATAAGCTTTAATATGTGACCACAAGTTTCTCTTTGCTTTTTCTCTCAATATGCGACCAGGGGTTTCTCTGCAGGGTTTTAAAACGAACAAACAAAACCAGGAGTCTGCAACTAAAACACTGACTAGAATTCACAACAATGGATAGTGAGTCATTGTTCTTCATGTAGACTTGAGTATCTGTCATGGGCAAAGAGATTGTGACAGGGAGCTGTGTAGGAAAAAAAACAACCAAGATAAATGGCTTTTGGATCTACCAGCTTGATGCTTACACAGCAACTTTCAGTGCAGGAGGACAAACTGTTTGTTTTGCCTTTTAGATTGCTCACCACTGCTTGATTTACTGGGCAAACAGAGGGAAGACAAGTCTCTAAATAATTGTGGCAAAGCTGCTACTCTTCTTAGCCGTCCAGCACATCTCCCAGTGAGGCAGAAGAAGAACACTTGTTCCAGCAAAAGAAAAAAGATGCTCATTGTTTCCAGGATTCTTTTCATAAAATGTGACCTGGAGGAGCAGTTGAGCTATAAGCCACAAACCTTTGCGCAATAAAGAAGATATTCCCTAATCAGCTAGGGGGGAAATGATGCCAGATATGTATTTTTGGGGAAATAAACTTTCCAACAGCTGTATATCTCGTTCCCCGGTGTCAACACTCGAATGGTTTTGTCAAACTTCCTCACTTTATAACAGGCATTCTAACTAAAAAAGGGTGTAACTTCAAAGACTTCTTCATCATGTACAGGGGCGTATCTAGAGGGGTAGAAGGGTACATCTGCCCTGCGTGCAGAAATCTGGGGGCGCCGGGAGGGGGAAGAGGAGGAGGAAGCCCTGTGCCCTCCTGCCACTGTGAGCAAAGTGAGCAGCAAAGCAAGCAGGCAGGCAGCAATGTGAGCATGGTGGCTGCAGCACCCTCCTCCTCCTCCTCCTCCAACTCTTTGTCACCACCGTGGAAGAGGTAAGGCACTTGTGCACATTAGCATGTGTGTGTGTGCACGCACACACACATGCACCCCACACCTGAAGGATTACTCCCCCTTGTTGGGGGAGATGCAATGGGGTTGGGAAGGGCTGGAGGGCACAAAAACAACTTTGTCCCCAGGTGCCCCAAAACCTTGCTACACCACTGATCATGTACGATGCTCCTTTGTGTCTGATAATTAAGGAAGAGCCAGAAAGAGTAATTCAGCTGCAACAAAAACAGCAACAACAACAAACAAATGCCAAGGTGGCTACTATTGGCTATCTGTCCTATGTGTCCAAAATAGGATAGAAGAAAGAAGCTAAGCCATTTCCCCGTACATAAATGGAGTAACCTCTGCTATCGTTGCGATGCAAAGAAACCTGTTGGGGTCTTGCCCTCCTGCAAAAGATGAATTTCATAGCCTCAAGAGTGTCAGTGGGATAAAATCCATCTGTCCTGGAAAACCCATACATTTATAGACATCTACGCTGCCCTGGTGCACGGTGCCCTCCATGCAGGGATTTGCTACCTCTGCACACCTTTAGCTGCCCTTTTTCTTCCAGTTGTGACAGAACCTGTGAGGGGGGAAGTTGCTTGCACATGTGCACATGGAAGAGAATTCTGCACAGAGGGAATGAAAATTGGAGGGCATGTTGGGAGGGGTGCAGAAAAAAAATACAACTATGAAAGTTTATGTTGTGCGTAAAAATGAGGTTTGAAGACTATTTTACTAAATTTCAGGGCAATCAGTAGCTCTCCAGCCAATGTATAATAACAAGTTTCTTGCAACAGAAACTCTTTCATGACTGACAGTTGAACATGTAGACAAATGATAAGAAATACAAAATAATTGAGGAAAAAAGCTCCTAGAATTAGTAATTTTTTAGCACTCTATAAATACATTTCACATCTGGACATGCTTAGCTCTTTGAAATTGGAGATATAGATATAGATCTGGAAGTTGAGTCATGGCTACTGGACTTCTTTTTGAGAGATAGAAACGTTTCGCTGTTCATCCAGACCGATGAAGCTGTTTGGATGAACAGCAGAACATTTCTATCTCTCAAAAAGAAGTCCAGTAGCCATGACTCAACTTCCAGATAAACTCACCTGGATGACTGAGAATCTTCAGAGATATAGATATAGATATTAGAGATGGTCACAAAATGGAAAAATAGTGTTTCATTTCATTTCATTTTGTTTCTTTGGTAGTTTTATTTCATTTTATTTGTAACGAATTTAAAAAGTAGTTTTGTTACAAAACAAAATGAAACGAAATGAAATGAAATGCTATGCTATGCTCCCCTGGGTCCTAAAGGACTAAAATGGCAGGGGAGCTTCCTAAAGCAATTCTAGGTAACCCCCTGAAATTTGAAAAGGTTTGGGGGTCAGGGAGCTGAGTTAATAAGCTCCAAATGCGGTGCCCCTAGGAAAAAAATATTTTGAACGCAGTCGGAAGCCGATCAGGCGAGCGATAGTGCTGCTGCAGCTTGGCTTCAGATACAAATTAGAAAGATTTTTTCCTAGGGCCACCCCCTTTGGAGCTTCATAATTCAGCCTCCTGAAACCCAAACCTTCCGAAATTTCAGGGACCTTTAGGGAAGAGCTTGAGCTCCCCTGCCATTGTTCCTCTAGGATGAATTGTTCTGTTCTAGAGGGAAAATGGCATTTCATGATGAAAGAAAATGTCTCCTACCATTTTGTTTGGTAACAAAGTAATTTGTTACCTAATGAAATGATGTAACAGTGTTTTCTTTTTTTGTTCCCTTCCCAGATATAGATATAGATATAAATATAGATATAGATATAGATATAGACACACACACACACTTAATCACTCAGTGCTATCAAGAGAATCTTTCAGCAAGAAACCTCACATTCTGAGCCATCCTGCAAAGGAAATAAGAAGAGGCCAATCCCTCACCATTCCTTTCTGTAAGTAACTTGCATATAATAGGGATATGAAAATCTACTGCACATCTGATATTTGTTTCACTTCCCAACAGCCAGGGAAAGACTTAGAGCTTATATAATTATTTGTTTACCACAAAGCAGCCTGACCCCTCTGTCTGCAAAGAAACATTTGCCTCTAATGTTTCCTGATTTAGCCTATTTTGAAATTTCTCTGTGGGGATAGGGTTAGTCACAGAGCTATCAGTCTGGCAGATGAGCTTAGTAGAATTTCCAAATATGCAAAGACATTTCTTCCATTGCTGTGTGTTTGTCAATGCAGTCCTGGAATCTAGAATAAAATGCCAATTACTTTATAATCTTTGTCACATTTAGGTGGAACTAGCCTTGCTGACAGGCAAAAGCTTGTTTCAGTATCTTACAAGTGTCAGTCTTAACCAGTATAGACCAAGAACTAGCTATTGCATATACTTTTTGTGACAATGAGGAATTCAATCTAAGGATTTTACCATAACCCCCTCTGTTGAATGACATTCTTATTTATTTATTTATTTATTTGTTGGACTTTTACCCCGCCCATCTTCCAAAACGGAACTCTGGGCGGCTTACAGAGCTGAACAAGTCAGCAAACAATACAATAGGGCAACAAACAAGTTAAAACAGCACAGGTAAGAAACAACAACAACAATATAAAAACAACGTAATAAAATAGCTTGGGCATCATCACATCTTGGCGTAATAGTCACAAGCTCAGCAGCAACACTAGTCGGCGAGCATATAGGTGGTGGGGGGGGGAAGAAGAAAAAAACTAACTAACTAAACAGAACCGCCAAAGGCCTCACGAAAGAGGAGAGTTTTTAATTCTCAGCGGAAGGCCAACAGGGACTCTGCAGAGCGCACTTCAGTTGGTAAGCTGTTCCAAAGGGAGGGGCCAGCCACTGAGAAGGACCGGTTATGGGTGATGGATTTTCGGGCCTCTCGAGGCGTGGTGACCTGCAGCGAGTGCGCTCGTGACTGCCGAACTAGATGGGCTGAGGTTGATCGCTGGACGATACGCTCTGACAGGTAGTCTGGGCCCAGGCCATGGAGGGTTTTATAAACTAAAACCAGGACCTTGAATCTGATCCTGGATGCAACGGGCAACCAGTGCAGGCGAGCCAGGACCGGGGTGATATGGTCATGACAACGCACACCTGCTGCCAGCCTGGCTGCCGCATTTTGTACCCGCTGAAAATGCCGGAGGAGAGTCAAGGGCAACCCCATGTAGAGAGCATTACAGTAGTCCAACCTCGAGATCACCAGCGCTTGCACCACAGTTCTCAGGGAGTCACCATCTAGGTATGGGTGGATCTGGGCAATTTGGCGGAGATGGTAAAAAGCAGATCTGACCACGGTGGCCATCTGGGATTCCAAGGTGAGCGCCGGGTCCAGAACTACGCCCAGATTCCGAGCCCTATCCGCCAGCTGGAGGGAAACCCCATCCAGACTGGGGAGAGGGCCTCCATATCCAGATGGGGAATTCCCGAAGAACATCACCTCAGTCTTCTCGGGGTTGAGCCTGAGCCTGTTGGCCCTGGTCCATGTCAGGACCGCATCCAGGCACTGGTCGAGAGTCCAGACAGCTTCCACTGCAGAGGTGGAAAAGGAGAGATAGAGCTGCGTGTCATCAGCGTACTGATGACAGCAGACTCCAAATCTCCTAATGACCCCAGCCAGCGGCCTCACATAGATGTTAAACAACATGGGAGAGAGAGACGAGTCCTGCGGAACACCACAAGAGAGTATCCATGGGGCCGACAACTCTCCACCATGTTGCATATACTGGGAACGGCCCTCCAGGAAGGACCGGAGCCAAGTGCGAGCAGTGCCTCCGATTCCCACCTCAGAGAGCCGATCCAGCAGGATACCGTGGTTGATGGTATCGAAGGCCGCTGACAAATCCAGGAGAACCAACAGGGTACAGGAACCCCTGTTGGCCGCCCAGATTAGGTCATCTTGCAGCGCGACCAGAGCTGTCTCGGTCCCCCAGCCAGGCCTGAACCTGGACTGGCATGGTTCAAGGCACTGATGTTCCTCCAGAAAAGATTGAATCCAGACCGCGGCCACCCTCTCGATTACCTTGCCCATAAAAGGGACATTGGCAATTGGACAATAATTCGCCAATTGGTCCGATGCCATGCTGGGTTTTTTGAGAATGGGCTTAACCACCGTATCCTTCAAATGGGAGGGAAAGACCCCCTCGCTGAAGGAGGCGGTGGTGATGGCGGACGCCCATTCCTGCATAGTCCCTCCGGCCGCTTTTATTAGCCAAGAGGGGCAAGGATCGAAGGGGGTGGATGTGGGCCGGCAGTGGACGATCGCCCTGGAGGCCTCCAAAGAGGAAACAGGCCCAAGCTCATCCAAACGAGGAGACCGAGGGGGTGCAGCAACAGGGGGTGGCAGGGGAGGGCTAGTGTAACTGGAGTCAAAGCCGGCACGGATGGCCTCTATTTTAAATCTAAAGAAGGCTGTGAAGTTCTCACTACTGAACTCAGTAGGAGGAGGCCTGGCCAGACTAGGATTCGTGAGGTCCCGAACTACCCGGAAGAGCTCTGCCTGGCGGTTCAAGGTCTCACCAATTCTCAGGGAGTAGTAGGATGTTTTAGCCTCCCTGATCGCTCATGAGTAGCGCCTAGTCTGGATAACTACTGCAGCCTTGTTAAGTGCCGTCCGGCTCTGTCTCCAGTTGCTCTCCAGCCTTCTCCGTTCCTGCTTCATAGCTCTCAACTCTGCCATAAACCATGGCAAAGATCGAGCTCTGCTACGGAGAAGGCGCCTGGGGGTGATCCGGTTGACTGCACGGGCAGCTGTTTCAATCCAAAGGTCAGCTGCAGCCTCGACCGGATCGTCAGCCAGGCCACCAGGAAGCTCCCCGAAGGCGTCACGGAACCGAGCTGGGTCCAGAAGCCTCCGGGGGTGGGCCAACACAGGAGGCTGATGGTCCCCGTGGGGAGGGGCTGAAACCGACAGGGAAAAAGACAGCAGGTGATGGTCTGACCATGACACAGGTAGAGAGACAATGTCCCCTACCTCCAGAGAAAAATTCTCTGACATGAAGGAAAAAACCAGGTCAAGGGGATGCCCTGATCTGTGGGTGGGGCATAGAACATGCTGAGATAGACCCATGGAGGTCATGGACTCCATGAATTCCAGAGCTGCACCAGAAAGTCCACCGCCAGCGTGCACATTGAAGTCCCCAACCACCAGAAGGGGAGGGGACTTCAAAAGAGCTGCCGCGATGAACTCCGAGAGCTCTGGCAGGGATTGTGCTGGGTTGCGGGGAGCACGGTAGCCCAGCACAATGCCAAATCTATCCCGCTGTCCCACCAACAGGTGAAGGCATTCTAACCCTTGGCTTACCAATGCCGAGGCCCTGCTGACATGAAGAGTATCCCTGTACACAATGGCAACCCCTCCCCCCTTCTGACCCTCCAACCTGCCCACTCCCTGAACCAGAAACCCAGGTGGGCACAGCTGGGCGAGCGAAGCTGCCCCCTCTGCGCCCACCCAGGTCTCGGTAATGCAAGCCAAGTCAGCCTTCCCATCAGTGATGGAGTCGTAAATAACAGGGATCTTATTTTGGACCGACCTGGCGTTCATGAGGAGACAGGACAGGTTGGGGGCGCTGGTGGGATGGCTCCGGGACACATGGCAGTGAGCCGAGGGGTCAGAACATGGGACAGGCACAAGATGCCTGACCTGAGTTCTTCTTAGCTGACCAACCACCACCACCCCCGGCTCCAAGCGTGACTAAGGACATGTGCATCATGTGGATCCTGTTCTCATGATCCACATGATGCACATGTCCTTAGTCACTATGAGTCACAGGAACAATAATTGTCCAGGGTTTGACGACCTGTTTTCAAAGAAGAGCTCGTGGAGCAAAGAACTGCATAAAAATGTAAATCTCTTTTGATATCATAGTTAGATCCCTCATTGCATCTTGTTTGGTCTTCACTCGTATGTGGGAGGTTTGACTGTCATGTCCATGGCCATCATTTTAGGCTTAGTTCTTTTTCTTTCCCATTCAAAATATCTTCATTCTTGCTTCCAGTCTGCATTGGTGCCAGAAATGGTGTCTAATGCAAGCATCCTTGATGTATTGCCTGTGTATAAGGGGGAAGGAGGGAGGAAGCTACCAAAAATGTGTAACAGTGAAACCTCTGCTGGTCATGGATTTCCTCAGTGTCTAAATTACCATAAAAACAGCAACCCCCCCCCCACACACACACCACACACATCACCAAAGGCTTTTAAAGGGTGATGTTCTTGCTGGAACAACAGTATACATTTTTGTCAAATCAGTAAGTTCTGATATATTTAATATAGGATGCAGACTTGAAGAGTTGATCCCCAGAGAGGTTTTTAAAATACATTTTTACAAAAATATACTGTTTTCATAATGCATTATGGTGTTGTAGTTTAAACATTTCCTGAATTCCCCAGCGCTCCTCACCCACCACCTCCAGTTCTTGTGTGAACATTCTGCTTTCATTCCTGTTTCACTTACTGTGATCAAAGAATTGTTGGGAACTAGGAAACAGAGGTAGGTGAACACCTTCAGCTACTCTGTGCCTTAAAACTTTGCTTACACAGGATGCAGCCTAGAAGACAACCTAGCTCTGCATTCCTTTGTATTCCCTATGCAAGAAAAAAAGTTGCATGTTATGATTTTGTTAAAGAAAACTGCAGTAGCTAGAAAGATAACAGTCTCCTTCGAGTCATGCCCCCCTGGCAGGATTTGTACTTGACAAATCCATGTTGGCTTCTAATAATTAGTTTTCCAGGTGCTTGCATGGCAATCACTTTATAGTCTGTTCTTGAATTTTCACGGGGTTTGATATCAGGCTGACTGGCCTGTAATGCCCAGGATCCTGCATTTTGCCTTTTTAAAAAAGATATGGACAATAGTGATGCACATGAAATGGAAAAATTGCATTTTGTTTGTTTTTCTTTTCTTTTGTTTCATTTCAGAGTTAATAGATTCTTAAAATATTTTTGTAACAAAATGGAACAAAATGAAATGATTTGTTACATTATAAAATGGCTCTCCATTGGAGACCCAATTTGGAGTTTAATAACTCATCCCCCTGAACCTCAAAGCTCTCCAGATTTGGAAAGCTTAAAAGGAAGAGTCCAAAGGATCTACCCATAAAATTTGGTGCCACTAGGATGAAGGAGAGTCTTTCATTTTATAGAGTAACAAAACATTTCATTTTCAACAGCTATAAAAAGGCATTTCATTTTGTTTTGTAACAAAATGTTTGCTTCTGTTTCATTTTGTTTCATAACATTTTGAAACCTTACAAAACGATGAAACAGCATGCTGTTTTTTGTATGGTGCCCATTTCTAATGAACAACATTAACCCTTTTACAGTTATATTCCATTTGGATTATTGTAACAAGCTGTATGTCGGGCTGCTTTTGGAAATGATTTGGAAACTTTAACTGCTTCAAAATGTAGAGGCCAGATTACTGACCAGAGCCAATTAGGGAGTATATAATACCCCTGTTACAATAACTGCACTGGCTACTTGACCATTCTCCACCCAAATTCAAAATGCTGGTTATTACCTATAAATGTCAGGGAGTGACATGGCTTAGGCATAAGCTATTTAATGTAAATTTTGGCTAAGAGTATTGTATTTTGCCCTTTTTGTTATACATTTCTGCACCACTTTTTGGGCTCCCTGGTTACCTTTCTTTCCTTATCTAAACAAGCATATTGGTGGAATTGCTCCAATGGGCAGTATTGGTAATGCCAACAAAAGGATGCCCATTGCCTCAAATAGGAAGTCAGTATTTACCTAAATCACATGGAGTGAATAGATTTATTCTATGTTGGATGACCAATATGGGGCTTCAAGAAAGTATTTCATTGGCCTTTTACTGAGGTGTGTGAGGTTAGGGAAGCTTACAGACAGAGGGCAATTTGATGATATAAAATGATCATCTGAACACAGCTGTTGGCCATGCCATAAATATGATGAAGAGAAAAAGCAGTCATTTCTTCTGTGAAAGACTAGCTGAAATTTTCTTCTATATAGACCCACTCCAAACCAGTTCTTTTTTATCAAAACAAAAGGTAATCGCTGACAAAATGAGGAGCAAATGTTCTGCACAGCATGAGTGGCTTCTTGGACAAGAGAGCGTTGGACCAGACAGACCTACTAATCTGATCCAGAAGTGCTCTTATTATGTTTCCTAAGGGTTTGCGGAACAGCATTAATGGCTATTTTTATTCAGCTCAGGGATTTGGGGATCTAACTCGTAAGTCTTTGTACTAACACACTGAATCTCAAAGCAGGGAATTTGGGGACAAGGTCCTGAAATAATGCAAAAGGGGGAAAAACAGCAGCTGTAGAAGAATCAGCAACAACAAGGATAGCTCACCCCTACCCCAGATCTTAGTCTGGCTACATGGCCAGATTTAATAGTACACAATGTTTCTTTTTGACTACCTCAGTTCTACTTGTGTGTGTGTGTATGTGGGGGAGAACATATAAATAACAGAAGTGACAGGGACAGCTGTGCAAAGCACATTTTAAATCAACAGAATATACTTTAGGCATTATTCAAATAAACACCACTCATTCCTGTGGGAGACAGAAAACATTAAAACCCCTGCGTAAGCAATACAAGACTTTGCAAGAGTTATAGTGTCATACATTGGCCGGTTTCTGTTCCATATTTATTCAGTGGGACCTTTGCCAGCAACCTCCGTGGCAGGTGGAATATATCTGATATGCTTTCTCAAACCAGTATGTCTTCTGTCCATTTAAATTGATGCACATTAATACTCTCTTTATTAGGTTCATTCCCTATTAGTGCATCTTTTCTTCTCTATATCAACCCACCTGCTCTCCTTTCTGTCTGGTCCATCGTGGAGAGAGGGAGCAGGCCCTCCCGATGAGATCTGTTCAGCTTTTGTGTTCCTGACAGCAGCAATGCATCTGGCAGTAAAGAAATGTTAAGCAATAACAGCAGCAGTAATGGTTTACAAGGCAAAGGATGTGCATTTGGCTTTAACACAGAGCCATACTTCATGGTGAATTAAGAATTCCAAAACAAGCTGTATTTTCTTTCCCCTTTGTCTTTTTCAACACTGGAGAAGAATTGGCATCAAACATGCAGCCCTACACAATCATGGGATAATCTCCCATTGAACTCAGTCAAATGGACTTTCTAATTTGGGGGAGGGGGGCTAGAAATAGACCTCATGAAAATGGATGCCTTTATCAATTATTGACATCATATATAACTTTGGCAAGAGAGGAACTTATTGCTGCAGTTTCAAGTCACGACACATATTTATAGCCGAGACAACATGTCACAAGAAAATCTAGAAGCTATAGTTCTAAAATAACATCGGGCTCATGGATGTAGGTTAGCAGCTCCTCAGACCATCTCAAGACTCTTCTGTAGTGGCCTTGGCATTGATATCACAAAGGGAACTGCAAAACAAAAAGAGGATGGATAAGACAGAAGTGTTTCTGTTCTCATAGGATACTGAGTGGTAGGGAACAAGCAAACAAACAGATAAACCAACAACAATAACAAAAGAAAAGCAATTTAAAAACATTATGTGATGAGATGTTATTCGATTCAACTGTAATAACAACAATTATGTGATTAAAACAAAAAACAAAACACCATCTATAATTTCTTCAGGATTAAAAACAGGTGTTCAATAAATATTGTATAATATTTGGAGGAGGTGGTACAAAAAGTGATGTATACTGGTTTGAACTTCTCTGCGTGGTCTCAGACTAACCGTTGCCTTTGCATCTGACCACAGTAGCCATGTTAGCCACATTTGTGAAATTTACAAAATTGCTGTATACTAGTAACTTAAAGCCAGTTGTAGGAATATACTTTCCTAGATACTTTGCTAAGCAATTTAAGAAACATACAAATAATTTTGAAGGAAAACAGATGTACACAAAGTTAGGGCTGTCCACATGAATCTGTTCAAAAGAGCATTTTACACATTTGTTAAGATTCTCACTTCCAAATGCCTGCACATTTGCTTATTGTCTTTCTTTTTACACTTTCATGCAATCCACTATCCACATTAGAGATGAGCACGACTCAGAAAAAAAATTTCGTTTTCGTTTTCGTTTTTGGCTAGGGTCCGTTTCGTTTCGTTTCCGTTTTCGTGAGCTAATTTTCAAAATTTTTCGTTTTCGTTTCGTAACGAAAATGAAAACTGAAAACGAAAACGAAAAAATTTTCGTTTCTCCCCATTTAGCTCCATTGAGTGCTTTTCCAGTAATGAAAAACGAAAACTGGCTCAAAATTAGTCGTTTCATTTCCGTTTTCGGTCCATTTTTGAACCGTTTTTCGTTTTCGTTTCGTTACGTAACAAAAACGAAAAAACAAAAAACGAAAATGAAAACAAAAATTGCACTAAGTCGTGCCCATCTCTAATCCACATGGATGGCAGCCCTTTTCCAAACCCATATCCCCATTTACTTGGACATCCTCCCTGCCCTGCATATCATCCATCATCTTAGATCCAGGCATTCTGGATGCTTTGAATTGTTGCTAGGACAACAGCTATTTCCTCCATTTCGCAGTCTGCCATTTACTTCCTGTTTTTGAGGGGACAGGCGGAAAGGAAAGAAAGAAAGTAAGGCTAAAGGGGTGAGCCATTCAGAGAAGCTCCTGTTAAGATACTGAAGAAAATACATCGTTGCGACCATTTCCACAGCAGAGTAAGCTCAACTGAGAACTTTTGTTTTCTACTGGACTCATTAAAGTCTTTCCTTATATGTGTTCCCCTTTCTCAACAATCAGTCAGTCCTTCTGTGCTTGCTTGTATGTTTTGTATGTGTGTGATTTGTCTCTCAAGAGGAAAAGACACTGAATTTGTGCATATTTTACCAAAACTACGGTATTTAGATCTTAATGGGAGAAAGATCCTCTTTGATTTACTCTCAGCAGCTGATGAGAAATCTTCTGGGCTGTCAACATGCTTGCAAAGTATTTCGCCCAGTTCTCAGTTTGTTATCTCCCTCTTTAGTCTACACTAACACTGAACTTAGCAGCTGGGAGGGCACAGCATGAAGAGACGAAATCAGTCTTTTCCCAACCTGGTGACTTCAACTTGTGCCAATCTCTTCTTTTCCAGCTGGCATGGCCTGGAGGGCACACATTGATGAGTTCCAGATAAACTCCACCCATTTTATCCATTCAGCTCTCAGCAATGAAGACCATATTGTGGTATCATCATTGGCTGAAGAAATTTGACTTCTGTGGAATTGTCCTAGACCCAGCTTGTGCTTAGATACAGACATGGTTAATGAGGCCTTAACTAACGTGTAGAGCCCAAAGAAAGAGAAAGAAGCACTGACAGTTGGTTTGGAAGGAAGTAAAACAGTTTATAAGATGATTTAAAAAATACCTGGGGTGGCCATATTCAGTTATGTCCATCTGAAAAGAATGATTATAGGTCCACATGAAGAGAAACAAATGCCAAACCACCCCACTATACTGTATGGTAATGTGAAGAAGAAAATGGTTAGCTTTTCTTGCCATGTTTTCTCAATATGAAAGTAGTTTTTGTCATGTAATAAATGAAGGAAAGGTATGTGAAAAAGCACACTCATTTCTGACATGTTCATTGTATCTGCTTATTGAAGATTAAAGAATAAAAAGATAAATTGTGATTCTGTGCTTGTCTGTTTTTGCAATGCTACTGAATGCCACATGTTTGTGAAAGGAAAACGGAGTTCTTTGGACAGTAATCTTTTGTACCTCAAAGGGAGGTCTACAGCATGCTTCTCCCATGGAAAATAGAAGCCTTAAGGGAAAGAAAAAATTGTTCCTGATCTGTTTTACATGAGTGAAAAATAATTTAGGGGTATTGAATTCCTTTAAAACTGACAGTTCTGAAGATGATTATATTGGTTGTCTAACCTAGGTTGGGCAAGATAGAATACTTTTAACAGAAGATTGGTATTATTCCTTTGTCAGATAACCCCTGGAAGGATATCTTTAAACAACAACAACACAAGCATACAAAAAAGAGAAAATCTACAAATATTTCCTTCCAAAGTAATTACCAGCTGATAAATTATTTGCATCGTAGCCAAATGTCATTGCAATAGAGTTTCCAGGTCTTCAATGCTGAGGAATTCTTGACAGCATTTCTACATTCTAAGAGGTAGAAAAAGTGAAAACCATTGGCGTATTGGACAGCAGTGGCATATTAGCTACATATAGAAATAGATGTGCTTTTTCTATACCACAAATTGCATCATCTTCTGCTTATGATGAACTCCAAAAGAGCAATTTACTTCTCCAGAAAGCCTCACAGTTCCTAATACTGTATATGCTTACACTTGAAAATGTCATCATTACCCATCCATCAACTACAGTGAAGTTATGAAACTTTATTTCTCCAGAGGCCTTGACATTACATTTCTCACTGTTTGTTCTGCTTGTCAGTACTTCATGTCACTAATGGACAAGCACTCAGGTACAAAAATCCCATTTTTCCTCCTTGATAGAGGTATTTTTCGCATTCAATCATCTACTTGTACATAGCCCATAATATGACTGTGGGTATACAGCCAAATCAAGGTAATAGGCTCTGCAGAGTTTGACTTGAAGAATGGCTATTGGCTGTAATGGACATCATTGCTGGGCTTTGCTCAGTCACTACCTGGATTTATCGCCTCTCTGAATGTATTAGTTGAACTTACACTGGGCTTTCGGAACACCACACCAGAAGTGGCCCCTATTTATTTTGTTTTATGCAGATTAAGAGGATATTTGTTCAATCTAAGGTGAGACTATCTCATTATTTTTAATTAAGTGTAAGCAGACATTCTGCTCTCGTAGGTATGCAGCGGAGGGCTGTGGTTGACGGAAAGCAGTCTGCTCTTTGTGATAAATAAAATGAGTTTGGCCTTAATGACAATAATTGGTGATCATTTGATCAAAAGCAATGCTAGCTGCAGTTCTGTACACAGCAGTGAGTAGACCCTAAACCAGTGAAATTGGTTATCCCCTTCAGCCCCTTAGCTATAACGATTTGCAGGCTTGGTGGCTTAATAAAACCCTGCTATTTTCTCTCCATCCATTTCTCTCTCCTTTCCTTGACATCCATCCTGATGCACTGGAAGACTCAGAAGACTCTTCACCTCTCCATCTTGTGACAGATTTCTCATTAGTTCTAACAGAATGTATTGTGAGACTAGGGATTTTAGAGTTTTTCTTACGAGATGACAACAGGTTGCTTTCCATAGGGCCAGAGCTAAAGTAAATACCTTTCAGAATGTGTTCACAAAGGCTTTCACGGCTGGGATCTGGTGGTTGTTGTGGGTTTTTCGGGCTGTTTGGTTGTGTTCTGAAGGTTTTTCTTCCTCCTAACATTTTGTCCGTCTCTGTGGACATCATCTTCAGAGGGAAGAAGGATTCTCTCTGTATTCTGATACAGAGTGTGAGTTTGTTGGGTATTTGTACTTGTTGGATAGGATTTTTTGTTCTGTTCAGGAGATTAAGGGTTTCCTGTGATCTGGGTGTTTCTTGTAATAACGTTTTTTCCTATGCTGTGGCTAGATGATCTGTATTTGTGTTCTACTGTGAGAAGTGATCACTGGTGATTGTGGCTGGGTGGAGGTCACTGACATTTTGCAGGCTGTATTTTCTAGTACCAGGAGCCAAGCTTTGTTGATCTTTAGACTTTCTTCTCTTTTGTTGAAACTGATTGTGTTTGTGGGGTTCAGTGGCTTCCCTGTGTATCTAACATAGTGATTGCTGGTGTTGCCCAGTATTTCTGTGTCTCGAAATAGGATTTTATGTCCAGTTTGTTTCAGGACATTTTCAGCTACTGCTGACTTTTCTGGTTGTTTTAGACTGCAATGTCTTTAATCTTCTTTGATTTTGGTCTGGATGCTGCACTTTGTGGTCTCAATATATACCTGGCCACAACTACAAGGTATCCAGTGTATTCCTGCAGTGGTGAAGAGGTTCCTTCAGAATATTACTCTTACAGACTTCTGAACTCTGAGCTGTCAAATATTCAGCTGGTATTCTCTGGACATTTGCCAGATGTTCACAATTTTTCCAATATTCCTGCTTGACAGCTGACAATATTTGAAATCACTTATCAAGATTATATATCTGAGTCTGAAATTGACAGAACTCAGCATCTGAGCAACAGCACTGAGTTTTTTGAATGAATTGGACAGCATCCAATCTTCTTCCACCTTTTCATGTTAACAGCCCTTCAGACATCTGAAAATGTTTGCCATATTGCCTCTCAGCCTTCTCTTCTCTGATCGAATCATCCCTAGCTCTCCCAGCCCTTCCTCATAGGAGTTGATAGCCCAATTTTTTCAATCCTACTTGATCTACTCTGGACGTATCCCAGCTTCTCTGTATCCATCAAAGACCTCCCATGCCCAGAACTAGACATGGGCACGAAACGAACAATTTTTTGTTTCCATTTTCATTTTTTCATTTTGTTACATAACGAAATGACAAACGAATTTTGTCTCTAAAATGAAACGAAACGAACAGAAACACCAGAAATTTTATCGTCTGTTTTGTTTTCGTTGCAGCAATACATTGAACTGCTTTAAATGCTAAAAAGAGCACAAAAATTGAAATAAATGGTAATGAAACAGTAACGAAATGAACAAAAACAAAAACAATTTTTTTCCAAAAATTCACAAAAAATGGAAACGAACTGAAACGGACCCCCTAAACGACAAATGACAAATGAAATGCCATTTTTTTTATTCGTGCCCATCTCTACCCAGAACCTATCACAAAATTCCAGGTTTTAATAGGATTTAATAATTAAATCAGTACGTTCAGACATTTTGGAACTTATAATTAAGGCTTAATTCATTTAAAATGTACACAAAAAGATGACTATCTTTGAGGAGGTTAGCTAAAAAGTCTTCACTGCCATTCTTGGGGTGAAGGTGGAGGGGTTGCACATGCACCAAGCTACAGTTCACATGTACCCTTGGGAACTGAATGTTCCATGTTTTCTTACTCTAAGCAACAGAATTTGATCCAGTGACTCTAAGACATCTCCCTTTATATATGAAAAGAGTGAGGTCAGGCAAATTTGTTGGACTTCATAATATAATAAATACATCTGAAACTGAAATTCCACTTGGAAATCTGATAGAATATGTGGGTTTTTTTTACCAAACTGTGGGCAATTCTATACCAGGGTATTTATTTATTTATTTATTTATTTATTTATTTATTTTAGAATATTTGTACCCCACCTTTCTCCTTGGAAAAGGATCCAAGGTGGCTTACAGTAATGATGGATAATATACAGTCCAGTACAATTAAGACATGTTCAAGTATTTGAGAACAAGGAATTGAGGGACATCCTACAGCATTAATAGACAATATTATATTAAAGCAACACGGTTATAAGTAGTTATAAACACAAAGTCTATGTGAGCCCATAAATTCATATAAAATACACATGGTAGTCCATCATTCAGAAAAAGCTTGCCAGAAGAGAAAGGTCTTTGCCTGTTTCTGGCCTCTAGTGGGAGGGAGTTTCAGAGTCTGGACGCAGCAGTCAAGAAGGTCCTTTCATGGGTTCCCACAAGATGTACCTGTGAGGGTGGTGGGATGGAATGAAGGGCCTCTCCTGATGACCTTAACACCCAAGTCGGTTCATACTGTGAAATTTGATTTTTGAGGTAGCTTGGGCCCAGATAATATAGTGCTTTGTAGGTCAAGGTCAGCACCTTGAATTATGCTTGATAGCTGATTGGCAGACATTGGAGCCATGTAAACTAAAACTAGCCATGTAAACTAAAACTAGACTTGAAATTGAAATTTTAGCAGTATTTTCCTCCTCTCTGTTGTAAACTGGAAAAGCCAATAGGGAGGCATAACTGTGTTAATTTGGAAAAGTATTTATGGAGGAGCAATTTGTTTATTTTTCTTTCATGGGTGAGAATGATGAAAGGAAAGACTGTATCTACGGAATAGTTATCCAGATGCATCTTGGTATCACCAAGTGTTTATACCAGAGCAGCATGCAATTCAGGAAGTGTTGCCTTGGGCCATCACAACTCTCTGAAGTCAGAGTAATAACCAGTCCTTCTAGCATTACATGCACTTAAAGACCATAAAGACCAAGAATAGGTACTGCGTTGGTTTGCTTTCTTTCACATTTTACTTTGCTTTCAGACTCTGGTCAGTAGGAAACAGTGCCAGCTCCACAGAATCTGCAGACTTTTATAGCTTAGCACAGGGCCATACTTTAATCCTTATTTGTAAGACATACATTTCACCCTTGGCAGATGAGAAAGTGTCCTGCAAGGTGGCGGCAGCAGCAGTGGAGAAAGGCAGAACTGCTGACTCTGAACTGGATTTCCAGTTGTCAGGGAAGGATCTTGCCTACTGGAAGAGAAAACACATTTTTAAATGATGTTTTCCTCTACACTAATAACAAAAGCCGTTCAAAAAATTAGCAACTGAATGTTGCTGTAAAGAATTCCTCTCCGAGACAAAGATCTCTGGACTCCAACTAAATGAAATACGTGGACTATGAACTTGTTGAAATTTTATTAAAACTATGATTTCCTAATGGAAGCCTCTCAACATGCTGTCTTTTCACCCTCAGATTTAGGGCCAAACTGAACATTACAAGTGTCATTAAGGCAGAAAGAAAAATTAATGTTTGTTGAACACACCTTTTCTTGTCTGAAAGATCATATTTACAAAGGAAGAATATACTGATGCTCTCAAGACCAGTCCCATAACAAAGGGACCTAATTTGGAAAGTATGGGATATGAGAAAATCTTCTGCCCTGATAATTATTCACCATCAGCACTTCAGCAAATTCCTTCCTCTACTGGCACTTCTTGAAAGATATGTTTGTGGAGATTTTCACTCATCCATGTGCCTTTATCTGGAAGTTGAGTCATGGCAACTGGACTTCTTATTTCTTGAGAGATTGAAACGTTTATCTCTCAAGAAAAAAGAAGTCCAGTTGCCATGATGACTCAACTTCTAGACATCATGAAAGATAGGAAACACTACATTTGCCATGTAGGCCAGAATCCTGTACCAATTGTGGCCATGCGTTCTAGAAGCTATCATCCCAAAATGTAACATTTGGCATCGCTCCCTACTCAAAACCAGGCCCAACTCGTATTTGCCATGTTTCATCAGCATGAAATATGACGCCTCCGTGATTCATACCAAAAAGCGGATGAGACCTTCATGCTGATGCTGTGTTCAGCAGCAGCTATTGCTGAAGAATAATTGGGTATTTCTCATTACGGAGCTAATGGAGAAAGCACGAACTTTCCTACTCGGGGCAGTGCTTCGTTTCCTTTCCTTCATAGTCTAGGCTTAATTGGCACTAGGTAATCCTATCCTGCACTTTTAGGATGATATAAATAAGGCTGACAAGCTTATTTGAACACAAGGTGGAAGACGGTATGAAGTACATGGGAGATGGGCCAAGCTGGCGATCATCTGCCGCTCAAAGTGAGGGAGAAACACCTGTTAGTCTGGGATTTGTGCCAGGCTAATTATGATTAAATGTATGTTCAAAAAGTGTAAACGTGTTATTGGAAGATGGTTTGCAATTTCAGTAGTTTGTTTTGTCAAATGCCTTTTACGAGGATTGCTAGCTCGGTGTTGTTATTATTCCACTTTCTTTTCAGCCTGGCTAGCCGCACTAAAAGTAGCAGTCGAGATAAATTCTTCATCATCATCATTTATTCATTCATACGTGATACATCCTAAAATTACTGGTTTTAATGTGCTGACATGCTTTATTACAGTGAAAAGGTTTACTTATCTATAGGCCAATATCCTATTGACTGTCACAGCACATAATGCTCCACAGCCTTCACGCTTGGCATGAGTCTTACCACTGCACAACACAGAGTTCACCATGTTGAAATAAGTGGAACATATACTTGCTCAGGAAGGTGCAGGATACCTCCATAAGCAAGGTCAGAAAGACTCAAACTGCCCATATAATAGAGAAAACCAGGGCTGCTCAGTGTCTACAATGTGTTCCATCTGAATTGCTTTTCACTATAGATATGAAATTCCCATTTTGTAATTTGTTTCCTTGTTTCATCAAGAAGGCTCAAAACTATGTGCCTGGGCTTTCTTCCTAGATTAGGAACTATTAAACTCAGGGTAGATATTTGCATCATGATACAGGTGTGATGATAAAAAAAAACATTTGTTTTGTAGGGAACAAGCAATGAAAATTTGATTTCTTTTCATTAAGAAATGATAAACGCCACACAAGGAACTTTCTCTTTAGGCACACTTTCCTTGAGTGACTGGAGGTGTGAAAGGATTTTTTTTAATGAATTGTTGTCTTCTGTTGCTTTCAAATGTGCCTTTAATATTGATTTTGAGAACTGTTTTTAATATTTTTGTTTAGTTCTTTTTAAATGTTTGTATACATACTGATTTTAGTTTTAAATGTCTTTTTAAGGATGCAAGCCACCTTGGGTCCTTTTAAAGAAAAAGGCAAGGTAAAATATTTGAAATAAATAAATAAACAAGAAACACAATGAAGAAATGACCCCAATTCACTCCAGTAGAAATAAACTGAGGTGTGATACTTTGTCACAATTCTTCAGATCATGAAAAATGATTTTGTATATTCCACTTCTAGCTATATAAGTAGTATATTCCCAGTGCCACTACTACCTGTATAGGTAGTAATACTGTATACTTTTATTTCCACTGGCAGAAGTCCAACTCACATGCCATTTAGAAAATACATTCTTTTCCCCATTCCCTCCCTAGTGACTGCAATTTTCAACATTTGCTCTCTTCCACCCAAGTTAGACAAGAGGGAAGATAAGTAAGTTAACCTAGTACTGGGTGATATGCACATGTACTGGGTGATATGCACATGCAAATCCATGAATACAGCAAGGCCATGCTGCTGAAATTCAGTGACAATCAGGAAAAGTCTTTTTAAGGCATGTGTCCTTACCAGCCACTGCTTTTCAAAGCTTGCAGTAGATGGCTACCAAATTTTGACAGCAAACCAGGAGAACCCTGCTTGAAGCCAGCAACGTGCTACAGGTCTTCAGTGAAAATGCTTGTCGTTAGGGATGGACATTTCCATGTGAGCCCAGGTGGTGCTTAGAACCCTCTGATACTCATCCAGCCAATGTCTTACCTTTCTCTGGGCTCGTGCAGAGTTAAATTCCAACCAGGACTCAGGCTGCGACATCAACTTTGCTTGCTCCATGGTGTTGGTCAATCAGAGAGAGAGGCAGAATGATGCCTGTCCCTGCGCAGCTCCTGATTGGCCATCACCACAGAGCAAGCAAAGATGATATCACAACCTGAATCATCATTGGATTTTAACCCTGCACAACCACAGAGAAAGGTAAGACATTGGCTCGGTGTGTATCACAAGGTTACGAGCACCAACTGGGTTCGTGTGGGTTGTTTCAGAACCTACTGGTTCTGAAACGAAATGCCCATTCCTACTTGTCATCAATTTGGCCACAAGCAGCAGTAGAGATTTGTCTCACTCTAAATCCTATGGAAGCAAAATTGGTCCTAGATCTGTGGAGATTGACCACTATTACCCAGTAGCTAAATTCACATAGCACCCCTGTTTACCTCAAAACAGGTATCTTTTCACAGACATTTTAAGTAACGATTCAAGTTCCAAAAAGTCTTACAAAACCAAACTACTTTTAATAAAATTAAACATGTAATTTGTGCTGATTTTATTGGTGTGTGAGAGCTAATCAGGGCTGTTTATAATAGTACTTCACAGGGTGATCATAAGTTGGAAGTGACTTGAGGGCATGTAGTATCAACCTATTCTATTGCTCAAGTTACCATGAAATGATAGGCATTGTGTTGAAATTCTGCACAATTCCACTGCTATATGCTGTTTTAAGACATCCAGGAATGCTGAAAGTGTGATAATGGTCTTAGAGCTCACTGCCTGGTTTATCTTGTCATACAGAGAGTCTCAATATGAGTTAATGGTGTAAGGTGGCAGCAGCCAAAACAGGAGAGAAAGAAAGCTAATGGAATTTTTTTTGCTGCATCAACAAATGTATAGTGTCCAAATCTTAATCTCGATTCTGTATTGGTGACACCTCAGCTGGAATTTTATGTTAAGTTCTGGGTAGCATAGCTTTAAGATGGATCTAGAGAAGCTGGGGTGGATCTAGTGGAGGGCTATCACAATAGTAAAATGTCTAGAAATCAAGCCTCACAAGTAGAGATAGGTATGAACTGAAAAAATGGTGATTCAGTTCATTACATTTTGTTTTTGTTTCGGTTCGTTTCAGTTCGTTTTTTGATGAATTTTTATGGGAATATTCATTTTGTTGGTTCGTTTTGATTCGTTATTTGCTTCCCCCTGTTTTGCGCTGTTTGGAACGATTCATTTGGCCTAGACATTAAGAAGAATAGGGCAGTGTTTGTTTGGCCGTGGTGGATACTGGTGGTGGATTACCCAACACTGAAGGTGTTTAAAGAGAGGTGGATGACTGTCAGGGATGTTTTAGGTACAGATTTCCTGCTTTGGTAAAGGGCTAAATAGGCTTGAGTTAGGGAAAAAGACATATTCGAATGATTTAATAATATAATATTGCATTCATTTGCCAAACATTTATCAGGTTTGTAATGCAAATGGAAATGGAAACAAAATGAATGGCCCCAACAAATCAGTACACGGGTATTCAAAATTTTAACCATAAAATACTGCTCACCCATTTAATACAAACAACATCTATATTATCAATACTTAAAACAGACTGGCATGCAATTCTTTGGATGTCATGGAGTTTAAATGAGTGACTTTTTAATACTAAATGATCTATCATCATACCAACTTTATAGAAAACTTACTGATTTGGGACTGGAAAGCAGAATACTTGTTAATATCTACCCGGCAGTAGATATTAACAAGTATTATTCATACCATTGCAATGCCATGACTGATTTCATTTCCATTTTCAAACACAGTATTATTACTTGAATTACACGAATAAACTGACTGCATAGACATCCAGATTTCATACTGGTTATTTGCCTACATAAATTTTAATTAGTAATTGGTGTTAAGTGTTTGTGCACCCCCAGTGTAAGCAAAATAACAATTAAATATCTGTTAATGCAATTACAATCCAATTATCTACCTTAATTAGATGAATTAGTCATTATTAGAAAAGTGAGATCTTCTGTAAACCTAGGCAAAAACTTCTCTCATAAGTTTTGGAAGGTTTTGTATCCAGTGCTACACAATATCCATCAGTTCCTAAACTTTCTGAGCATGCAAACTGACTTAGGTGAAGAAACTTGGCTATCTGCGGAGGCATTCCATATCATATACAACTGGAGAAATGAAGGTTCCAACTCATACTGAGAGTCTCAGCAGATACCATGGGGGTCCTCTTTAGGTTGCCAAACTCCTCATGAAGAAAGTGATAGAAATAGAAATGCAGGAGCTGGGGGGGGGGATAGCGTTCCAATAGCATCTTACTTCCACCGGGTATGGAAACCTGAAGAAGTTGTGGAGCTGTGCAGTGTTCTGGCTTTTGTAGTTATCTATGGCCGGGAAACTTTCGGTTTCCAGTAATTTAGTACTGTTATTTCCAAAAATCTTGATCATTGTGCATGCTGTCTGGAATTGTTGTACAGGTGAAGTTCCCAGAAGGTTGATGAATCCAGATGATTTTCTAACCACCCTTGGTCAGTTCCCTACCTCTCGGATGGGTGATTCTATTGAATCCTTGGTTGATCTCTGGAAAGGGGAAATGAGCAAAGCCATTGGCCGGATCACTCCTAAATGTCTCCTTCCTCAAAATAGACCCAAATTGGCTGCTTGGTTTACTGGGGAGCTGGCAAAATTGAAACAGGTGGCCCGTAGAGCTGAAAGGCATTGGCAGAAAACCCAGAGTGAAACAAAGAATCATTGAAAGGACTTAAACACACAAAGAAACAGTGACACATCCCTTATTGGCAACCCAGCTAGACTACTGTAATGTGCTCTATGTGGAGAACCACAAAAAAAATCTCAGGAAATTTCAATGGGTCCAAAATGCAGCAGCCATATTGCTGAATGGGATGGGATACAGAGATCACATTACACCCCTATTAAAGCAGCTCCACTGGCTGCCAATCAGCTGTCGGGCACAATTCAGGATGCTGACCTTGACCTACAAAACACTGTACGATCTGGGTCCAAGCTACCTCAAAGATCAAATCTCACAGTATAAACCGGCTCGGGTATTAAGGTCATCAGGAGAGGCCTTTCTCTCCACCCTGCCACCCTCACAGGTACGTCACGTGGGAACACATGAAAGGGCCTTCTTGGCTGTGGCACCCAGACTTTGGTACTCCCTTCCACTAGAGGCCAGGACTTCCCCATCTCTGATGTCTTTCCGGAAACAGGCAATTACCTTTCTCTTCAGGCAAGCTTTCCCTGAATGATGGACTACCTTTATGAGTCTTTTATATGAATCTATAGGATCACATAGGCTTTGTGTTTATAACCACTTATAACCTTGTGTGATTACATTGACACTATGTTTTCAATGTTAGTTTCCATCACTCATAACTTTACATGGAATTTTACTCTCCTTTTAACTGCACGAGTTCTCTTGTAGCTTTAATGTAATGTTGTCTTTCAGTGCTGTAAGATGTTCCTGACTTCCATGTTCTCAAATACTTGAACATGTCTTAATTGCACTGGACTGTATATCATTCCTCATTACTGTAAGCCACCTTGATTCCTTTTCCAAGGAGAAAGATGGAGTAAAAACATGTTAAATAAATAAATAAATAAATAAATAAATAAATAAATAAATAAATAAATAAATAAATAAATAAATAATCTGAAGGACCGAAATTTTCTATCCCTAGAGCAACACAGGCACAATATGATGTTTTTTGTAGTTCGTTGGCTAGACTCCATCTGAATATTTATGTTGGCAAAGGTGCAGTGTTGTTACTTTATTGAAAAAATAGCTGCCAGTATGGCTAGGATTGTATTCTTAGTCATGCATCAGTTGTATGATTCAACATGTGACTAGAAATTCAGTCAGATATTTCTTTATTTGCAGCTCTGTGTTGTGACACTGCATTTGCACCATTGCAAATATTCAATCGTACTATAGCGGCTATTATCATCACTGACATTTTTGATATGTGATCATCTTCTTATTTTGTTCTTTCCCCTCCCATTATCCATGCTTGTCGCCTTTGTCTGCTCTCTTCACAGTGTCAGATGAAAGATGGTGAGTTTGCTGGAAGAGACATGCTTAATTTTCTAAATAAATAAAAGGGGGGATGGAAGCATATAAATATCAAATAAATGTCCTTTGGTTTTCTTGTGGACCAATCTGTTATGCAGTTTTTACATGCTGAGGCATGTAAATTGAAAAGCCGTTTTGAGCTAAGACTATTACTGGCATGGGCTTTTTCCCACTGACTTCATGTTAAGCTAGAAAATCAGTTGTTTGAATGACAATTAAAAGGGTAACTGAAAAAAATGTTTCTTTGATTTTTTTTGCCTGGAATTCTTGCACAGAATAACATGGCTACCGTTTCTGGAACTTGAACAAAATGCGGTGCTCTCTTGAGTATCAATCAGTATTTGGTGCAGTCCAAACTAGAACAGATGGCTGACTGACACTAAAACAACTGAAATTATGCCCAACATAAACTCCTTCCAGCCCAGAGAAAGCATGCCCCTTCCCCTTTCTGCCCCTTCCTCAGCTCTTCTGCCAGTTGATCTCAGCCAGCACAGCTAGTTCCCCTGGCAAATCTGAGATGGCAGCCCAAGGGCCACAGTTGGAAGCACCTGAGATTTCTGCCTATCCAAAACCTACTATAACCAGCATATATTTGATTCTGCATTGCGCTACCCATCAAACAAAGTGCAAACCGATCTTAAGTCAAAATGTTTTTCTGGCACATTTACCTACTCTGTTTTTCTTTAAAGTAAAAAAACCTTTAACCCTGGATCAAATCAAGAAGAAAGCCATGGCCCCTGCCTGAGGATAATGATCTAATAGTCATCCTGCCCTACCACTTGCTGGCAAAAAAAGTAACCCCAGAGCTGTGCATTTCTATACTGAGTTAGATCTTTTGAAACATCCGCTCAGCACTTGATTCTCTGGACATGAAAACTTGGTGAAATTGTACTCCCCCTTCATGCTTTGCTTCACCTGTGTGATTGAGTGCAGCACAAGATAGCTACACAACTCTTCAGATGTCAGGAGAATCTGAGCATGATGCTTTTCGTAAATTACAAGTGTTATGGCTCCAATATATTGCAAGGATTAGTGCCTTTCTGGGAAATTCACATGGCTTATTTCTTTTGAGAGAGTGTTTGCTGTTACTGCTGATAGTTTTCCTGATACTCTCTCCCCCACCCTCTCTCATACTTTATGGGTTTCATCACTTAGGCATTGTTCACCTTAAGGCTACGAATACTGCTGTCTACCTAACAAGCCTATTCAGGCCATTGTTCATCTTACAAGCCTATTTCAGACCAGGGTGACAAGAAGTCAAAGCGGACTATAAGATGGAGGACTCATACTAGCTTTATTCAGACTGATGAGCAGCGAAATGTTTCTATCTCTCAAGAAAAATAAATCCATTTGCCATGACTCAACTTCCAGATAAACTCACCTGGATGACTGAGAATCTTCACAGACATATCCTTTCCATATGATATTTCTTATAAATCTCTATTCTATTTTATAGATATTATATGCTACAGAATCAGCAGCTCTCTCAACTTTGTAATTTTTCTCATACATTTTTCTTTCTTCCAGAATTCCAGTCCTGTTTATCTGGTTCAGTGCAGGAGACTCTCTGCACGCATAAAAAGAAAGTGCTATAAAGCATTGTACAATACAAAATCTTGTTCATTTTTAAGTACTATAATTTTAAAAAACCAGCTACACCTACAGAATCCTAGTGAAAATACTGGCAAAAGGCCTATTTAGTTCATTGGGCTGGAACTGCCACTTTTACCTTCCAGATTTTTCTTCGTTAGCTATCAAGCACAGACAAAAGTAATGTTTCCATGCTATACATGTATGGTAGTTAACCATTCCAACTAAGTCTGTACATCTCTTTTGACCAAATCCTGAATTTCATACAAAACCAGCCTCATTTTGGTCAGAATCAAAGTGGAATGGCCAGCTGTTGCTCTGAAGCTGTGCAGAAGAGTTGAAAGTAGAGATGGGCACCTTATGAAAAATGACACACTGTTTCATCATTTCGTAAGCTTTTGAAACGTTATGAAATAAAATGAACTGGGGAAAAGCATTTTATTTATGTGTTTGTTTGTTTATTTGTTTGTTATATTTCTAGATCGCCCGTCTTTCAAATGGAACTCTGGGCGGTTTACAATTGGAACAAGGCAACAAACAAAAAAGAAAAAAAAAAGAAATACAAAAAGGGTAAAAGTACTAATAAAAATACGGAGGGATGAGACCCCCCCATGAAAGATGGTGCGGGCGGCAGGAAGAAAAGAGAAAAAAAATTAAGTAAAAAGGTCGCCATATGTTATGAAATGAAACAAAATGCTTCTTTTTCCTTTTGGAAATGAAATGTTTCATTACTCTGTTAAATGGCTCCCTTGTAAAAAGCTACCCACCAAATTTGGTGTCTCTAGGACCCAGGGGAGCCGTTTTATAGAGTAACGAATCATTATTGTCTCATTTTGTTATGAATTTTTTTTTTACAAAAATCATTTTAAAATGAAACAAAACAAACTGCTAGTAGAAAGGAAAGGAAAGGAAATGGAACTCATATTTTTCCATTTCGTGCCCATCCCTAGTTGAAAGCAATTGGATCTTAATCAAAGATTTGGATATAAGAAATGAATGTAGGCTGTGCAACCTTTTGGCTCGATAGGAATTGCTTTGGAGACTAGCTCTACCCACCTACTTCTCAATTCTGAGGACTGAGAATGGCTGATAATGGAATATAACTTTAGTGGCGTATGGAGAAGTGACGAGCAACTGATCTTTTCTGAAGCAGGCTCGACTTGTCCACAGGATATGGCAGGCCAGTTTCTTGCTTTATAACTGGGGTTATATACATTCACTCTGAGTTCATATTAATATATGTATATGTCCCTAGCATGAACCAAACTCCTGTTGTCTCACCTTTTGCTCTTGTTCTGTGCTTGCGGCAGTCTTGATTGGCACCTTGCAGCTATCTCAGACTACCAGGAACCAAATAAATACTTCCATTACATGGAGAAAGTATATGCAACAGTGCTTTGAAAAATTGGAGAAGGTAGCTGTGTTTATCTGTGCAAGAAATACAGGCAAAAATCAAAGAAAAACAAAAGACAAAAAAAGTGGCACCTTAAATACTAACTTTCATATTTTAATGTAACATTTCATGGACACATTCACTTCTTCAGACATATAGCAGCAGAATGAGGTGTACAATAGAATATGCAATGGAGTATATGTTTCATAACAAATATTCATTGTAGGTAGATATATTTGCATGCATGCTCAATTGTAAAAAATCCCTCAAGAGACAGAAAACAGACACCAGATCTGGGTGAGGGTGGGTAGGGAAGGAGGAAGAGGAAGAAGAGGGGTCATTTGAGGTTGAAGGAGTGGGAAAATTTAAGAGATCATGGGAGAAAAGGGAGGTTTTGCCTAGGGTCTTGTGGTGGAAGTTGGGTTAGTTGGTAATGGAGAAAAGAAAGAGAGAAAGGAAAAATGGTAGTATAGAAGTGTTATATTGAATAGGCAGGCTGTTGGATGTAGGTACATTTGCAAGCAGTGATATGGCTGGTGTAGTTTTAGGGCTCTGTAGTATTCCTCAAGAGATGGAAAGCAGGCACAAGATGGGGAGAGAGGGAGGAAAAGGTGAGATGTGGTCATTAGGGAGTGAAAAAGTGGGAAAGTTTAGATTTGACAGTTTTTACCTTAGAGTATTGTAGTTGGAGATAAACGTCCATGAAGAAAACAGTGGCAATATGGGAGTATTACATTTGATAATGACTCGAGAAACCTTGATTTATGTTCAATTTTGGATTACATGTCCCAGAATCCCTGAGCCAGCATGGCCATCACACATTAAAATTTTCAGTAGATTGTCGGAAGAAAGTCTCAGAACCTGTGAACATGATAAATGCATGGTATGTTGTTCTTTCTAATCTCCCATTTTTCTAGATTGACCAGGAAACGCCAACAGCTGGCACCCATGTTCACGTTATGGTTCAATTACAGGCTGCATTGTTTACTTTTATATGCTTCAGAACATTGATGCTGCTTTCTGTTTGGCCACTTCACTAAAAGAAAAACTTTTGCTGTAGCATCTCAGCATGAACCTCCCTTCAAGGCAAAAATCAAAGAAAAAGAAAACAAAAGACAAAAAAACACATGGCACCTTAAAGACTAACTGTCATATTTAATGTAACATTTAATGTAAATGTAAAGTAATGCATATTGTGGCAAAAAATCAAAACTTTATCAATCAACTCATGGGCTCTGAGTTATCCATGATGGATCAGGAAAGAGATCTTGGTGTGTTGGTGGACAGCTCCATGAAGGTGTCTCCCCAATGTGTAGCAACAGTGAAGAAGGCCAATTCCATGCTAGGGATTATCAAAAAGGGGACTGAAAATAAAACAGCCAACATTATAATGCCATCAATAGTAAGGCCGCACCTGGAGTACAATACTCCAGTGTACAGTTCTGGTCACCGCATCTCAAGAAAGACATAGTGGAACTGGAAAAGGTGCAGAAGAGAGCAACTAAAATGATTACTGGGCTGGGGCACCTCCCTTATGAGGAAAGGCTAAAACATTTGGGCCTCTTTAGTCTGGAAAAAAGGCACCTGAGGGGGGATATGACTGAGATGTACAAAATAATGCAGGGCATGAGTAAAGTGGATAGAGGGAAGCTCTTCTCCCTCACACAAAATACCAGAACTAGGGGACATCCACTCAAATTGAGGGCTGGAAGAGGAAGAACAGATAAAAGAAAATATTTTTTTCACCCAGCATGTTGTTAGTCTGTGTAACTCCCTGCCACAGGATGTGGTGATGGCATCTGGCCTGGATGCCTTCAAAAGGGGATTGGACAGATTCCTGGAGGAAAAGTCCATCACAGGTTACAAACCATGATGGAGAAACCAGGGTACTTCAAGGGCCAGATGCAGGGGAGTGGTATCAGGAGACAGATATCTAGTCTCATGCGCTCCCAAATGCATCTGGTGGGGCCACTGTGAGATACAGGAAGCTGGACTAGATGGGCCTTTGGCCTGATCCAGCATGGCTCTTCTTATGTTCTTATGTTCTTATGGACACATCCAATTCTCCCAATGCTTTTATGGTATTCACTGTTGCTTTAACCTGTAGTATTTTTGTCTGTTTTGAAAATGTTAAGTGGATCTCTCTGTGATTTCACAACATTGTACTGTATTATGCAAGCATTTTCAGCATCAATTGAATTTCACCATGTTACTGGGTTCAGAGACTCTACTAGCTGGTTGGGTGTAAGTGGGATAGTTCATTTTTATTCCTTATTTTATGGTAGCAAGAGGTTTCAGAAACCAACCAAATTGTTTGCTGAATTTATGCAATCACATAACATCCTGTTCTTTGTGATCATGTGTGAACCATGTGCCTTAGGATCTGATTTCTCACACCACTATTATAACTCATGGACACCCTTTGGCTCTGATTCCTCCCAACTAATTTGACCTCTTTTCAACATGAGATAAAGATCATTCAACAAAGGTATCACAATAACATCTACAATATATAGAATAGTGTGAGTGGTATATTCTGTTAATGCACTATAAGTAGAAAGGTGCTTCAAAAAATTTCATATATATATTTTTTAAATTCTGAAGTAGAAATGGGCACGACTAGGGAAAATGATGTTTTCGAGTTGTCGTGTGTCGGAGGCGGCCCGTGTCGGCTCGTTTCCGTTTTTCGCAAAACTTCGCAAAAAATTGTCGTTTCGTTTTTCGTCTGTCGTTATACTGCTTTGGGGGGGAGCGGACTCCTGGAGGCACCTCTCTGGGGTGGGTGCCTCCTCTGGCCCGCTGTAGGGAAGTGGGCTCCTGGAGGCACCTCTTTTTTGGGGGGGGTGCCTCAGCTCCTCACCCGCTAGGAAGGGAAAGCAGGCTCCAGGAGACCCCTCATGGCATGGGGGTCTCCTCTCCTCACCTGCTGCTGCAAAAGGGCATGCATAGCCATATGGATATGCATACCAGTTGCAGACTATGTGAGACCAGTGCACTGGTGCACGACCGTCCATCCAGGAGAACCCTGAGTCAAGGTTGGGTCGCACCCACTGTGTCTCACCAAGAAGGGAATTGTACTTGCGTATTAGTGCAATGCAAGTAGATCTGGCTTAGGGGACAGCAGCTTAGCGCAAGGGCTAGGGTTAGGCTAGTTACTATTGAGGTTAGGGTGGGGAGTGGGGTGCACCTCTGGGTGCCTCTCTGACCCACTAAGAGGACAGTGTACTGTGGTGTATGGGTAAGGAATCAAGGATTAGGGTTAGGGTTAGGGGGCTAGGGCAGGGTTAGTTGGCTTTTTGGCACATCCCAGAAGTCTCAGTGGCCAAGTGTCCATGCGATTAGTGGGATGGCTCCAAAAATTTGCATGGTCCACTCCCACATGGCCACTTGGCCAGCCCATCATTGCGCAGGTGTAAAAAATAATAATAATAAAATCAATGGAGAGACAGAGAGGACAGAGGAGGAGACATTTTGTTGCAAGAAAACCCACTGCTACTGTAAAAATTCTGCCAGTTTTAGCAATAGCAATTAGCAAATTTCGCATGTTTCTGTGGTGCTTGTGTGTTTTTGGACCACGATTTCAAAAAAAATATTGCGGTCGCCGCCCCATTTTGAATCCCCCGCCCGCACCGCATGGCATGGCGAGGCGACTCGAGTCCGGCTGCCCAGGACAGGACAGGAGGAAAGGGGGGAGGCCGGGGACCCCCCTCCAGAAACCACCCCTCCGGTAGGTGCCCTGAGCCCTCACTCAGGCAGGCATATTTTCACCGGCTTTTTGGCCCGGGAATGGGGGGGGAGTTTTAAAACTTTTTTTCTGTGCCGCTTCGCTTCCACTTGAATTGCGCGGGCGGCGGGCGGCGGCGACTTTGGCGGGATGACGAGGATGCCCGCCCCCAGCGCAGCCCAGGGTCAGGAGGGACAGGAGGAGAGGGGGGAGGCCGGGGACCCCCCTCCATCAAACCACCCCTCCGTTAGGTGCCCTGAGCCCTCACTCAGGCAGGCATATTTTTGCCGGCTTTTTGGCCAGGAATCGGTTTATTTAAAAATGGCCGCAATGCCAGGAACGACCACGACAAATCAGACCCAATTATTCTTTAGTCGGTTCGAGTTCGAGTTCTGGCGGAGTAATCCCCGTTACCGTTTCCGTTCCGTAACGGAAACGAGTAACGGAAACGGAAACGGGAATTCCGCTAAGTCGTGCCCATCTCTATTCTGAAGCAAAGCAGGGGCGTTTGGTCATTTCAAAAGTGATGGGAGGAAACCGGAAGTGGTAGGCATCTTCAGATAGCAAAACATTGCATTGGTAATTTTGATGTTTTAAAAATACAGACATTGGCAAGGGGGAGTCACTTTTCGAAAATATAAAGTAATACTGTAACAGAACAAGGACCCCCAAAGAGATGAAGATTGATAGTTCAAGTGCCAATGAAAAGCTCAAGGTATCCTGGAAACTCAAATCAGCAAACTATTGAGAAAGAATTCTTTGCTCACATGATCAGTGACTGATTTATGATGGCAGCATATTGGAAAACAGAGAGAGAGAGAGAGAGAGAGAGATTTATGTCACTTCAGTTTTTAGGAGGTAAAGAGAATTGGATTTATTCTCCTCCTCCTCCTCCTCCTTCTAGACAGTTGTGGATCTCAGTCCAATTGACTGAGTTCCTACATGTATGAAGTTTATGTCACGGTGCAGGATGTGAGTGCTGTCACTGCTGTGTGTCACAGTAGCAAAGAACTATTTAGATTGCACAGCTGGAGGAAGAAAAAAAAAGATAGGAACTTTGCCTCCATACTAGAGGTTACAGAGTAGCCCTAAGTTTAACCCCTCATGGCTCAGAGCCCCTTATCCTCCCCATTTTCATTGCCCTCACTATGGGGACATATACAAATGTTCTGAAATATTCAGACACAAATTGACTAGGAATGAGTGTCAAGAAAATTGGTTCTAATTTGTAAAACAAATCATGTCAAATGAATTGCAACAAATAGTATCCCACAACCTTAAACTAGAACAGTATATAGTTATTTTTGCTGCACTGCCAGTCAGTCTCTCTTCATTTGGATTTAAAGGGACAGAACAACACTGCTTATTATTTGAATCTAGTCTTGTAATAAAAACAAAAACTGTGCTGCATATATACACCCCCAGAGTGTCTAACGCACTATCTGGGCAGTTTACAAGTAATAGGAAAGCTACACATTGCCTTCCCCCATCAAGTTGAGTACTCATTTTACTGACCTCAGAAGGCTGGAAGGCTAAGTGAACCTTGAGCCTGTTCCCTGGGTGAGCACTATTACAGCTGCAGTACAGCATTTTAACCCCTGCACCACAAGGCTCATAAATAAACAATTCCTAAAAACCCTTCCTTGCTGGCGGGGAAGTTTCTATGAGCTGTAGCACCACAGAATAACACTCTTAACTCTTGATAATAGAAATACTGTCATAGAATAATGCTTTTTCTGTTTGTCCTTTTCCTCAGCAATACTTCTGACACACTTTTGTGTGTGTGTGTGTGTGAATCTCTGATAAGGAAAGCTTTTTCTCCTTAAAATACGCAATAGTGCTACCTGCTCTCAATTCATAGGTTAGGACTGGCTTTAAAATGTGAAAAAGGAGCAGAAATTGCAGATCTCAGTTTAGGACTCTGCTGTAGGAGATCATCACATTTTTTTTTAAAAAAAGGATGATGGATGATGGTTGCTAACAACACTTTCTAACGCATTTTGAAGGTCTCACAAATTTATTACAGAAGTGTCAAAGATAGCTTTTTTAAAAAGAAAAAAGAAAGAGATTTTGCTCTAAAATCCAGGTGTCTTTGAAAGGTCTCACATGGGAAAAAATACTGTAAATATACCCCCAACAACTGTAACAGCTGGATATTGTCAGAATTGTGCTAATAAAAGGAAGAAGGATTGTTAAACAGCTTTTGCTTGTACAAAATGCTCAGAGTCAGTCAGAAACCCATTATGATGACCTTGTGCTGACCACATACTATGAAGTGTTACATGAGCAGGGACAGGGAAGTTGCTTAATGGAAGTTATATAGTAGTTAGATGTATCCTTGTCACACTTCATCTAAACTGATACATTGCAATGGTCCACACTGCTCAGACCTGGCAATTACTGTCCAATTCCAATCTATTCCACACTGCCACTATAATGAAAAATAATTAGGAGCCTGAAAATGAGTTTTCACATGAAATGGTTTCAGTGCTTGGACACAATTGCCTTTGGCAGATGGCTTTGGGTTTGCTTTAATATAATAAAGACAGTTAATCATCTCTAAAGAGTGCACTGAATGTATAAACTTTTAACACTACTGTGTCCACTGAAATTCTTCTATTGATCAAATATGTCATTGTGATGAAGCCACAATCCTTGAATGAAATGGAGTTTTCTTTGTTTTGCTTTGGTTTTAAATGCCTAACAAAACCCAAGTAAACTGGAAAGAAAAGAGAAGCCCCCAGAGAGGGAAAATGCCCTGTCATCCACTGAATTTGAGACATCAGAATAGCTAAGCTTTGCTTTTATCTCAACCCCACTACCATCTGCTCAACCCAACTGCCCTGTGACACAGCAGTGGCAATACCTGTGGAAGCTTCTGGAAAAGAAATTCAATCTGACAAGGGGAAAAAATCTTGGGATATACACAGAGAAAAGCCAGTCTACCATTTCAATGATTACAAGATAACTGGCTACTAAACACTAGATTTACTATCAGTTAAAGCTCCAGTCTTACGAATAATTCTCCTCCTTTCATTTCTAGTTGCCGTCAGTGATACTTCACTCCTTTAACAGTGTTCCATACTGGAGACTGATGAAGCAGCAAAATGTTTCAATCTCTCAAGAAAAAGAAGTCCAGTTGCCATGACTCAACCTCCAGATAAACTCACCTGGATGGCTGAGAATCTTCACAGACATATATTGGAAATTGCTTCATCAAGGTAAATTGTCTGCAGGAGCATACATAGGCATGCTCACACATTTGCTTCTTCCAGAGTTGATTCAGAGTTGCAGCCTTGTAGAAACATGGGTTCTTTAAACCAGTGCCTCTTAAAATATGATCTCTGCTTTCTGTAATTATCAACATGTTGGGACCAACAGCAGTCTTTGAAATAATTTTAGATGGTCCCTGAGAGTCTGAAGAAAAGAAGAGCAGTATGACTGTAGGTTTGCTGTGCATAGCTCAAGGTGCATCCTATCATTTCCCACCCAGAGATGAAAACCATATGTAAAGAAGAACAAGTAACCCTTCTCATCTCTGTTACCCCTTTCTATATATGGGAAGTGATAAGTCAGCAGAAGACTTTTGCATTTATTTATTAGGTATATGTAAGAAAGAACCTGGGAAACAAGGATTCTTGTTGATGGGGCTACTTGCAGAGGAACATCATCCCTCCGTCATTCAGACTGATGAAGGTGTTTGGATGAACAGTGAAACATTTCTATCTCTCACGAAAAAGTCCAGTAGCCATGACTCATATTTCAGATAAACTCACCTGGATGACTGAGAATCTTCCCAGACATCATCTCTACAGACTAGTTGCTTGACCACATTCAGAGTGTGACAACAAAGAGGGCAGTTGATAGGCCCTCCTTCTATGGTGGTGGTTATCTGGATAAGGAATGGATAACTATCCCTTCAGTTTTCCTGAACCCAAGTATAGCTCGACACATGCATAGTCCTCCTCTCCTTAAGTACAGAATGCATGACTGCCATGACTCTCAGGGCACTGGACACCCCAATACAGTTTCCTGCCTGAGTTGAAATAGCAAATGGTGTTTCTAATCAGGTCTAGTTGCCTTGTACCAATGGCAGCGAGAGCATTTCAGCATAGAAAGATGGAAATTCCTCGTGGGACCATGAACATAAGAAATGGAAATGGGTCCTTAGGAGTTTTCACATCTCATATGCGGAAATGATTTTCTCCTGAACATGCCTCATATCTTCTGCTTTTGGAAGTAAAGCAAGTTGGACAGTTGTGGTAGGAACCCACTTATCAGAGCTCTCCAGGCATGGTTAGGAAACAGTCTTGCCTAAAACCCTGGGGAGTCCCTGACTGATGTTACTGAGACAGAGAAAAGAATCCTCTGACCCAGTACAGTTTCACTACGTATGCTCCTAGAATCCTGATGGTGAAACAAAAAAAATTAATAATTAGCTGCCTATTCTTCTCAGGGGGTGAAGTCAAAGCCCTGTTAATGTTGCAGCAAGAATAGCAAAGGGTCTTCTGAGACCACCTCACACAACCTAGTGGTAGGGCATTTGTAGTCCCATAGACACCATTTGTGGGAGCAGGACAAGAACACAGGGATTTGGCGTTTAGTGAATAGGTGGGTGGATGAATCTCCACATATATCCAGGATCGATTCCATTCAGTATTGAATTAAAGTAGCAAAGGAATCCTATGATCTATAAAGTGTTTCGCTCCTGATCTTCTCCATTGGCTTAACACATATATCATCTCTCCCTGCCCCTCTGCCCCTCTCTCAGCTTTGAGATAATATTGGTGGGGACTCCAAAAATAATTTCTCATATATATATATATGCATGTTAGGGTGGATTCGGGTTTCTTCCCGTGTAGAAATCTGGTTGTTTTGGCGACGTTTCGACGAGGTCTCACTCGTCATCTTCAGGCTGGTGTTCTGGCTTCTTTGTTCTTGAAGCAAAGCGTGATCTCAGTTGATGTCCTTCTATAAATACTGCTGGGGGTGTGTGGTTTGCTTGCTCTGTTGCTGATTGTAGGTTCGTTTGTTCTTTTGTGATCTGCTGTATGGCTGAGGCGATCGTTAAGGGATTAACTGCTGGTGGGTTAGATGGCTGTTTAGAGGCATCCTGTGTGGGTGAGGTGCTGGATGTGTGTCTATCAGCCTTTTGTTTCTTAACGGCCTTGGTGATGGGCGTTCTGGCAGCATCCTGGGCTTTGGTGGAGTGGGGTCCTGTGTCTTGTGAATTCATTTTAGTCTGGCTACGTGTCTGTGGTCTCCCAATGTTTTTTTGGCGTGTGTAGGTGTGCTCCATGTGGTGACTGGAGTGGGGTGCAGCAGTAGATGGTGCAGTCGTGGTCTTGTTATTGGATGGTGGTTTCGTTTCATCTGTGGGAAGGGTCTGGGTTTGTGTTTGGTGTGGATGGAAGGTGGTGGCATCTTGTGTCCTCTTGGACCTGGTGTCGGTCTTTGTGACAGAGGCTCGTCTGTTGACCAGGGCTAGTTTCCAGATGTCAGGCAAGCGGGAGGTGTCATCACGTTTATTCATGTTGTTTGGGTGTTTCTCTATTTCAATGGCTTCCATGATTATTCGACTGTTGAAGTGTTCAACAGAGCTGAAACAGAGACCTCCCACAAGACAGACACACACACCAACAAACTCCACAAACTGGAAAAACGCCAGAAGCCCAACCCCTCCCCCCACAGCAACCCATGAAACAAACAGTTCATAACATATCAGACAGGACACTCACCATCGCAGAGACCAAAGTCCTTTCCAAAGGATTCAACTTTGCAGTCGCCCCCAGACACATCCCCACTGAAAACATCATATGCGGAGTGGAAGCCAGCCTAACCAAAATCAACCCAGATGAAGCCAACAAAATCAGACTCGAAGTCACCAATGTCCTCTGCTCCAGCAAACCACCCAGAAGCAATTTACACAAAGAAGAACAAAAAGCCCTCACCAACCTGAGGAAAGACAACAACATAATCATTCTCCCAGCAGACAAAGGCAATGCCACAGTGGTGATGAACACATCTGACTACCAAGCCAAACTATCCAACCTACTACAAGACCCTGCTTACATACCTTTGAACACAGACCCCACCACCTACCTGGAAAAAACCACCAAAGCCAAAATAAAAGCCTCTCCCTTAAGTGAAGAAATCAAGCCAAGCATCATCCCCAGAGAGAAATCATCCAGATGCCCCAAGCTCTACGGCCTCCCCAAGATTCACAAAGAAGGAACACCTCTCAGACCCATAGTCAGCTCCATAGGCTCACCTCTACAAAACCTCGCCAAATTTCTTGCCAAACAACTCCAGCCCTATGCAGAATCCATCACTTCATACGTACAAAACTCGTTCCACTTCATAGAAATTATAAAGAAACAAGACCTACAACCCAATGACCTACTCGTGAGCTTCGATGTTGTTTCGCTCTTCACACAAGTGCCCATTCAAGAAGCCTTGACAGCTATCCACAACAAATACAACCCCCCCCCAAGCACATCCTAGATCTGACCAACCACTGCCTAACCAACACATACTTCATCCACAATGGACAAAGATACAAACAGATAGAAGGAGCACCCATGGGATCACCCCTCTCACCGGTCATCGCAAACCTATATATGGAACACTTTGAAACCAACGCGTTACAGAAGTCCGAACATAAACCCAAACTCTGGCTCAGATATGTTGACGACACCTTTGTTATTTGGCCACACGGGAAAGATAAACTGAACAACTTCCTCACACATCTCAACAGCCTACACCCCAAAATACAATTCACTATGGAAATAGAAGCCAACAACCAACTTCCCTTCCTGGACGTCCTAATCTACAAAAAACCCGACGGCTCCTTAGGACATACCATCTACCAGAAAAAAAACATACAAACCGCTACTTAAATGCACAATCACACCACCACCCTGCACAGATCAACTCCGTAGCAAAAACCCTCATCTCCAGAACCAAACGCCTCGCTGACAAAGACCACCTAAAAACTGAATTACACACTCTCTCGAATGTTTTAATTGCAAACGGATTCCAAAAAAACACCATCACCAAACTAATCCAAAAGGAAACACCCCCCAAGAACCAAGAAACAGAAGAGAACAACGGCACTGCCCTCCTCCCTTACATCAAAGGCACCACAGACAAAATCAGCAAAATTCTCCACAAACACAATATCAAGACAGCCTTTTGCACCGACCAAAAAATAGCCAACATTTTAAGAAACCCCAAAGACAAGATTGAGCTAGAAAACCAAGGAGTCTACGAAATACCATGCAAAGTCTGCCCAGCCACATACATCGGACAGACAAACAGGAGAATAAGTGCACGCATCACAGAACACAAGAACGCAGTCAAAAAAGAAGAAAGATCTTCCTCTCTCTTCCAGCACATAAAAACAACAGGTCATGAAATTGATTTTGAAAGAACCAAACTCATCTCCAAAACTGAACACTTCAACAGTCGAATAATCATGGAAGCCATTGAAATAGAGA
>JAHTLZ010000122.1:13293162-13315759 GCA_023846285.1 Phrynocephalus versicolor
TGATGCAGAATGTTATAGAATAAAGGCAGCAGCTTGTACTGAGCACAGATGACAAGTTGATGGCATAGCATGCTTTCCATTGCCCAATGAAAGAAACATAATGTGCTAAATGTGCCATTTTAAGTGCTGAACACATAACAGGTTCACCCCAACTGAATCTACCAGGATTCTTTCATTCTCCTGTGTAACTCCAGTGCTCTTTGCAAGTCAACACTCAAGCAGCTGCCAACTGCTATACATGTTCTTTTTAGTCATGCACATTTCAAAGAAACTGAGGAAACGTTTGGCTGATTCTGAAACAATTTCAGGGAAAAATAAGTTGCTGCAGAAAACTTGTTTGAAACAGCAAATCCTAAAGTGGTGGACAATATTTGATTGCCATTAGCCTCCTCCTTATCTCTCAGACCTCGCAAACTATCTTGTTTTGTTCTGGAGAGGCAGGGGGCAAATAAAGGCTTTGTTTGTATTCTGATTGCTCAGACACAATCATTGGATGAAACAATAACATGTTTTTTTCTTATAAAAATGCACTAATAACTATAGCATCTGGTTTGACTCACAATCTACTGAATATGTGATGGTTCCTTCTTTTTAGTACTCTCAACTAAAGTTTGTGTTCTTCCAACAGTAAGAATCAGGTGAACTGGAGGAATTGACCTATGGATTTCTTTTCTCTCCCTGTCCCATCAAGAACCTCCTTTCTTGCATTCTTATTGCATTTGTGTTGTTTTACACATATAGCAAGGCATGCTTTTTGAAAAATCAGTGCAGTGTGATTCACTAAAATGGGTAATTCTGAACTAACTTCTGTACTGAATAAAGGGATACATTTCTTCCCTAAGCAGACATGTGCCTGGCCATTATGAATATCAAGCAGTTCTCAAATGACAGCTGCCTCTTCTTCTCATCACTTTAATATGTCTCCCCCCCCCCTGCAGCATTGGTAACCAAGGGGGGACTAGAAGTTGTTAAACCATTAAATAAGATGGTGGTGAACATTTTGGAAATGGTTCTTTGGAATAGGAACATAGTGGCCACTGAAGTGGCATAATCACACCCACACTTCATTCTAGTGGTGACCTTCTGTCTGAAAATGAGTCCACACGTAGACGTTATTGGGTTTCACGAAGCCAGGCCCCCTGCAATCTCTCACACACACCAACCAAGAGGCCTGACACTTTTATTAGCTATAAGAGGCAGGGTTACAGATATGGCGTGATATCCTACATGTCAGCCTGCCATAGGCTGATGGACTCCTGGGAAGGGCTTTATGTGACATGGATGTGTCACCTAGCAAGGGACTGGATGATGGATAACCCCAGCAGCTTGTTATTTCCTTTGCATCTCATTCCACGACGTGAGTAGTGTCTTGTTTTTTCCTGTGGCCATGCCATGGCCTGGTGGGAGGAATAGATAACAGTAGCCTGCTTCCTGCATCTTAGATCCCATGGGCTCCATTGTCCTCTCCCAGGGCTTCCCCACATGGGGTGGTGGTCAATATTTCCCACAGGACCCTTTGCAGGAAGCTTGCTGGGTGCATATTAATTATCCCAAGTTGGCATCCCTATACCTTCTATTTCCTTGGGTTCCTATGATTCTATCTACTTGCTTGAAAACCATAACATTTCTGCTCAGGATGTAGAGTATTACCAGGAGAAAAAGTTTTTGCATTTTCTGCAGTTTTTGACAGCAGACTGTCAAGGAGAATTCAAAGTACTGGTTTTCATCAATGATTTGAGTCCAAGTTCTCTGAGGAACTGTATCTCTCAACAGGAGCCATTTTGATTTTAAAATCTTTGGGAGAGATCTTGGTCCCCTGATCCTCTCAGGCCTACTTGTCTCAGTTAAAGCAGAGGGAATTTTCAGTGGCATCTACCAGGAAGTGTAGCTCCCTTCCATGGGAAAACAGGCTGGACTTCTTATTGCTGCACTTCCATTTCATTTTAAGCAGTCTTTTAACTGGTATACAGCTATCTAGGAAGGGATCTTAAGGAAGGAACTGCCACTATTAAACATTTTAATTGTAGTTTTAAATGTTTTTTTTTTAAAAATACTATATAGTCTCTTCTAGAGATGGGCATGAAATGGAAAAATAACGTTTCCTTTCATTTCATTTTTTGCAAAATGTTTTTTAAAATAATATGAAACAAAATGAAACAAAATGAAACAAAATGAAACAAAATGAAATGGCTCCCCTGGGTCCTAGAGGCACCAGATTTGGTGCCTGGCAGCCATTTTTAAAGGGGTGCAGCTGAGCTGCCATTGGTTATAGCCCCATTAAAGCTAGCCCAGTCACTACCAGGGAATCCCCCAGTGGCGACCGGGCCATATTTAACAGGATACAGCTGGCGACAGCTCAGCTGCACCCCTTTAAAAATGGTCAGGTTGCCAGCATGGAGCTCCTGGGGTGGCAACCTGGCCATGTTTAGAGGGTTCCAGTTGAGCTATCATCAGCTGTACCCCTTTAAAATGGCCCAGTTGCCACCAGGGGATCCTGGTGGACCTCTTTAAAAATGGCTCCCTGGCAGCAAAGTTCGTGTCTCTAGAACCCAGGGGAGCTGTTTCATTTTGTTTCATTGTGGTGCACAATGAAGTGACATAGGAGCACCTCACTGAGTAGCAGGAGTTCGCAGCTGCAGTTTAGACCATTTCCCTTACAGTACCACAACTGATCCATAGGATTCTGGGCTTGAACTGAGATTGTTTTGAGAATACAAAAAAAAACAAACAAACAAAAAACCCCAAACTCAGAATTTCACCTGGGACGTCTGTCCTGTAAAAGTTAGTTTATCCAGATAATATTCTCCCTCCACCCCAGCCTGCCCATGACTTATAAATAAGTTAAATTTTTTTAGGAAAATTCTGCTTCTCTAATAGAGAGGCAGATCTGACCTTTAAGAAAAGCGGGAGAATTGTTTGCCTGTCAAGTTTAGCAGCAGTAACTGATGTTTTAGAATTATGACAAATGATAGAAGTTATATTGTTTTTTCCCATTAAAAATGTCACAGTGAGATCGTGCATTGAAAGTATATATTCAAGTGTGTTTTTCCTCCAAATAGATGAGTAGAAGTGTAGGACTAGGAGACAGGGACTAGAAGCTGCACAATTTGCTATTGTAGCAATATGCTGAATGATATAACATTTTTGAGTTAAGGACCTTTCATTTAAAAGACCCCAAACTAATTTGGATCAGTGTCACTACAAATGTGTCAGTTATGTTGTGTATAAATGTCGGATTACTTTCACATGTCTACTTGATGCTAGTATTTCTTATTACTGTTATTATCCAACTCTTTGTTCATTGTACACGAAATACGCATGATTTTTTAAATCAAAATGCTATTGTGTTCTCCTGATGTATCCAGGAGACATTCAAATTATTTCCTGTACATTCAAGAAGAAGTGTAACAATTGTGATAAGGATCAGGTGAAAACAAATGGACCAAAATTTCCAGTGTACAAAATACATTGTCATACCTGCTTGCGGCCAAATGTTAAAGATGAGGCTCCTACCAGGAAAAAAATCAGTGCCATAAATGTTGCTGAATACATAGGGATTCAACAGACCTCTACAAGTTAATCACTCAAAGCCTTCTGTCTGAATGGGCAGATTTGTTAATTTAACCTTCTTCCACATTTTTTAAAGAATTTCAGCTTCCTTCCATTTATCAAAGTCTTTGCCAATGTCTAAGAATGGTCTTGATATAAATAAGATGCCGGAAGTGAAGCAAGATGCAGTTAACTGAAGGACTAAGTTCTGTTTTAAGCTGTACATTTTAATCATTCTGAGCTAAGGTCCAAAGCAAAGGTCACTGACTAAGAATTTCCAATGAAATAGCTGAGAGTTCATTCCGGGTAAATATCGAAGGAAAGCTAGTGCAAGTCCTGCATTTTATCCAGCCGTCTCCCTGTGTTTTATAGAATTCTGTAAATTATCCTGCAGCTTTTACATTTTTTTAATGACAGTAAGTAGCATAGCACAGCTATAGTATCTACAGGAAATATGAATATTCTGGAAAGAAAAGAAGACTAATAATAACCTATGTTTTTAGAACAACAGACTTTGATAGAGCTGCGTTTTGTACTGTACTGTGGTAAGTCTCTCCTATGGTGTAGAAGACACTCTAGTTCAGAAGGATTAACATAATTTGTTTGGTCTCTTTATGACAATAGGTTTCCACTGCAGTGTTTAAAGAAGTTTGAGGAAGAGAGAGTAAATTCCATGGACAGTTTATACTGAGCAAAGGAAATCAATGTGGACTTCCAAGAAGGAAGTCAGGCTTACCTAACTTGATTAACTTCAGAGTCAGGGACAATGGCAGAGGGCAAGTTGACACATTAGGCAGAAACTGTTGGAACCCAAGAAGCCTTTTGATCAGTATAGCATGGCAGACGTTTTTAGCATAGCAGGGCTAGGTGGATGGCCTAGCCTTTGTCACAGTCTTAGAACTTGAAAGATATTTGACAAGATGTTTAGATCTCCCAGATAAAAATGGGAGGCCAATCCTTTTAAAACGGAAGAACTGTCAAAATAGGAGGAGCTGCTGCCTTGCATAACAAACAAGGCTTCCAAGTAATAAGGAAAGTAGTAGGGGGGAATGGCTGCCTTAAATGGTCAGAAAGCTGCAAAACAGTGATTGGAAAGACAGAATCAAAGGGTTGACTAAGATGAAGGAGGGGGAAAGGGAGGACTGTAGAAACCAACTAAGAAGTTATAGAATAACCAAAACTAGAATGAGCTATTGCAGTGGTGGCCTTCAGTACCCCAGATGTTTTGGACCACAACTCCCACAGTCTTTTGTATCTGGCAATCTAGGCTTGGAATTCTGGGAGGTGTAGTCCAAAACATCTGGAATGCTGAAGGTTTGACACCACTGAGCTATTGCTTTCAAATAAATTTTCTGGAAGGAATAGCTTTTTTCCCCCTTTCCCACTTAGAGCTTAACGTGACTGTGATAAGTATATTAGCCATAGGCTGTTTAAATGAACACTTTTTGAGCCTTAATTACTGAAGGGTAACTGGTAAACTGACTAGAACCAGATTGTAGAAGAGTCACCAATTCACTTAAAAGCATGGCTTGCATACAAGGGTATTTTCCCCCACTGACAAAAGGTGCTTGATTCAGTAGAGGCATCCATCTGTGGAATGAAGAAATACATTATTTTTGGCAAGTTCTCCTACCCTGTTACTCTCTACACCACTTCCACAGGCTGAAATCCTATTGCTTATCTTACTATGTTTCAACACTGAATCCAGGGGACTGCAGAGAAGATGATTCTTCAACCCCCTTCCCCCTGATTCAACGGGTCAACTCTTGTTGTTACAGAATGCACTAAGAAATGAGTTTTCAGCCACAGTGTTTGAAAGGATGCAGGGCACAGCTGGGAAAATTTAGGAACTGCCAGAACTTGCCTCCTTCCTTACTCCATTGATGGAACACTATACCATATAAAAATCTTCCATCAGTGAATGGCGCCATCATTTAAAATGATGGTCATCATATAACTTAGTTCTAACTGGTCTGTCCAAATATTTAGTGCTTCCACCAGATGCTCTATTGACAATTTAGACTTGGGAAGTTTTCAGTTCAGCAAGCAGTCTATTATTGAATAAAAAGGGCAATCAGTTATGGAAGCTCAGTTAGGAATACTCTATTGAAGAGTTGTAATGGAAATAAGGATCACAATAAATAATAATTGGAGCGGTTCTGAGACTACCCAGAACCACTCACACCTGTCCCACACTGTCATAAGCACTACACTTCAAACCCAGTCCCAAAATTCCACTCCATTCCCGAGATATCAGGAAAAATACATTCACCGCCGTTTTGGCTGACTGGAGGCATTGCTAGTGAACCTAGGAGCCTGGGTGGCTGGAAAATGCCACTTTGTAAACAATTTCACAGTTTACACTGATATAAGATAACCGTGGCAGTTCATTTCCGTGGAGAGTCCATAAAACAGCAGGGGTGCTAAGGGTTTAGCTGCCCATGCGCCTTAGCCAATCAGCACCCCCTTCATCCATCAATGTCTTGTTAATGACCGGCCGGAAGGGGGCGCTTAACATGAATAAGATTGTGATAGATTGGGAAGTAGACCACTACAACGAATTAGATCCAGAGTCTCTGGACCGAGAAAATCCAAATTCCCAACCGATCCTTGGTTCCAGGAAGGTGGCTAAGATCTGGCCGCGCCAGCAGCATGAATCCACCTCCCTTTACCTGGCCCATGGTTCCACGAACTCGTCTTGAGCTAGGATGCAGCCCCTGGTCCCTGTTTCTGTTCCTAGCCATGTCTTAGTTCCAGGGATATTCTGCCTTCAACAACTAATGTATCTCTATGGGGGTAGACTACCCCCCTTTGCTTCTCTATAGTGGTAGACCGTCCCACATTCCTGAATCAAACGGACAGAGTATCCCCCTTTTGTAGAAACCTTTGGAGGCTTATTTTCTCAGTCCCAAAGGTTTCCACTGAGGGATAGCCAAGGTCCTTCACTAGCAAATTTGGTTGCCCCCTTCTTGGCTGAATTGGACTCTATTCTTCAAACCCTTAAAGCAGTCAAAGACGCAGCCCAGGAAAATCTTCCTGGACTGATGGTTTATTTCCACCATGCTCTGGACTCATGAGGGGATGATCAAGAGTGATCATCTCCAACCCCAGGGACACCCCTTTCCTCCAGGGGCTTGCCTCCATCATATCCCTTTGCCTATACTGGCCCTGGCTTCTGACCCCCCCCCGTCAACCGAACCCCCCTCTCTCTTCTCTTTTCATTCTTTCTCTCTCCTCCTCTCCTCCCTTTGCCGCACTCTCTCTGGGTGTGCTTCAAACGTGTTCCTACACTGTTCTATGCCTCATGGACCTACACCATCTTGGGCAAGGGCTCGTGGCAGGGGAAGAAGGCATCATGGTGGCCCCACACAAAGGCTGCATCTTCCAGAAGTGGACTCCACTGATCATCCTCGGTTCCTGTATGTCTCACCACAGCTGCACCCCGGATTATCTTCAGCCAGAAGCGTCCCATTGTTTCAACTCCACACCTCTCAGGGACTGTCTGACAGCCTCAGAGCTTATTTTATTGACTCTCTGGTACTTCCATTGACTCACTGATTTCCCCAAGTTTGCCCAGACCCCTCAGACAATACCCAGCTTCCTCCTTTCCATTGTAACACCCCTGATGGCCCATTAAAGGACAGTCATGACTTTGTCACACCTGTGCAGGTATCCAGTTCCAGGACAACAGGAACGCCTGGGACCTCCCCTGGACAAGCCCCCAGACTGTTCCTATTGGACATTCCTGAAGACCATCCCCCCTTGCCCACCTCAGGGAGGCGCGCAACTTTGGGAGGGAAAGGGAAAAGTATAAAATGGTCTCCATCTTTGTCTTCGGCGCGGAACATCTCTGCACTGTCCTGGTGGGGTGTTTGCCTGCTATCTTTATTGGGCTCAATAAACTCGGAATTTTTCTCTGGATCTTTCTCCTGTTGGATTCCTTATTGGGTATTTTGGGTTCCAGCAGAACTTAGTGGGGACTAGCCTTGCTAAAAACTCTACACTATGTTTTACTAAGTATGCAGCAAATAGATTTCATGGTAATAAAAATAACACAAAAAAGCCAACACACACACACACACACACACACACAGTTCCTGCTTTGTCATAATAGCTAACGGTGTGTTTAGGCACCCTGCCCTGGTTTGTACCTAAACATAGGTGCATAGATTGTTGCCCAAGCTACCCTGAGCCCCTTTGGTGACACCAAATCCTTCTCTAGGTTTGCGGAAGAATTTGTGGCTTTTTGGTTCTCCAGAATCAGAATTTTCAGGAAGCAAGGACCAGTTCCTGCAAATGGGGAAACACAAATGTATGGCCAGGTCATAGGCTGAATGATCCAGAGAGGGCAAATGGGCTTCTTGTAACATATCTAGTCAATGGGGCACTTTTTCTTTTTCTTTTTCTATTTATCCTTTACTCTGGTTGCCAGGAGAAAGCTCTGATGGGGTTCTAAGACAGAGAAGGGATTCTGAGAGGGATTTTCAAGAAAGGTAAATAAGGAAAATGCTCTTTGATTCTTTCTTCAAAGAGCAGAATGCTATTTCTACCCCTTCCTGTCTCCTCCATGGTCCATCCTTTTGCTTGGATCTGAAATTAGTGGTGCTGTGTCCGAGGACAGAATTTGATGATCTAATTAATCGTTTTGCAGCAGGAATGGCAAGGAAGGATAATTCCTTCAGGTATGATCACACTCATCTCAATTGCTACCAACTGGGCACCTTTAATTTATCTTACTGTAATCCACAAATGTCATATTTAAACACAGGATCCCGGGGGGGGGGGATTACTCTGCCCCACTAATTGTTCTGTGCTTTTGCTTCACCCTCTAGTCACCCTAAAAATGCACAAATATCCCTGATTCATATAATGAGATGGCAGGGCACTTCGCTATTATTAAAAAAAAGGATCAGAATAATTTTGCTCAGTTATGCCTGTGGAAGGCAACTCACAACAACTTCCTGCTGCTAATTCAAAAGTCCCTGCTTGGATTTTCAGCCATGCACCATTTTGGTGGGTTGGTGGTATACACCCAACAATCCAAGAGGAAACAGGTTAAGCATCAGCAAGAAGCTGCGGGAAGTTATGACATTTTGTTTCTTTTTATTGTTCAGTGTATGTCTCGATCGTATTCAGCTTGTATTCCACATCTCATTAAAATCCAGATGCACCCTACCAAGTGAATATAGGATACAAGTTCTGAACTTTGGAGTTCACATTTCAGATTTCCTCAGCTGAGAATGGGCCTCCTCAGTTCCTCCTCCATAATTTTAGTATGCAATATTATTAAATGCTATAGTCATTAGTTATGCATTTAATTTTAAATAACGCAACAGCGTGTAAAAGTCATGTCCAACTCTAGGGGCAGTGCTCATCTCCATATTCAAGATGAAGAGCCAGTGTTGTGCAGGTCCGTGGCCATGTGGCCAGCATGGCTGCAAGGAAACACTGTTTTACCTTCCCAGTTTTTATGGCAGTACCTATTTATCTACTTGTATTTGATGTTTTGGTACTTTTTTGATTTGGTTAACAACCATAAATAAAGATCTGTCTATTTATCTACTTGCATTTACATGCTTTCAAACTGCCAATTTGGCAGGAGCTGGGGTTAACAGCGGGAGCTCACTCCACTGTGTGGAACCCGGGATTTGAACCGCTGAGCTGCCAACTTTGTAGCCGATAGTTTTCAGTGCTGTAGCCTGTGAAGCCACCATGCCTTCATTTAATCATTCTAGTTGTAGTAAATAGCCTTCATTGAATCATTCTTGTTCAGGGTAGATGGATAGCTCAGTTGTTTAGGTATTTGGCTGTGAAGTCCTAGGTTGGAAGGTTCAATTCCCCACTGTGTCTCCTGGGAGAACAGCTAATTGATGTGGCCTTGGGCAAGCTGCACAGTCCTGGGTTTCCCCCCAGAAACAGGGAATGGAAAACCACTTCTGAGTACTCCTTACCAGGAAAACCTTGAAAGAGCTGCTTAAAGTCAAAATTGACTTGACAGCACACACTATTAATTATTCAAACTTGATTTGATCTAGTACACACTTGTTTTTTGGATGATCCATGGCTTGTATAAAACTTCCATCCAACACCATATTACAAATAAATCAACTTTTTTCCTTTGTCAGCATTTTTCATGGTTCAGTTTCTGCATCAATACATAGCAATCAGACATACCACCGTCTGAATGATGTTGGCCTTGAACTCTAGTGACCCTACTTATTCTCTAAATTATTCTTAAAGATTTTAGCTAATTATTTCATAGTCTCAATCCAAGTTCTTGCATGCAGTGTCCACTTTAGCAAATAACTGAACCAAGAGATAGAAAATCATTAACCATTTTGAACTCTTAACTGTTCTCACTAAATTTATGTAATTCTTTGGTTGTTGTGGTTGTTGTGACTCTTCAATGGCAACCCTATTTTGGACTTTTTATAATAAGCTTCATAGGTACTAACTGTTAATGTATTTTTAATAAAAATATTATTAGAATGTAAATTTTAGATTTTTCTTAAAGCCATCAGTGATGATGATGGGGAAAATTCAAAATTCTGTAATCATAATGGACATTATCTATGTTATAGGAACACATTTATTGAGAAAAATGAAAACACGCAGAGTTCACTGTAAAACCTTGCTCAGAGAATTTTTGTTGGTACAATAAATGTGTTACTGAAACATGGATTTCAGAGTTTCATTTACTTCAGTGGAAAAGGCTTAGTAAATAAAGGTTCTTCTAAATACAGATCAATACAGAGTTCATGATGTGGGCATGTGAATATTGTGAGGAGAAATGGTCAGAAATGATAATGAGAATAATAAAAGAGATTTGTAGGTGTATGATCCACAATTATGCTGAAATGTTTTATCAGTGTATTGTTGTGAATGAGACAAGATTAATTAGTAATTGGTGAATCCAGCAGAATTCATGGCTGGTTCAGTCTTTTTGTACTGATTGAGTAAAAAGGGAGGAGCGATGTTTCTGCCCTGAGAGTTATATCAGTATTGGTCCATGTATACTAAATGTGCTATCCTATGGCTCTCCATAGCCAGAAGCATTGTGTACGCTGTTCGTATGTCTAGTATTGGCCTGAATCCTATTGGACAGGTTCCGCTTGCACAATAGGAATCAGCAGCAATTGGTCAGTGGTTAAAGATGTCCTTTCAAAATTGCAGGCGTCATGTGCCTTCACTTCATTGTTTGTAAGCCATGTGCACCCTGTAATTAGAAAAAAAAATAATGTTTTCAGTGCCGGCAAACTGCCATTGATGATTATTAGAGATGGGCACGACTCAGGAAAAATGGTTTTTCGTTTTTCGTTTTTTGTTTAGGGGTCCGTTTTGGCTCGTTTCCGTTTTCGTGAGCTAATTTTCAAAATTTTTCATTTTCATTTCATTTTGTAACAAAAAACAAAAAACAAAAATGAAAACGAAATTTTTTCATTTTTCCCCATTTAGTGCCATTAAATGCTTTTGCCGTAACGAAAAACGAAAATTGGCTCAAAATTAGTCGTTTCGTTTCCGTTTTTGTTCCATTTTGGAGCCAATTTTCGTTTTTCGGTTCGTTGCATAACGAAAATGAAAAACGAAAACGGAAACAAAAATTTCGCTAAGTCGTGCCCATCTCTAATGATGATATTCTTGTTGTTGTTGGAAACTCATAATTCTATTTTGGTTAGCAGAATTTAAGTACTGTACAAACAACAACCATAGAGAAAAAGCGTAAGAGTCTCAGGTCTCAGAGCCACCACCCCCTCTTCACAGTAACTAGCATTTTATATATTAAAAATCACCCTGGAAGCATTTTATGTAGGAAAAAATGTCTCTTTTCTTTCACTTGCAATCAATAGTTGCAAACAGAAAAATGAAAGGAAGGTTGTAGTCTCCACATTCAGGCCAAATTGCCGCCACAATTGCATGGTTGAAAGAGTAAGAAGGAGAGAGGACAAACACCAGCAGGAAAAATAGAAAGGGGGGCAGATGCGAGCGGCTTATCTCAAGTGCCAGAGGCAAGGAAAAGAGCTCTACTTATTTGTTAGTGGCCAAACCAAAGAGCCAGTGTTGTGCAAATCCATGGCCATGTGGCTGGCAAGGCTGAATGCATTTCTGTGCACGGAGCACTGTTTACCATCCCGCATTTTATGACGGCACCTATGTATCTACTTCCATTTATATATTTTCAAACTGCTCGGTTGGGAGAAGCTGGGGTTAACAGCAGGAGCTCACTCTGCTGCGTAGCACCCACTATTCGAACTGCCGAGCTGCCAACTTTGCAGCTGACAGTTTTCAGTGTTCTAGTCCGCTGAGCCACCACACCCCTCCACTCACTGTGTTAATCACATGCAATATTATTCTTATCTCAGCAGTCATTCCCATTGCACAGACCGTGATCGCCCAATGAGATTGTAGTAATTGTTTAACAATTTGAAACAAACAAGCAAACAAAAATACTTATTTCAGAAATCACCTGACCATGAAGAGCTGTATATGTGTGAATCCCCATACATATTAATTATAAACTTTTGAAGATTTTTTTCCGAATATATTGATTGTAACACATAATGGCCAAACTCCTATTCTACAGTTAGGCCAGGGATAAATGGAGTAAATCACAGCGTCTAATGAGCAAATCTCCACCTGGTTTCTTCACATCAAGTGAGTGGCTTCACTCAAAATAAAGAATACAAGAAATTAATTAGCTGTAATTAGCCAATGTGAGTTATGCCATTTCCCTTACTGCAGCACAACAACAAAACAGGGTTGTGATCAATTTATTGTAAATGAGCTCACTGCAAAATTTTCTAACATCTAATTACTGGCTTTATTAGAAGCTGTAATATAGAAGCAGGAGCATAATGGGTTAAAGGTAGCTCACAATTGTACAAGGAAATAGGAAAAGGAAGATTTATATTTCTATCAAACTTTAGGGTATGTACAAAAACAATCAGGAAATGAATGAACGAAAGTGCTGCTATTCTTGAAGTGAGGTTGTTGGATGTCTTTCAAGTTATTATGCTGGGCCAGATATTTTTATGCATAATGAGAGCGTCTTTCATGTGTCAGAGCAGGTTCTGATTATAACCAAATAAGCCAAAGCAAGGATATGCCGATAAGGTGACCTTTAATGTAAAGTTTGGGCTGAGTTATCTAAAATTATTTTCTAGGACAGATTCCCGTCTTGCTATTGATACAGAAGCATAACAAACAAAAGACATTTGTAAGTTAAGATATGTTTAGGGAGAATTTCATTATGTCTTTCCTCACAATAAATGAAATCAAATACGAGGGGGGGGGGATTGAAAAAAACAACATGCCATACTCAGTGATGTCTCATTGCCAGTTTCCACAATATGAAAGAGGGAAATAAGTGAGAACAAAAAAAAATATATTTTTAAAGTATGGTGCAGATATTCCTCAAGTCTGGCAGCATGCAGTGATTCTGTGTAGCGATTAAGGTTTTCATTTTTTATTCATTTTTCTCAAAAAAATCCAATATTAGTAAGTTTTTATGGTCATCTTTAGTTTTATTTGACTTGATGGTTTAAATAATCTTTTTTAGAATGGTTGTAAGTTGCCACAAGCATCGCCTAGTCATGGAAGTGAGAGTACAAGTGTAAATGTCAACAACAACATCTTATCTTGGGGAAAATGATGGCAATTTCCTAGGAAGTAGAGAAACTATGCATTTGAAAAACAAGGGGATCAGAGATAGTGACACAAGCATCTGATGAAGAAATAGGTGCCACATCCTGCCTCCAGGGGAAGCAAGTAGAAGACATGTGAAGCCAAGGAAAGAGATAGGATATAAAGAGTGCCACAATATCCTGAGCATATTATCCAAATATATAGCTGTGGAAGTCTCTCACAGTATGTTGCCAAAATTAAAAGGACAAAAAGGAGGGCGGGGAGAAGCAAAACACTGTGGCAATTTAAAGGCTAGCAAGATTCATTTCAATGTGACCTTTCATGGATCAAAATCTGCTGAAGTGTCTGTATACATGGATTTGGATCCACAAAAATTCAGTATACTGAAATAAATCTGTTATTCTGGACAGCTCAGGGGTTTAGGTATCTGGCTTCGAAGCCAGAGGTTGGAAGTTTGATTTCCCTCTGTGTCTCCTTGACCAGGGCTGGGCTCAATGATTCTTTCCAACTCAATGATGATGATGATTATGATGATGATGACGATGATGATGATGATGATTGTAATGAAACGCAGCCCAGAGAGGGAGGATAGTCTCTATCCAGTGAATTCACTAAGCTCTTGACCTCAGTCATAGAGTTATTTTGACTCCTGGATACGATAATTCCCCTCTTGCTGCATTAAACAAAATATACGTTCTTTTTATGACTCCCGCCTGACTTGTGAGATTCAAGCAATCTTACCTTAAAGACTCAGATAATCAGGCACGTTTCTTGCTTATAAAAAACAGATTATTTGCAGCAATATTTCTAACTTGAAAACAAAGAAAATGAAACCCTACTCTGTTTACATATTTCTTTCTAACCTAAATGAGAAGCAAAGGCCTCAGCTTGCCTATAAGATCACATCTTCAGCAGTCCAAGTAAAGAGATTTAGCTAGCCATGAAAAAACAAAACTGTCTCTTCTCTCAGCATAACTGTCTCTTCTCTCAGCATAACTCAGACAGTCCATCCTGGGGGGGAAAAGTCAGATGATGTTCCAAAACCAATCAGTCTTGCACATGTTGTTTACATTCTTGCATGATAGAGTATCTACAACAGAAGTTAGAAGGATCCTCAGGAACACAACTTCACTTCAAGACCTAGAAAAAACTTAGAAACCATAACCTTCCCTTTGAATTATGTTACAATGATGATGATGATGAGGAGGAGGAGGAGGAGGAGGATTAAAAGGGTCACTCTGGCTGAAATCCTGTTGCTTAGCATAGTAAGTTGCTGTAGAGTAGGCCCACTGAATCATTGAAGACTCAGCTTCTGTGTACAGTGGTACCCCGGATAACGAATTTACTCCATTCTCCAACGCAATGCGTTATCAAAAAAAATTGTTATCTGAAACTCATTTTCCCATTGAAATGAATGGGAAACCAATTAATCAATTCTGGAGGTCCGAAAAAAGGCAAAAAAGCTGGGAGGGGTTCCAAACCTTTTGGTTCCAAACCAAAGTGCATTTTAAAGGTATGCATTGCTGGAACACTCCCCTGCAGTGCAATGCAAACATGGAGAAATGAAACCAGCAAGCCTAGCCCAGCCTTTTCCCACCCAAAGTGCAAAGGAAAAAAAATCCAGACAGACAAACAGAAGCAGCAAGTAAAATCCAGCCCATTTTTGCATCCATATCAATGGACAAAAGTTGCAAACATGGAGAAAATGAAAGAAAGCTGCAAGCCTTCCTCAACCATTTCCAATCCCAAGAGCAGTGGAGGAAAAAATCCAAACAATCATAAGATAAAACCAGCAAGCCTAGCGCAGCCTTTTCTCACCCAAAGTGCAAAAAAGCAGTGCAAAGATTAACAAAAGCTAGCTCCCTACCTTTCTAAGTCCAAATCCTCAACAAACAATGCCCATAATGCCTCCAAAACACCATGAAAAAAAAACATTCTAACTCTTCCTTCCCTTCCACAAGCTACAGGGGCTGCAATGCATCCAGGGTACCTTTTTTTGCAAGGCATTTTGAAACATTTGTTATCCAAGGCAGCCCATAGGGAACATTTGTTATCAGAGGCAACCCTATACCCAGAAATTTCCATTCGTTATCTGAAAAATTCATTATCAGGGGCATACATTATCTGAGGTACTACTGTAGATTACATTATTCAAATGGATCTACTCTAGTTGCAACACACAATGTTAAGCTACAGGATTTCACATGAACCAGACGCAAAGCCATCCATACTTGATAAGCAGTCTCCACTTTCTGGATATAAACAAACTGAGAATCTTCCAAAGCAAGAATTATTATAGACATAGCGACAATATATTTTCTGACACTTTCAGGATCATCTGTGTCGGGTTTGCCCTCCACGCATTGCAAAATATTGAGACAGATAAGATAATGCCTCATACGTTTTGACCAATAAACATAATTAGAGTCATTTAACTTCACCAGGGGCATAGATGCTAAATTAGGCATATTATTTATATTTGCCATTGTAGGGCTTGAAGATTTTTTTCTTTACAGGATTAGGCACTGTATCTTCCGTTTGCTCAGAATCTTCCTCTGATTCTCCTGCAGAATTTTCCTCCAGCTTAACTTCTTCCTCATCTTCAGTTTATCTTTTCCTTATCACAAAGCCTTCACAGCTGTTTCTCTGTAACTCTGTGCTGAAACAAAATGACCTTGAACAGTGGTCCCAAGCCTCAGAGAAAAAAACTGGACTGTTAGATTTTCATTCTCATTTCCACTCTATGTCTATAAAAACAGAACTTTACAACACTTATGCAATTACTTATGCAATTATTTCCACTTAAACTCCCTGGGCCCATAACCCTGTTAAAATGAATGAATGGGGTTTAAATGTGGTTTAGAAAACTTGCAGTGTCACAGTGGTGTCGAAAAATAATTGCAAAATACAGATTGGACCTGGGGGAGAAAGGAACTTTGCATAAAAGCATATATTACATATTTACGCAATATACATCAAGAAAAGACACACAGTACATATACAGAGTAGTGTGAAACTGCTATCTCAGCAAAAGCAGTCCCCAAAGTAAATAGATTTCAATGCTGCCTTACATACACACTGGCAATATAGTTTAGACCAATCACATGAGTGTTAGGTGATTATCTGTGACATCTGGGCATAGTGATCACTTTTCATGTGATTATTCAATACACTTGTGCCTAGCATTTTACATAGAAACCATTTTATGAATCTGTTAAATACCATGTTACAGACATTTTGTCAAAACTACCTTACTTGTGTCACTGTGTGGTCACAATGGGCAGTAGTGCAGAGGCTTAAAAGCTATTGGTTACTAATGAAGGTTAAAACCCACTCCTAGTCCATCAAACCTCTGGACACTGCAGATCCAGAGATTACAGTGTCAGGGGAAAGATGCACTGGGAAGCACCCCCTCAGGCCAAGAGTTATCACTGGAAGGGGCTTGCAGACCTGGGGGGTGGTACTGAGATTCATCTGCCTTGGGGGGCACTGTCTAGCAGACTGCACCACCAGGGGGTAGTGAACCACCCAAAAGATTGCTGGTGGGAGGGGTTCCAGGAGTGGCAATAGTCTACCAGACTCCAAACTGAATCTGCACTACGCCAGGCCCCTCTCGGGTTATGGTTGCTGTTAATGTTGACATGTTTAATAAAGTGTGGCTGTAGTTAAACCCATTCCTTGTGTTGAGACTCTTTGTTTTGCCGTGGGAGGGCAAAGGGTATTAAAATATGATAAACATGCTAAACAAAGAAACAGATATTATTATACTTCTCTGACAAAGTGGAATCTACTTTTCCATTTTGTGGAGAAGCAAAGGTTTCTAGTTTTTGTCCAAATATATGCACAGTATCTTCTTAACCATCTCATTTTATTGTCCTGTTTTCTTATGCAACATTTGATTCAACCTCTGACATTAGTTACTCTCTTCCACTGCCTTTGTCTGTAGCCCACATAGATGGCTGATGCTATCTCATTTAGAAATTGAATTGTCTGGGAGATTTTATTTCTGCCTCTAATCATTTACTTGCAGCTCTGTGGACGGTGGTGTTTGGCAAACATCAATTCTTCTTGTTTTCTCTTGTGCTTCAATGAAAGTAATTATGTTTGCAACAAATTAAGCACCATATTTTTCCCTTTCTAGTGTTCAGTAGAGCCTGATTCATCTCCAGCTAGCATTTAAATGGCTCCTGGCTTTTGTTCTTGTACCAGGCATAGCATTTGTTTATAGGAAAGAAAAGAAATAATCTTGGTATGTGAGTAATCTCTGAAAATAACTTTGCCAGACTGGATTGTTCAGAGAACCACTTCCTCTGGAATGTCTGAAATGGACCTTAGTTTCTCTCAGCTCTACCGAAAGATGTTAAATACTCTTGTTAGTTAAAAGAGTATGAATTCAAATGAAAGAAAAGAGTTGGAAATTACCTGATATACTTCCTGCCAGTCACATCAGGGGGCACCATGCAAAGGCACTAAAGTCACCTGAGAAAATCTTGCTTAACAGGGTCATCACTATCATCTGACATTGACTCATAAGGAAAGAAGTATAAATCCCTGTCCTACCACAGTACACTCTATCTCCTTATTTATTTATTTATTTATTTATTTATTTATTTATTTATTTATTTATTTATTTATTTATTTATTTGCCTTAAAACTTTGTAAATCTCCCAGACTGGCACTTGCACCAGATGGTGCAGTAAAGAAATCAAGCTAAATAAAGAAATGTTGGGTTTTTCTTTATCCCAACTACAATGCAGCCATGCATGAAAACTGCTTCTTTCAAGAACTTTGCCTCAGGCTATGATTGAGCTATCACTTGCACCTGGTCCCTTTTTCTGACTATAACGAAAGGTTCTACCTTGCCTGACTAAGGGCATGGTGGCTCAGTGGACTAAGGCTCCAAAAATTGTTGGCTGGAAAAGTCAGCAGCTTGGTGGTTTGAATCCTGGGTGCCATGCAGCACAGTGAGCTTCCCCTGATAACCCCAGCTCCTGCCAACCTAGCAGTTTGAACACATGCAAATGCAAGTAGATAAATAGGTGCCACTGTAAAAAGCGGAAAGGTAAAACAGTGTTTCCTTGCAACCATGCTGGCCACGTGGCCATGGACTTGTACAACACTGGCTCTTTGGCTTGAATACGGAGATGAGCACTGCCCCTAGAGTCGGACATGAGTAGCACACATGTGTGTGGGGGAACTTTACCTTTACCTTTTAGCCACTGGGTGTGTGGTGTGCTTGCTACTTTTACAGTAGATATATTTGGGTTACTATCTCTCCTTTTTATTACTTGCTGACCCCTTTCATCCATCTTTGCTGCACTGAGTATGCTACATGACTGTGGATACTCTGATGATTTATCCCAGCATTCTGCAAATATCTTTTAATAGCAATTAATTTCCAGCAATAAAGACACAGTGACATATCCTTTTTGTTGTTATATTTGAGGTATTATATGTGATGCATTTGCAAAAATAGTTAACAACAATTGGAAGAGAACAGGGGTTTAAAGTATACAGACTGAATTATTCATTCTTACTGATTTAGGCTACCTTGACTTGAAGGGACACATCAATGACCAATTATCAAGCTTCTTGATATTCTCTCCTACAGAAACAGATTGAGAGCATTATTTTTTCCTCATCAGAGTTGCCATAATTTGCACAATCTGATCTAGCACAAAACCCGTGCCATTTTCCTTTAAGAAACTAACAAATGAAGCATGCATACCTCTCATGCTCTGAATAATTGAAATATTATTTGTTGAAAAAGACCAAGCCAACTTCCTCTGTGTTTTCTAATCATTAAAATTCATGCAAGAAGGCAGTAATGACTGTTATTCTGCACAATTTGCATTATTTGCACAATTTTGTTTCATTTGCACAGAAATATGTATAGGGCATGGAGGATTAATTTATCTTTGCATGCAAGGACAAGTGGGGATTTATTTCCTTATGATTTTATTTAGGATTATACTATATGTTACATGTTCCTTCCCATGTTAGTATTTCTAGGACTAAATGCAATTTTTATTCCTAAACACAGAAAATTGAATATTTTGGATTTTAAGTCCTTTTATACAAGTCATCTTATTTCAATGGGTTTACTCTACTTGGAACAAACTTAGATTCATCAATATCTCATTTTATTGCTTTATATGAATATACAGAGTATAATACTATACTATACTATATTATATATGATATAATTTGATACTATATTATGTTAAGTAAATACATGAATACATGAATAACTTGCTAAACCATAGTATAATCTTCATCTCTTTGGTGCAGTTTAATTGTATACCCTTAATCTTTCTTCCTTTTTAACTCTGCCTTTCCTTCCTTCCTTCCTTCCTTCCTTTTTGGAGTTTGATTCCCTTGACATCACAACCTCTTAGACATGTTGTTAGCAAGGAGGCAGGTGCAGAAGTTATAAAATGCAATAAACAATGATCACTGCCATTATTTCTTAGGGCACTAGTCATAATTAGAGAGGGGCACACAATGAAAAATGACACGCTGTTTCATCATTTTTCTAATGTTACAAAACTATTCATAATGTTACAAAACGGCAGACCATGTGTCGTCAAGAAATGCAATGAACCACTTTTTTGTTTGTAAACTGAACTGGGGAGCCACTGGATCTGCCAGGATCCCAGCCGCTGCCACCTCTCATTTGCCCATGTCTCTGTGGGTGATAGAGGGGTGGCAGCGGCTTCGATCCTGGCTCAGAGCAGGCGAGCATAGCAGGCTTTTGAATTTTGTGCTGCACCAGCACCAGCGATGGTGCAGCACAAAATTCAAAAGCCTCCTCTGCTCTCCGATCCTGAACCAGGATCATAGCTGTTGCCACCGCTCCTTTGCCCGGGTCTCTATGAATGAATGAGGCATGGCCATGAAGGATGGGTGGAGGCGGCTTCAATCCTGGCTGAGAACGGGACAGCAAAGCAGGTTTTTGTATTTCACACCGCACCAGTGTGAAATTCAAAAGCCTCCTCCACTCTCCGGTTCTAAGCCAGGATCGAATCTGCCACCACCCCTCCTTTGCCAACAGAGACCCAGGTGAAGGAGGGATGGTGGCAGCTTTGATCCTAAAGACAGGATCACAGCCGCCACTGACCCAACTTTGCCGCCACCCCTCCTTCACCCAGAGACCTGAGTGAAGGATGGGTAGTGGTGGCAGTGATCCTGGATTTCCAGATAGAGCTAGATGGCTGGCTTCCCCCTAGGCCAGGGAGGGGACCCATTAGCCTTCCCACCAGCCACTCTCCAATTGCAGCCACCAGCAGCAGCACCCACCTTGGTTTTTTGATGGGTTGGACCCCTCCCCACAGCCCAACTTGGCAAAAAATCCAGCTTGGTGCCATTGCCAGTGGCTGCAATGTGAGAGTGGCTGGTGGGAGGGCTAGCAGACCCCCCCTCCCTGGCTATCTGCCTGGCTGGCTGGCTAGATGGCTGGCTTCCCTCTAGGCCAGGGAGGGTGCCCAGTAGCCCACACACCAGTCACTATCCCATTGTAGTGACACTAGTCACTGCCACTGGCATCCAGCTGGGGTTTTTGGAGAGGTCAGACTGTGGGGAGGGGGTACCCCCCTCCTTACAGCCTGACCTGTAAAAAAACCACTGGGTTCTAGTACCAGCAGTGGGAGAGCCGAGCAGGCTGTGCCAAATTTAAAACCCTTCTCCTTTCTCCTGTTCTCACCACTGCCACCCAGCTTTTTTTGACAGCTTGGGCTGGGGGAGGGCACAGCTTTAAAGCCCTCTCTCCACAGCCTGAGCTCCCAAAACCAGCTGGGTGGCAGCAACTTCCATTTAATTGCTCATTTCATTTCAATACAATTTTTTTAAAAAAATCATGAAATAAAAGGCAATGAGCAATGAAACAAAACAAAACAAAATTCTATTTTTCTGTTTCGTGCCCATCTGTAGTCATAATATCTCCATATCAACCCCGCCCACCCAGGCCTTTGAGGCTCACCCACTCAGAAGAATACCAAAGCTTCTGAGATTTTTCTTTAATGTAGGAAGCAAACAGTTATGATTACAGTTATGTTACACCTATTAAAACAAACACTCGCATGTAAATGACACTGATTTCATAAAATCATGAAATAATTGAACTAGAAGGGGGCTATAAGGCCAAGAATCTATATCAAAGCAGATTTGATAGATGGTTGTCCTTTTTCTTTCTGGAGTGCTCACAATTTCCCAAAGAAATTGGTTCCCTTGTTGTACTGTTTTAAATGTTTTTCCTTATATTCAGCCTAAATTTGGCTTCCTCTAACTAGAGTCCATTATTTAAGTTCCCTGCATTCTGGAATGATTATGAATAGATCCTGCCTCTCCTCTATATGAGACTACCTTTCAAGTGTTTGAAAAGTGCTATTATCGTCGTTGTTCAGTCGTTCAGTCATGTCTGACTCTTCGTGACCCCATGGACCAGAGCTCGCCAGGCTTTCCCATCTTCCACTGCCTCCCGGAATTTTGTCAAATCCATATTGGTTGCATCGATGACACCGTCCAACCATCTAATTCTCTGCTGTCCTCTTTTCCTTTTGCTTTCAATCTTTCCCAACATCAGGGACTTTTCCAAGGAGTCCTCTCTCCTCATGAGGTGGCCAAAGTACTGGAGCCTCAGCTTCAAAATCTGTCCTTCCAGTGAACATTCGGGGTTGATTTCTTTCAGGATGGATAGGTCTGATCTCCTTGCAGTCCAGGGGATTCTCAAGAGTCTCCTCCAGCACCACAGCTCAAAAGCATCAATTCTGCAGCGATCAGCCTTCTATTATATCTTCCCACAATCTTCCTTTCTCAAGGCTAAACATGCCCAGTTATTTCAGTCTTGCATCAGAGGGGTTGGTTTTTAGTCCCCAGATTTAGTGGTCTCTCTCCAGCGAAGACGAGCAGTGGGATTTACCCTGTAAATATATTTTATCATGCCACTTTTCTTTCTAAAATGTCTAACACTATCCATATCACCAAAAGTTGAAGGATGGAACTTTATATCCTTTGAATGAATCTGGATTGGGGTGGGGTGGAGAGGAGACCATCAGGACCCACACTTTGGGGAAATAAATCTTGATCTTTGCCAGTTTACTAATCTGTTTCCTTTCACATTTCCAAAAGTACTTGCAGAGCCCTAGCTAGCTATTTATAAATTTAAAAAAAAAATCTGAGGCACATGGCAGCATTTCCCACCCATTCTGAAATGAAGCATGGAAAATGAGGAGAAGATTGAGGTGTGCCCCCAAAAGAAAGATAAAGATTTGTGATTTTTTCAAAAAAGAGGGAAACAGGAATGGAGTCAGGAGGCACCTTCGCAAGTGGATCAATACAACATATGAAGAATTTAACTGAAAGAAAGAAAGAAAGAAAGAAAGAAAGAAAGAAAGAAAGAAAGAAAGAA
>JAHTLZ010000122.1:13315769-13334553 GCA_023846285.1 Phrynocephalus versicolor
GAAAGAAAGAAAGAAAGAAAGAAAGAAAGAAAGAAAGAAAGAAAGAAGATAACACATAAGTTGCTATGTTGCTAGGTCAGGATTATCTCTGGGACGAAACCACCCTCAGTGTCTTAGCCAGCCTTTCAACTCTTGCTATTTTATACAAGAGGCTTGATTAAGATCCAGAAAGGAAAATGAGGGAGCAGCTCTTTTATCCTTTGCCAAATATACTATCTTGCAAGCATAGCTGTCATGCCATAATAAACCGTGATGCTGTGTTTTCTTGAAGAAAGAGAAGTAGTTGGGTCCTTGTGCTGCCCTTTGGTTGGGCGGGGGGAAAGGAAAATAAAACTTAGGTAGGCCATTTGAAATGCCAAAACACAAGCATTAACCTTTTGCCTGCAATCTTTACAACAGTCCCATAAGGAATCCTTGTAAGGAACAAAGGCTGTGAGAGGCTAAGTTTGTCTATGGTTCACAAAGTGAGTTCAGAGGAGTTGCAAAGACTTGACGGAGGAATGTTTCTTCTGGTTTGTATCTTAGTCTCTTAGCTCTGTGCTACACTAGAGGAATGACCCAAAGGCCCAAACAGATCATGGGCGATGCTCTATCTTTCTTTCTCGACTTCTAAAACCTCAGTTGCATTTTACAGTATCTGAATAACCAGTGAAAGTTGTCCCTTATTATTTCATATAATGAGGAAAAAGACACTGTGATTTGCTTCTCATTGACCACTGAGATCAGCCCCTTGGTCAATGCCAGCTGTCAAACTTAATTTCTTACAGATTCTGGTTTCTTCTTCTGTAAACCTTTCAGAAGAAGGTTCTTTGTGCCAGGAGAAAACAAATGCCTTTCTCTGCTTCAGTGGTGTTTCCAGATGTTCCCCTTACTGCCACATATGGACAGTGCTTTTCTCTCCCACTAAGCATGTTGCAAAGGGATGCATATTCCTTGAAACCAAAAGTTAAGTAATGGCAAAGGATGGAAGCTTTCCAACAGCTTTTGAACCATGGATAAAAGTTATTTAAATGAGTACTTCAAAAAAAATTGGACATTGCCAGATTCAGAGCTGCCATACAAAGTAGTAGGATTACCCATTTTAAATTACAGGAGGTAGGCTTCATGAACACAAGGATAACACAAAATATCTTCAGGCTGAAGCAGCGCAATAGTGCTCATAGATTTGATGAACAATGGACTCACAAAAATCATATAGACTATAATTCTATGCATATATATCCTTCTTTACCCAGAAAGCATTCTCTCTGAATAAACACTACAGGGAAAAGATAAACAATTCACTCTGACACATTTCTCCAACCTTCTGACATTCAGACTTGTAATTTCTGTGCACCCCAATTGCCAATAAATATACACATTTTATATGTTCTTTAAAACAAATGGACACAATTCTCAGTCATCTGCATTAGTCAGATTCATAGGTGAAGCTACTCCCGGTATGGTGAGCACAGAGTTGTACCTATTTGCCTTGTTGCTTTATAGAGTAGGAAGAGCCTGTCAGAAGAAGGGGTGGGGACAGGGCACCAAAACATTGTGAAATATGCTAAGACAAAAAGCAGTATTTCTAAGAGCTAAGGATGCTGATACTTCACGTCCATCTCATCATTGTTTGCAGTCCCACTGGGGACCAGTACAAAGAAATCTAACTGCACATCCATTGTGGGACGAGGAGAGTTGATCCCGACCACGCCCCCTGAACTGCGATCTAAGCGGGATGAGAGATTCCCCTCCATTGCCTCCGGAATCTCCTCATCTTGCTTCTCGTTCCGATACGAGTGCCCATGAGGTAAGGCTCATCACACAACGTGCCATTCTCTATCTAGTGGCAGGAGTGCGAAGTGCCATTCGCCAGTACATTCCCTATGGAGTCAGCAACACAGTGCAGAGAGATTAAAAGACAAATGCCTCAATCTTAGCTCCGTAATGCATTTAAGGCAAGGCTTCGGAGAATCGAAGCATCGAAAAATGGAAGGTTGGGCAGAAAAAAAACCTGAAAACAAAGGCATGGAATTTCACATCTCATCATGGAACGAGGACATGTAGAAACAGTCATGCCGGTATCATCAATCATGCCTGTGTGTACACGGGAACAGGGACAAGAAGACCACGTGACCGCAACCAATATCAACACGCAATGAACTTCCTCCCAGGACGAGAGTGGACGTGAAGTAACCGTCTAAGATGGGCATGAAGCACTGCTTAGTGCTTTACTGCAATTCATCTGCATGGCACTACAGGTGCTGAGCATCTCTTTTCCCTTCCCCCCTTTTCCCTTCCCTCTTCCCCCTTCCCCCTTCCCCTTTCTCCAAGCCAGCTTCCCCTCTCCCAAGCAAGGTCATCCTCGGTCACTGGCTGTCCAGTCTGAGCAGGAGCCCAGGCTTCCCTACCCCACTTCCTCTGGCCGCCAACCACTCAGATGAGGAGGCAGGCCACTGATTCTCCATGTGCAGCAGGTGATTGGTCAGCCCAGGCACCTATGAAGGGCGCCATGCAGCCTATCTCTAACTCAAACCTTTCTGAGTAAATCTGATCTGGTAGCCTCATGTTGTCCCTCCTTGTTGGCCTAGGGCAGAGCAGACCCAGGCCACCTGAACTACGCACTACCTAAAGCACCAAAAGAGACAATTTCTTTCCAAGGGAAAAGGCCACAGCTTTATTTGGGAGTTGAGTCATAGCAACTGGATTTCTTTTCTTGTGGGATAGAAATGTTTTGCTACAAATCTGCCTCCCATTTATCCCGCTGACCTTTCATAGACCCCTGGATAAATCAGAATCACTTCACACCTCCACCAGGAAGGCCACAGCTAACAACCTGTACTTAATGGGTGTTGGGAAGGGTTGCATAGGTGGGACTTTCACAAACACCAGGCCATTGTCTGCCTTAGGAGCCAATGCAGGTCGTTCCCACCTAAGGAGCCTATTCAGACCAGGGTGGGGTGAAACCACAGTGGACTATAAATTGGATGCCTCCCACTAAACTTCCCCTCAATGGCTGAACTGATTTCAAAGTGTGGACATATAAAGCCAGTAACAAATTCATTTTACATAGTTGGAAGAGCAATTAATTATGGTTACACTCATCTTTGCACATAGTTGAAGCAGCACTACTTAACTGTATTGCTTTAACTCATAGTTGACTCAATATTTGAGGTCACCCTATTTCTATTTTTTCGCTCCTCACAAAAAATGTTTCTTTGATAGCAAAATATTGATAGTAAAACTATGGGGATTCAGTGAACCAATTTGCAAAAGGCAAATATTTTGGCATATTTATACAAATGATATTTTTCTTAGGGGCACAAAACTTTTTGGCCACTTAATAGTTGCTTACAGTTTGATACTTGATGGGATCCCTGTATGTTTGTGATATGATATGTATGTTTGTGATAGAGGCCATCCGGACCGGTCTCGACTCCGGTCGCTCTAGTCCACCCTTGGCACCACGAGACGCTGCACCCCCCCCCGGTCTCCTCGCATGGTTGAGTTTGGGCCTGTTTCCTCCTCGGAGGCCTCCAGGGCAATTGCCCACTGTTGGCCCGCGTCCACCCCCTTCGACCCTTGCCCCTCTTGGCTTATAAAAGCAGCTGGAGGGAGTATGCCAGAATGGGTGTCCACCATCGCCACGGCCTCCTTTGGCGAGGGGTTTTCCCCCTCTCGCCTGAAGTAGACCATGGTAAAGCCCATTCTCAAAAACCCAGGCATGGCGTCGGATGTATTGGCCAACTATCGCCCGATCGCCAATGTCCCCTCCATGGGCAAGGTTCTCGAGAGGGTGGCCGCGATCCGACTTCAAACTTTTTTGGAGGAACATCAGCTTCTTGAACCTTGTCAGTCTGGGTTCAGGCCTGGCTGGGGAACTGAGACAGCTTTGGTCACGCTGCAGGATGACCTCATCCGGGGGGCCGACAGGGGTTGCTCTACCCTGCTGGTTCTTCTGGATTTGTCAGCGGCCTTCGATACCATCAACCACGGTATCCTACTGGATCGGCTCTCCGAGGTAGGTATTGGGGGCACTGTTCGCAGTTGGCTCCGGTCCTTCTTGGAGCACCATCCCCAGTATGTGCAGCATGGGGGCGAGTTGACGGCCCTGTGGACACTCCCTTGTGGGGTTCCGTAGGGCTCGTCTCTCTCCCCCATGCTGTTTAGCATCTATGTGAGGCCGCTGGCAGGGGTCATCAGGAGATTTGAAGTCTGCTGTCACCAGTACACTGATGACACGCAGCTCTATCTCTCCTTTTCCACCTCTGCAGATGAAGCTGTCCAGACCCTCGACCAGTGCCTGGATGCAGTCATGGCTTGCACCAAGGCTAACAGGCTCAAACCCAACCCCGAGAAGACCAAGGTGCTGTTCTTTGGGTGTTCCCCTTCCGGCTATGAAGGCCCTCTCCCCAGCATGGAGGGTGTTTCCCTCCAGCTAGCAGACAGGGTTCGGAATCTGGGCGTGGTCCTGGACCCGGCCCTCACCATGGAGACCCAGGTGGCGGCCGTGTCTAGAACTGCTTTTTTTCCACCTTCGCCAAATCACCCAGATTTGCCCATACCTGGATGGGGATTCCCTGAGAACTGTCATGCAAGCCCTGGTGATCTCGAGACTGGATTATTGCAACGCGCTCTACATGGGGTTGCCCTTGAATCTTCTCCGGCGTTTGCAGTGGGTGCAAAGTGCGGTGGCCAGGCTGGTGGCGGCTGTGCGTCGTTTCGACCATATCACCCCGGTTCTGGCTCGCCTGCACTGGCTACCCGTTGCATCCTGGATTAGATTCAAGGTCTTGGTTTTAGTTTATAAAACCCTTCATGGCTTGGGATCTGACTACCTGGCGGAGCAAATCACCCAGCGGTCAACTTTGGCCTATCCTACGAGGATGTTGTGGGCGCACTTGCTTTGGGTGCCTACACTCAGGGAGGCCCGGAAAACCTGTACTCAGAACCGGGCCTTCTCTGTGGCGGCTCCCTTTCTCTGGAACCACCTTCCCTGTGAAGTGCGCCTTGCAGAGCCCTGCAGGCCTTCCGGAGGGCATTAAAGACCTGGCTCTTCCAGGAGGCCTTGGGTGACCTAGCGTAGTTCCCCCCCCCCCCGCCATCCACCAGGACAACTGCCATATGCACTTGCCAGGGTTAGATTTTCTTTTTAACTCTTATATTTTAATATTGTATGTGTATTGTTGTTTCAGTTTTGTGTTGTTGGCTGGCTGAACCTCTTCAGTCTATGTAAACTGCCCAGAGTTCCCTTTGGGAAGATGGGCGGTATAGAAGCCTAATAAATAAATAAATAAATAAATAAAATGACAGCTCTTATTGTGTTTCTTTTAGCACAGGGTCTGAGGGGAAACAGCACAGGAGGGCTGCCAGGAGCTTTTCCTGCAGGGGCAACAGAAGCAATAAACAAGCAGCGATCTTTGAGAAGACTGCCTAAATTGAGGTGAACTTTTCAGCCTTGGGTGATCATTTGCTTCTGCCTTTCTTTGTTCCTGGGAGCTGCATGCTTTGGCCATTCTCTGCCCTGGGCAAGCCTTTGCTCCTCCCTTTTGCTTTCTTTTAGCACAGGGTCTGAGGGGAAACAGCTCAGGAGGGTTTCCAGGAGCTTATTTTATTTTATTTTATTTTACTCTTTTTATACCAAATAGCAGAACTTGGAAAATAAGAAAAACAAATAGGAGGGCATATTCTACACTTACGGGGACTTTGTAGAACTTGTTCTTAGGGGAATGGGCAACCTGGGGCAGGATTCCAAGGAACAAGAAGAGAACTGGAGGAGTAATACCTCCTTAAAAACCTTGGTACAGCTGGCCCGGCTGGTAGTACCTTGTAAGGGCCCCCATCTGGGGTTACAGGAGAGGACGGTCAACGGTTTTGAAGGCGGAAGAGGGCTCTCATCGCCCCAACGGCAGAAAAAGCTGAAGAACCACCCTTAGGAGAAGGAAACTCTTTCAACACCTCCACTGCCTTGTGGCTATATCCTTCATTAGAAAAGACTTCAGGAGTCAACCTCGAGGAAAAAAACAGAGCCGGAGTCTTGGAGACAGTTCATGACTGTATACAATCATGTTCTGGCAACTCCTGCAATGCAGTTGGAACTAATCGTATCGGCTTTGCCATTCCATTGGACCACTCCAGCTACGTAGAGAGGGGGATTTCGCTGCTTGGGTAACAGCCTAACCTCCATATTGAATTACCCAGGCCTTGTGCCCTGGAGAGGACCATTTGTAGCAAATAGTGGGGGAACAACACAGGAAGCAGCAGCTACCTGGGTGTAGGCGGTTCAGGATGGAAACCAGCAAACAAATTGTTGACTCCGCACCATACAATAAACATAAAAAAATCTCGAGCCTAAAGTTGGGCACATGGAATGTTAGGACAATGAACCCTGGCTGTTCAGACTATCTTCAAGAAATGGACACTATACGAAAGACAGCTGTCATCGACTGTGCAGACTGCAGATGCACATTGTTGCTCTCCAAGAGACAAGGCTACCTGACTCTGGATCTGTCAAGGAGAGGAACTTTACTTTCTTCTGGCAGGGAAAACCATCAAATGAGACCAGGAAATGTGGAGTTGGCTTTGCTGTTAGAAATACTTTACTAGGTCTCATTATCCCACCTGCTGCAGGAAGTGAGAGAATCCTGTCCATGCAACTAAACTCTACAGCAGGGTTGGTTACACTTATCAGTGCTTACGCACCAACATTATCATCTCCAGCAGAGCTAAAAGACAAATTCTATGATGATCTAGCTGCCACTATCAAGAACATCCCTGAGAAAAGACCAATAGCTATCCTCGGTGACTTTAATGCCAGGATTGGAGCTGATTATAACTCCGGGCCCACCTGCCTAGGTTGGTGCGGCATTGGAAAAATGAATGAAAATGGCCAACGCCTGCTGGAGTTTTGCTGCAATTATGGTCTCTGTGTCAGCAATACATTCTTTAACACAAAGCCCCAGCACAAAGTCTCTTGGAGACATCCAAGATCGAAGCACTGGCATCAGCTTGACCTGATTCTCATCAGGCGCTCCAGCATTTCTAGCGTTACAATCACACACAGTTATCAGAGTGCCGACTGTGACACAGACCACTCCCTGGTGTACAGCAAAGTAAAACTGAAAACAAAGAGATTGCACCACCTGAAGAAGGAAAGAAGATCAAAAATTAATACCAGTAAGACCTATAACCAAGGAAAAGTGGAGGAATTCTCCCATGTACTCAAGGAAGCTCTTCCTGGCCCTGCTGAAGATAATGCATCTAAACGTTGGGAACATTTTAAGAATGTTGTTTATAACACTGCTTTATCAGTATTCGGCAGGGAGACTCGAAAGACAGCAGATTGGTTTGAAGCCCACTCAGAAGAGCTAATGCCAGCTATTGAGGAAAAGAGGAGAGCCTTGATTGCATATAAAGCTTGTCCCAGCGAGCACAGCCTACAGGCCCTGCGAGCTGTTCGTAACAAAGTCCAGCAGACTGCCAGGAAATGTGCTAATGATTACTGGCTGCAACTGTGTTCTCGGATGGCAGCTGATACAGGTAACATCAAGGGGATGTATGACAGAATTAAACAGGCCTTAGGGCCAATACATAACAAAACTGCACCCTTAAAGACTGTTTCAGGTGAGATCATCCAGGATTGTGAGCAGCAGATGGCACGCTGGGTGCAGCACTACTCTGAACTATATTCCAGAGAAAACACAATAATCGAAGAAGTCTTAAATAATATTGAGTGCTTGTCTGTCTTGGGGGAGCTTGACAATGAACCAACACTAAAAGAACTAAATGTAGCTCTGGATTCACTTGCCTCTGGCAAGGCACCTGGGAAAGATAACATCCCTGCTGAAGTTCTGAAGTGCTGCAAAGAGATCATTACCACTGAACTGTACGAAATCCTCTGCCTTTGCTGGAGGGAAGGGGGAGTACCACAGGATTTGAAGGACGCTAATATTGTTACACTTTATAAGAAAAAAGGTGACAGGAGCGACTGTAACAACTATCGTGGTATCTCTCTTCTTAGTGTTGTCGGGAAGCTGTTTGCACGTGTTATACTGAAGAGGCTCCAGATACTTGCAGAGAGAGTCTACCCAGAATCACAGTGTGGCTTTCGAACCAACAGGTCCACTACTGATATGGTATTTTCCCTCAGGCAGTTGCAGGAGAAATGCAGGGAACAAGGACAGCCACTTTTTGTAGCCTTCATAGATCTTACGAAGGCATTTGATATGGTTAGTAGGGACGGACTATTTAAAATACTCCTCTGGGTTGGATGCCCACCCAATCTCCTTAACATCATTAGGTCTTTTCATGAGGATATGAAGGGCAATGTAGTTTTCGATGGCCTGGTGTCAGATCCCTTCAACATCCAAAGCGGCGTGAAGCAGGGCTGTGTCCTTGCGCCAACCTTGTTTGGGATCTTCTTTGCTACCATGCTGAAGTATGTTTTTGGAACTTCAACAGAGGGTATCTATCTCCGGACCAGATCAGATGGAAAACTCTTCAACCTCTCTAGACTGAGAGCAAAGTCTAAGGTACAGGTGAAGTGTTTGCGGGATCTCCTCTTCGCTCATGATGCTGCCATTACTGCTCAATCTGCCGAAGATCTCCAATAACTCATGGACCATTTTAGTAAAGCTTGCAAAGATTTTGGGCTAGAAATCAGCCTGAAAAAAACACAAATAATGGGCCAGAATGTGGACTCTCCTGCTCGCATTACAATTTCTGGAAAAGAACTGGAAGTTGTCCATGACTTTGTGTATCTTTGCTCAACTATCTCAGATACACTCTCACTAGAGTCTGAGCTGAATAAACGTATAGGTAAAGCAGCAACTATGTTTTCCAGACTAACAAAGAGAGTATGGCTCAATAAGAAGCTGACAGAACATACAAAGATACAGGTCTATAAAGCTTGCGTACTGAGCACACTTTTGTATTGCAGTGAGTCTTGGACCATCCATGCTTGACAGGAAAGAAAGCTTAATACCTTCCATATGTGCTGTCTTAGGCAAATATTCAACATTACCTGGCACGACAAAGTTCCAAATAGCATAGTCCTGAATCGAGCTGGAATACCTAGCATGTACACTTCATTGAAACAGTGACACCTATGCTGGCTTGGACACTTTGTGAGAATGGATGACGGTCGGATCCCAAAAGATCTTCTATATGGAGAACTAATGCAGGGAAAGCACCCCAGAGGGAGACCACAGCTGTGGTATAAGGATATCTGTAAGAGGGACCTGAAGGCCTTGGGAATGGACCTCAACAGTTGGGAAACCCTGACCTCCAATCGCACTGTCTGGAGGCAAGAGATACAGCATGGTCTACATACATTTGAAGAGGCATTTGTCCAACAGGCGGAGGAAAAGAGGCAGGCACGGAAAGAATGAAAATCAAGGACCAGGCAGGAAACAGAATACATCTGCCCCCAGTGCGGTAGAGACTGCCATTCCTGAATTGGTCTATTTATTCACACTAGGTGTTGTTTTTAGGATCTCTACTCCAGGCATGATACCATAGTCTTTCGAGACTGAAGGATGCCAATGATTGTGTTCTTCTGCATTAAAGCATAAGAATTTGTATTTTGTATTTTGCATTGTTTTATAAAATTTAATAAAAAGTTGCCAAAAACAAAAGCTGTCACATAGCAAACATTTATATTCACTATGTGTGAAAGTCATTCAGGAAATGGAAAATAATCATTCATTTAATTGTGGGACAAATGAACTGGGTATTCATTTCATTCTGATAGCAAATCATGATAAAACCCTGTTTTTAAAACAAATAAGATACTGAGCACTAATTAGATTTACATACATGCCTATTTTTCCATTGAAAGAACACCCTGTAATCCACAAAGCCATGCCTTATGGATTAGAAATCATTGTGTAGAAATCATGTCTAGAATGATGACTTCAAATTTATGGATTATGATGACTTCAACATGAGAAAAATGAGTGAAGGTGTATATGCACTGTATATGCAGAACTCAGTTTTAGACTTAGTGTCCCTATGATATTCCTTGCATTTCTTTGGACCTTCTCTCTCTGAACCACACTAGATAAACTAAAATGAGCAGGGGTCTAGAGGTCCAGATTTCCCTTGGGGTTTATACTGTCTGTAAACATGTTCAGGTAATCTGCTGCTGCCATCTGCTGAACTACAGAGCAATAGGGCTTACACTAAAGACACATGACTGCTTAAAGGAATAGGAGACTGTTTAGCAAGTTATCTTACATTTGCACCCACCCAAATCAGAACACACCAACAGCACGAACAACGACTGAATTTACTTATAAAACAGATTAAGCGGAGACATGAAGCTATTTAATGAAGTAAAATGAAGAAGAGGAAATAATGTTGTTGTCTAATATATCAAAACAGAAATCCTGACTTGATTCATCCTCACTCGGCAAACAAGAGAACACAACTACATTTCTTCTCTGTGCAGGACTGTGACATTTGCTTCATAGATCTTGGAGGGATGTCAATTTTTAGACTGATGTTGGCACTTGTCTATAAACTCTTCAGAATGTGAAAATGAGAATTATTGAACTAATAACAGCCGTAGTAGCACTGAATGGTAGGAATGGAAGCCTTACAGTCTGTCGTGGTAAGGATGGTAGCCCTGCAGATGAAAAAGATATTTTTTGTCATCACAGTACATCTGTTGTTGTTTTGTTCCCTCACTGATCAAGAAACCTTTTCGGAAATTATAGAGGATGTTTTAGATTATTCATGGTCATCCGGGGTTTTTCCAATGTTTTGCTCCAGTGTAAATACCTCTGGGCTCTTTTGCTTTGTGTAGTTGCCCCATAAATAATTCTGTTTTGGTTCCTTTTTATAACTTTTTAGACACTGCACATGAGCAACGGTTCAACTTCATGAAGAGAAAAGACAGAGACAGAGAAAAGTTTTAGATCAAAGACATTTTGTACAAATTGTGGAAAAGCAAAACAATGAAAGCCCCTGGATTTTAGCCTCAGGCTGGAGGCAACATCTCTTGGAAAATTCTTGAAATGCTGTTGTTCTACATTCAGATGGTCAGTGTCATTTAGAATCTCTCCAGTGGCGGGGTTCTTCACATCTCGATTGTAAACTGTCCCACCGGGTTACTTTTTTATCTGCCTTATCTCACCTGAATCCCTTCTGGGCCTTGTTCACATTCCTGTAAATGTCATCCCCACTTATTTCTTCTAGTTGCCCTCAATCAATGCATGCTACCTACTCACCATTCACTCTGATTCTACCCACAATTTCATCTCAGTCTATCACTCTTTTTTCTGTTACAGCGGAATACCTGAAATATAGATGAGTCTTAGCATTATGTGGCTACGGTAGACAGCAGAGGAGACTGCCATGGATCAGGTTGAGTGCAGTTTCAGCATTTGTGGTAGCTAGTGGAACAGCTGATCTGTGCACGCACAATAAGCTGCATAAATACTAACTAGAGCTTTGCTCTGGTTGCACAAACTTGGTCAAACCTATGAACACTTCACCTGAGCACCCAAAATAAGTAGACAGTACAAATGATAATGATTTTTGTTCTATATTTGTTTTTGTTCACACTGACTCAGACAAAGATAAGACACCAACTTTTTGCCTGGCATAGCAACAAATAGAAAATGTCATGAGAGATTTTCTATTAGGTTGTGAGAACAAAGTCTGCTTCTCTAGTTTGCAGCATGAAAGGAAGCTTACTCTTCAGTAGATTCTGGTTTCCCTGTTATAGAACACCCAGTGCTACAGCAAATGTTACCAGTTGTTCAGAGCCAAAGCATTACAGGGGGGAAATTTAAACAGCTGGCCACTTTTAAAAACTGCTGGATAGTTCCTCCACATGAAGAAAGATGAGTTTAATGAGGGGATTTTTATCACTGAAATTGCCATAATATTGAAAAATTACTCATTGGTGAAAAAACCCTACATATTCTTCAAAACATGGTTAATTATATGTCAGATTCATTGACCTCTATGATTAAAAGCCAAATGATGAAAAAGACATTAGCTTGTCCGGCTCTTACAGATGTAAGCAAAATTCTAGGAGCATAAAGAACATTTTAAACTCTATGTTCCTTTAATTAACCATCCTTGGTGGATTTTTTCATAGTTTATGAGGGAGTGAAGAATCTGATTGACACTTAATTTCTGTAGACCTGAATAAAGCAAAGCAAAAAGCAAATAGTTCTGCTTATATACTGCCCAATACCACTTCAAATAGTCTCTGGGCAGTTTACAGTTTAATTACAGTATGCAAGCTGCACATTGCCCCCACCACCACCCCACCCAAGCATGCTTTGTACTAATTTTACCAACTTTGGAAGGATGGAAGGCTGAGTCAACCATGAGCCTGCTACCCCAGGCCGTGAGCACAGTTTTAGCTGCAGTACAGGCATTTAACCACTGTACCACAAATCACAGAGGTTTTGTGGCTTTCGTTTTTCAAGAGATAAAATGTATTTGGTTTGTATCAGGGATGTGTGATTACTTCAGTCTGCTCCTAATTATGCTTCATCCAAATTGTAACCGATTTATTTGAGCCAATGTGTAGTCTACCAGCATGGAGTTTTATAAATATTGCAAAGGATTTGTATGCTGTGTGTATATGTCTGAATAGAGAGAGAAAAAAAGCAGCAACCATGAAAATGGGGAAATAAAAGACTACCCCTAGCATGAGGGATAAAGTTAACGCCAACAACTCATGTACCTCTTGTATACAGGTGAAGCATTTCATTCCCACCTCAACCATCCTTCCAGAAACCATGCACTTTCCAAATCATAGCTCCTATTCTTAATGCTACTATGACCTACTCCACTTGAGTCCTCCATGTCTATACTTGCGTTCAATCTAGGGATGGGCAGCATATGAAAAATGACATGCTGTTTCATCATTTTGTAAGGTTTTGAAACATTTTGAAATGAAACAAAATGGCAGAACGTGTGTCATCAAGATCTCACTTCAGACAAGGGGCTGCAGTGAGATCCTACGGCTGTTTCCCTGCTTGGTTCTCACCACAGACACCCAGTCAAATCCAGATGGGTGGCAGGGGGGAGAACTGGAGAGCAGAGGAGGGAAGCTTCTGAATTTCCTGCCTCAAATGCCTCCCTACTCTGCTCTCCAGTTCACAGCAGGTCTTGGAGGGTGAGTGAGGATGTCACCATTCACCTTCTTGGACTGCTGTATTTTTTCCCATTTTTGTGTGGTTTGTTTTGAAAGATTGGGGTATGCAGTGGGGTGGCTGCCCACTCTTGAGGTCAAGTATGCTATCCAGCAATGGATATTGTTACTTTCAGAATATGCCTGCTGCTTTCTTCATTTTTCCTATTATAGGAATCATGGATTTTCCCTGAATTTTCATTTTCGGTATTATTGCTTGGGCCACCATTTTAATCCATGTCTGAAGTTCATGTTCTTTTGTAATCCCTGTACAGTGGTACCTTGTATAAAGGAATTAATTCGTTCCAAATGAAATTATGTTAAGCAAATTTTCCTTTATACAAATTCCCATAGGAATGCATTGAAAACAGAGTGATCCCATTTTTCTGTTGTATGGATTTTCCCCATAGGCAATTATGTTAAGCAAATTTTCCCTATCTCCAAAAATTTTTATGTTGTACAAATTTTATGTTATACAAGCTGTCTGTTATACAAGGGTCCGCTGTATTTTGTAATTTCTGTATTTAATACCATCATCATCATCTTTTCATTTCCCATGAGTTCTCAAATATTTCTGCCAGTCAAAATTTCATTGTTTATGACCACAGGCCTTTACAAATACACTGTGCATGGTGCGAAAGAGATTGCAACATTTAAAACATAAGTGTTTGCATGTGAAATACATGTTTAAAAGTCTTAGCAACAGCTCCCACTGAACTAAGGACCTTTATGTTAGATGGCATTTAAGTCCTTGAGAAAGCCAGACCTCACCTTCCTAGCTGCCAATGCAAAAGTATAAGTGATAAATGACTGGTTGTCAATGAACAACCTTACTACTATTTCTTTGTGGGAGCAATTAGGGAACATCTGGGTGATATCTCTAGGGTTCTTGTAGAGAGAGCAGATGAGTAAATAGTGAATTATGTCTTCTATCTGATTGCAGCCATAGACAGATTTATGTTCCATAACTGGAATTATTTTGTATTTCCCTTCAAGATAAGCGGAGGGCATCTGTTGAAATCTAAGTTCAGTGAAGACTCTAGGAAGCTGTGGAAAAGGTAGTGAAAAAATTCTGTCATTCCCTCTCTTTTTTCATTTTTGAGATTGTTTTTGGTCACCTCTAGTCAACATTTATCACATCTAACAATACCAAATATCATGAGGGAATTCTGTGAGTTACCAACCCAGGAATAAACTAGTGGCAATGAAAGGCCCTGTGGGAACCTATGGCATAATGCATCTGACACAATTACACTTACTAGATATTTGGTGTTCAAATCCAGTTGCTAGTCCTAATTAGAGCTGAGCAAACTCATAAGGTAATATCAAATCAGTCGCTTGGACTAGCAGCTGAATTCAGTTTTAGGGCTGTGAAAATCTGTCAGTTTTAGTTTCCATTCTTGCAGTTCTCCAAATCCCACCAGAATTCTCATCTCATCCCAGTTCTAAACCTGCCTCCCCAATATTTATTTTTTATTTTCTTCCTGTAGGGAAATCCAAACATATTTTGGAATACATTTCTACTAATATACATGTGATCTGAACTTATCTTTCAAATTATGGATGATTGTATGCTCCCACCCACCCACCTCCCTTTGCTCAGACCCTTTCAAATGAAAAGAATTCCAAGGCCAGAGTTCACTTCATTCCACTTTGGATACGAAAAATGGATGTTTCAGAGGGAAATGCCAACTCAACCAATTTTGTTTACCCTCCTAATAGACATTGGATGGAAGACAGAGGGTGGCTACCACAAGGCCGTTTTGGCAGTAATCTTATGAAATTCGCTTCTACGTGGGAAGAGATGGAGCTAAAGCATGTAGAGCTCTCTCATTTTGCCTGGCATTCCTGCTGAACAATGCAGCAATTCTATTCACTCTACATAATGGGTTGAATGGTCATATTTTGTCTTTGGGCATGCTCAAAATTCACATAGAAGATACAAAAACTGAAAGCTAGACATGTGCTATTTTCTCACTAAACGTAATTGCATGACTGATGGTTTGTTAATACCAGAACCCAGAACCAGCACCTCAGCAGTGATCAGCAGGCATCAAAATGTTATTCACCCTGTTTAGCATCTCACATGTCTTGACATGGACATCAAAGGCTGGGAGAAAAGGAAAGAACAAATAAGAAAACCAACCAAAGCCTCAGAGGACACTTGCGTTGTTTTAATTTGCCAATGAAACTTAAGCTACCTGAGTAGCTGGAAAGCTGAGAAGCTGTCAAGGAGATCAGAAATAACTGGTTTTGATTGGCAACTGAGAGCTGTTTCTCCTGCAAATGCTAGACCCCCTGATTTGATTGTAAATTGATTTTACAGCTAACCTTCATAGGTGAATCAGGGAAATCAAGGCATTATTGATTGCATTATGAAGCTACTCATTGTACCTGATTCCTCTCTCACTTAAATGGATTTTAAGCCAGTCTGATTACAATGGCATGATTGAAAATATTCTTAATTTACACCAGTGTCAAAGTCAGAATAAGACCTGTGGTGTGTTCACAAAGCAAGACTCGGGTATTATTTGCTTTATTTTGGGCATCTGTAAATGCGTTCAACATGAATAGGAGAACTTCTCTGCCTTACAAAAATCCTTCTTCTTTCACAAAAACATTAGTCAGATTTTAAAAAATGAGTGACAGCTGAAAGGCAGCTGCACCTGGACAAACACTACTAAATCAGATCAACAAGGAAATGCCTTGTCGGGTGAATGGGCTCAAGTAACTCAGATAAGCTATGACCGATCCCATAGGTCATAGTGGAGAGTTTGACTAAATGTGGTCCACCTGGGGTATGAACTGGCAAGCCACTCCAGTATTCCTGCCAAAAAAACCACCCATGAACAGAAACAAAAGGTTAAAAGATATGAAGCTGGAAGATGAGCCCCTCAGGTCGGAAGGCATCCAATATGCTACCGGGGAAGAGCAGAGGACAAGTACAAGTGGCTCCAGAGCTAATGAAGAAGCTGGGTCAAAGCTGAAAGGACACCCAGTTGCAGACGTGCCTGGAAGAGAAAGGAAAGTCCAATGCTGCAAAGAAATATACTGCATAGGAACCTGGAATGTGAGATCTATGAACCAGGGTAAGCTGGATGTGGTCAAATGTGAGATGACAAGGATAAAGGACGGGAATGGATGAATTCACTTCAGATGACTATCACATCTACTACTGTGGGCAATAATCCCATAGAAGAAATGGAGTAGCCCTCCATTTCTATGAAGACTTGCAACTCCTTCTAGAACTGATACCAAAGAAATATGTTCTTCTATCATAGGGGATTGGAATGCTAAAGTAGGGAGTCAAGTGGTAAAAGGAATAACTGGCAAGTTTGGCCTTGGAGTTCCAAATGAAGAATGGAAGTAATGATGTATGAAAGTGAGAAGTGACTATAAAGAAGGGTGATTGCCACATAATTAATGCTTTTGAGCTGTGGTGCTGGAGGAGGGTCTTGAGATTCCCCTGGACTGCAAGGAGATCAAACCTACCCATCCTGAAAGAAATCAACCCTGAATGTTTATTGGAAGGATAGATGTTGAAGCTGAGGCTTCAGTATTTTGGCCACCTCATGAGGAAAGAGGACTCCTTGGAAAAGTCCCTGATGTTGGGAAAGATTGAAGGCAAAAGGAAAAGGGGATGGCTGAGAATGAGATGGTTGGATGGTGTCATTGATGCAACCAATATGGATTTGACAAAACTCCAGGAGGCAGTGGAGGATAGGAAGGCCTGGTGAGCTCTGGTCCATGGGGTCACGAAGAGTCGGACATGACTGAGCGATTGAACAAGAACAAAAAGGAAATGGTGGCCATTCTTCTAAAAGTCCTCTGAAACCTGGAACGAGGACTAACAGTGTGCATTTGATTGTATTACTTTTGTGCACACAAGAAGGGAATCATTAAATCATGTGTCTCTGTCACAACGTGAGTAAGAAAACTGCCTAAAATTACATTACAGGGTGGTGAGTCTACTATTTGCCATTTCATGTCATTCCGGAACATGGATTGTCAACTTGATCAATTCACTCCATTCATTTTTACTCACCTCCATTAACAACATTAGAGGTATGCTGGTGGAAATTAAGCATAGATTGGTTTTTAAAAGCTTTGTTAGTACTGCAATAGCTCTTTTTATAAATAGCAAGGAAATCAGTGTTCATTTCCACAGCACTTTAAAATATGTGTGTATTATCATGAAATAAAGATGCACATCTCTATTTATCTTACTCAGGTGCACAAGGAAGGGACAATATATTTTCTGTTGCTCTGTAACATTTATGAGTTCTGAGGAATAATTTGTGTGTCTGCGGGAACATGCAATAATGCCAGTTGCACAAAACTGCAATAGCTGATGCTTTGATGCATGCACTGAATTTTAAATCATCAGCTAGTCCTCTTGTAAGTGGGTTGGTGTGGTTGGTTTTTTCAAATGGTAAGAACATTAGTTCTGTGTAGAAACATTGTCAACATATGAAAACCTCATCCCACTCCTGTTCTGGAGGTGAAGATTCTCATGGGGCTTGGAAATCCCTTATACAGGTGTCCTCTTGTGCTAAGACAGATAAAATCAATAAGACCAAGGAATAGAGTGAGTATTTTTGGTTTTGCTGCGAAGAATAGTAATATTTGGTATATCTGGCTATTTTCAAACAGTCAAACAAGTTCTGTCACATTCTTTCAAAATAGAGCAGGTATAACAGCCTACTGACAAGAAGCTGGCTTCATTCGGTGGTGGTGGGGGGCAGAACTTTGCTACTGTAGATTTATTTTAGGTTAACTTCTTCTTTCTTAAAATCATTTATCTGTCTTTTATTTTTAATTTTAACTTCTTTTAGATTTTTATCACTGACCAATAAAATGTGCCCATTGCATAAACATGGAGCATGGAGTAAATTAGGCTTTCATTTTTCTTGACTTAATTTAGTATCCTATAAGCTCTCCATCTGTAGGTTCCAAGTTATGTCTTTTCCACAACTTATCTCTCTATTTACATTGAGATCTCTTTTGACCTCCACTGTTGGATGGATTACATGGGGCCATTTGCAAATACTGTACAGTATAGCAGTAAAGTTTCTCAGAAAAGGCAGATTTAAAGCTTGGTTGACATCATTCCATGTTTCCCTCCTGATATGCAACCTTTGTCCTTGTGCCCAATCTACATCTGTTGAAATCATTATTATTTTTGGATCATGTTCATTTTGAATTTTTTTTCATCAAACAATTATACATGGATAAACTTCTTTGTTTTAGTCAACTCTCTGCAAAGCAAAAGTGTATTCGAAGAATAATACCTAGTATTTTATCTTGAACTTTTAAAAAAACTTGGTAATCATACACAGTACATTTTTATTATCTCATGTCCAAATTATGATCCTTTTCATTTCCTTCACCATCCTACACAAGCTCCTTTCTCCCCACTTTGGACAATATTAATCTTCCTCATCTCCAGTGAGCAGAAACAAGGAAGGGGACAAAACAGCCTTTCCATAACACTCACAAGAACATCAGCATACAGCTGACAATATTTTCGCATACTACCCTAATAGGGAACTTGCCAAGGACAAAAGCTTGGAAATAAAGGTTTAAAATTATCATATTACACTCTTTCTTTCTTTCTTTCTTTCTTTCTTTCTTTCTTTCTTTCTTTCT
>JAHTLZ010000122.1:13357020-13374727 GCA_023846285.1 Phrynocephalus versicolor
AAGAAGAAGAAGAAGAAGAAGAAGAAGAAGAAGAAGAAGAAGAAGAAGAAGAAGAAGAAGAAGAACTGTAGCAATTACATCACTAGATGAACAAGAGAAGATAAATGTACTGATTTCTGAAAGTGAAATCTCTTCCAATACGGTGAAAGCCCATACAAGGATGCAAACTTTTCTGTGGGCTTGCACACACACACACACACACACACACAAGTGATAGTAATGTAACAATAACTAGAAGAAAGAAAACTCAAGTATCTATTCATTTTACATCAACAAAAGTCCCTCACTCACAAAGAAGGTAAGCAAAATGTTTCCAAGAGCAACTACAAGGGAATATAGAGCCCTTGCTTACTAGATGACAGTCAGAAATCTTTCCCATTGGCTCAGCAGCTGGAGTGGACCTCATAGGGAAGTAGGACTTCATTACCTGGCAGAATGCCTTCTTCTGCTGAGATCAAGCCATGATACTCATTCATTGCAGACAGCGCGCTTAAGTTCCCTAATCCAGAGAGAAGTATGGAAGGGGAAAACAAAATCCATGCCCTGTGGCACAGTGGTTAAATGCCTGTACTGCAGGTAAAACTGTCCTCATGACCTGGGGTTCAATCCCAGGTAGCCGACTCATGGTTTACTCAGCCTACCATCCTTCCGAGGTCAGTAAAATGAGTACCCAGCTCACTGTAGTGTACCCTGAGTGCTGTAATTAAAACTGTAAAACCACCCAGAGATTACTTGAAGTGGTATGGAGCGGAATATAAGCAGAACACTTTGCTTTCTTGGTAGTCATACCATGTCTTTATAACAATCTTCCACCCAAGATTCAACTGCTTTCCTTTCTGAAATCCTTTAAAAGGTCATTAAAAATTGACTTTATAATTGGGCTTTTCTAGCCACTACCAACTTAACAGCAGATTAACAGCTAAAACTATCTGTATTGTTTAAGTCTTTTCACAACAAAGACCTAAACAATACAGCCTAATCACTACATCAAATGCAGTGACTCATCCAACAGCCAATGAACATTTGGTATGTAACTTATATTCCGTTATATATTAATTGCACATCTCTTTCTGCTACTATATGTCTGAAGAATTGGACGTATCCATGAAAGCTTACATTAAAATATAATAGTTAGTCTTTAAGGTGCCTCATGTTTTTGTCTTTTGTTTTGTTTTGTTTTGATGTTTGCCTGGAATTATTGCACAGACTAAGATGGCTACCTCTCACAAATGTACACCACTTTAGTAGTTGTTTTGGCATTCAACTGAGTATCAGTCATGTAGAGGAAAACGCTGTAGTAGTTGCATCATTTCCATCCCTATAGGACAAGTTGTGATGGGGAAATGATCTCTATAACTATAAAGAGAAAACTATAGGATCCCTTACTTTTTTTTCCTCCCTGGCAGTCTAAAGAAAGAAGGAGGGGAAGAAATAGGTAGAGAGAAGAAAAGGGAAATGAGAAGTTCATACTGTATTTTGGGATTAATGATGACTCCCAGATTTCTACTTTTGAAGTCTGCTACCATTTACCACCATAGGGTATATAAATGCTCTTTCTAGAAATAAAGATGAATGGTCCTTTGTGTATGTGCACAAACCTGATTATGTACCATCAAGAAAAGACATATATTCTCAATATAGCTCAGAAACCTGAGTTAATATGTAAGTTTTAAAGAAGTGCATTGCTTTCCGGAGGATTTTAGTTTGTAGCTCTACCTTATTTTTTTGTTTACAGGAGTGCTGATGCATGCATTATGCATGGACTTCATTTTAAACTAAAGATGTTTTATACTGTATTCTATAACAGTGGAAATCTTTGTTATGGAAGTGGTGCCGAAATGATATTGCTTGACAGGCTTTTATTGGGCCCAGGACACTGACATTTATCTTATGTTTAACCCTCTGCCTTTTGGAGATTTTTACGTATAGATATCACTGCAGATGTAGCTTGGGAATTAGTATGTTTGCTGAAATTTCCCCTGTATCCATTTCTATATATGGTCCTGATGTTTATGATTTCTGTAGGCTTCTGTCTAAGAGCTTAATCCAGAACAGGTGCCTTCAGCCTATCTCCCCATGCTAAGCATACAATGCACAAAATCATATTATTGCAATGATCATCATTTGAGGTATATGTCTCTAGTAAAAGCAGGACATGCCATTAAAAAATTTGCAGAGCAGCAGATACAGTGTCTGATGCCTAAAGAAATCATCTTCTTCCACATAAACATGCCCAAGCTCTTCATCCTCTATAGGAAGGATACAAATTCTCTTAATTGGTAGCTTCCAGAATAATGTGCATCTCTGAACTCAGTTGTCTGCTGAGTGTTGCATTCCCTGGCTCTTGCAACATAGTTCTCTGTTCATGTATATTGTAACTCTGCTAAATATCTGTGTTGTGTGATTAATTTCATCCTTTTGGGATCCAAAACAGACTGGCGTCAAGTGATATTTGAGAATTTAAAAATCTCCAGAAATGTGGATTATGGGATAAAATAATTTAGAGCTGTGTGTCAATATTTGAATTATTGCTAGTTTTAATACATATTTGTTATTAATTAATACCTATTTGCTTTCTCTATTATTAATGTTATTAGTTTAATTACACATATATCCCATCATTTTTACACTAAGACCAACACATCCTACATGGCTATTCTCTTCTTTCTTTTTCTTCACAACTGCCCTTTGATCAAAGGCAGCCTGTGGTACGAGAAAGGCGATGCACTTTCAAACAGGCTAGACTGAGAGATTGTAACTGAGCGAGTAAATGTATGGCTCTACAGGAAATGAAACCTAGATCTCCTAGGTTCCAGCCAAACACCCTCATCTTTACAGTATGCTGGTTTTCACAGACAACGTATACAACATATATGTGATATACAGTATCCATGGGATCTGTATCAATGGTTTCACTTATCTGTGGTAGGAAACTATTAAAGATACTAACCCCCCCCCCAAAAAAAAACATATTTACACAATGTGGTTACCAAGACTGACCACTAGAGGGAGCGAGAGACTGTGTTATGTCACTATTAGAGATGGGCACAAAATGACAATTTTTTCATTACGATTCTCCATTATTCATTCCGTTACGTAATGGTACGAATAACGACCATTGCGATGGGACAGGCTCAAACCGTACAGAACCAAGAAAATTTTCTTTGGTTCTGTTTGTTTCTGTTACTGGCATCGCGCCGCTCATGCGATGAAAAATGGAGCAGCGGAGGGTGGTGAGAGGGGCCTGGGCCTGGTGGAGCCTCTTTGCCCCCCTCCCCACTGGAGCCGACACGAGACTTTGCTGGTCTCGTGAGAAGAGGTGGGATTCAAGCCCTTATGACTCATGAGTCATGAGGGCTGGGCTCCGGGATCTCAGCCTCTTCGTGAGCACTCAGCAGGCTTTGGAAGGGAGGATGTTGGAGCTCAGCTGCGCCTGGCGCCATCTTGGCCACGTGGTGAAACGGCGATGGTGCAGCCGGCTCAGAAGCCAGAGTGGAGGGCGTCATTGGAGCACGGGGGGAGTGCAGCAGCACCCCCCACAGGTTTCCTGGGTCTAGGCCTGGGGGGCGGGGGCGGCTCCTGGAGTGGAGTGGTTCTCGGGGTGGAGTGGTTCCCAGGGAGAAGGGCCCCAGTTAGGGCGGCACTGCACAGGGCTCCGGGGGTAGCAACCCGATGGGGGTGACAGATGGAGCAGCGGATCGGTCCTTGGGGAGGGAGCCCCAGGGAGGGCAGCGCTCGGCGGTGCTCTGGGGGTGGTGGCCTGTTGGGGGTGGTGACCGGAGCAGCACCCGGGTCTGGGAGGGCTCCCCATGGCCGCGGGAACACTCTCCCGGCCCGCATGCCGCCGGCTCCAGTGGTGCCCGGCCTGGGGAGGGCTCCCTGCAGACATAGCCTGCCGCACCCCAAAAATGAAGAAATGGAAACGAAGCGGCCCCGAGGCACCGAAAAACAGAAACAGAATGAAGCGGGCCCCAGGGCCCAAATAATGAACATGAAACGCCACTTTGGCATTTTGTGCCCATCTCTAGTCACTATTATCCATGGTTTGCACCATCAGGACATGGAACCGATCCTCTGTGGATGCAGGGATCCTACAGTAGATGCCAAATTTTATTCAGATTATTATTTTTTGGTTGTAGGTTAAAGAAATGACCATTCTTCTGAATGTAAGTGCCAAGGGCCAATGCAGAATGATTTGCCCATTTCTGTATTGACTAAAAATTCTTCCCATGTAAAGATGGAACCAGAGCGTCTTCTAGGCAGAAGCAAAGCAAATGCTGAGCAAAGGCTGAGCTATTCTGATCAATGACTTACTTCTTTGTTATGGCATCTCAGTGCAGATACTTGCTCCTCCTCCATATGGCTAATCTTTCAATCTTTTACCTGGGAAACACTACTGGACATAAATCAGGAAGAGATTATATTGGAGAAACACACCATGGGCTCATCTGTGCTATACCGAGCTATTTAAAAGTGTTTATTTTGTCTCCAGACTTAAAAAATACCTTAAAAACATAATGCATGTAAGAATCCTTTGTTGCCCGTTGTCTTGTTTATTACAATGTAGCATTCGATGCTAGACCACCCAATGAGTGAATGAAAAGAGGGTGATTTAACCCAGACTTAGATGAATTGCTTTCAGCTGTTCGAAAGCACTAAGTTGTCCAATAGCATCAGTTGTGGCTGCTGAGCTATTGGGTATCCAGGATACCTGGTTTGTTTGGGGTTGTAGAGTACACAGCTTCCCAGAATGGTACTAGACAACAGAAATGGTTGCAGGGATATGAAACACATCTATAGACTGGAATTCATTACTCATGATATTCCAGCACTAACTTGGGCTGAAAGCACTGAGAAGTTTTTTGTACATTATGTTCCCTTAAGCAACTGACATCTCCATTATCATGGAGATGTTTCTAAGTATTCCACAGGAATGCATATAAAGTATCAGAGAAAGCCTACAAGGCAGTTCTTGTTTGTACTCGGTTTTAATTTTTAGCTTGTCTTTGCTTGGTCTTTCCAGGTCCAACATTAAACCTAAGGACAATTAAAGGTTTGGTCCCCTGTAGAGAGCAAGGTAGAATATAAATAAAATAAATAAAATAAATCTTTGGCAGGAGATACTTATTCATCAGAAAAATATTCTTTGCACAGCTCATGACTAGAGATGGGCACGACTTAGCGAAATTTTCGTTTCTGTTTTCGTTCTTTTTTGTTTTTGTTACGTAACGAAACGAAAACGAAAAACGGTTCAAAAATGGACCGAAAACGGAAACGAAACGACTAATTTTGAGCCAATTTTCGTTTTTCGTTACTGGAAAAGCACTTAATGGAGCTAAATGGGAAGAAATGAAAAATTTTTCGTTTTCGTTTTCGTTTTTCGTTTTCGTTACGTAACGAAACAAAAACGAAAAATTCTGAAAATTAGCTCATGAAAACGGAAACAAGCCGAAACAGACCCCTAGACGAAAACGAAAACGAAAACGAAAAATTTTTCTGAGTCGTGCCCATCTCTACTCATGACTCCCCACAACTCACCTAAGTTCAGAAAGTGAAATAAGGCTGTGGTCTTACCAGAGTTTTCTGTGTATATAAATTTCCTGTGTATTGGGGGGGGGGGTTTCACGTGGTTTTTAATGTGCAGTTAGTGTCCTCTCTTCTACATCATATTTTCGTATCCCGGTTCGGTCCCTACCTGTCTACTTCACATTTTGTCCTTCTTTCCGGCTCTAGTTTCCAAGCCTTTGTGGTGTTACAGGAGAACAACTGATATTACTGCATATTTTCAGGGTCCTGCGGTGGTTACAGAAGCAAGTAAGTAAGCATTTTTGAGCAAAGTTTCTAAATTCAGCCCCTGGCGGTGGTTTAGGAAACTTCCCTGAAACTTTGCTGTGGTCGGCCGGGACCAAAATTTACTTCTCTTCCCGGTTAGCAGGGACCTGGGTTGGCCCATGTGGTGGGCCTTCCTTTCTGAAGTTGTCCTGGCAAAATTACACCAAAATTACACCAATTACACTCTGTCAAGGGAGGGAGAGAGGTGCAATCGGAGGGGGGGAATCTGGCCATGACGAAGGAAGAGGGAACTGCTTCTCAGTGAAGGAGCGAAAGAGACTCCTGAGGCTGCTGAGCAAGCGAGAGAGTGACTGACAGGCAGCCTGGAGCAGTGAAAGCCAGGCATTAGCAAGCTTTCCCTCAAGGGCTGTCAATGAGGAAGACCCTCGCTGGTGGCTGCCTCAGGTGAGGCTGAGGAGGGCTTGGTGGTGGCAGTACCAGGTTGAGAGCTGGCATGGAAGCAAAGGGCAGGGCAACTGGCACTGGTTTCTGTCAGCACTGGCATATCTTTATTCTCTATTTCTGTCTCTCTCACACAAACACCATTGTGTGCATGTGTGCACGAGCACACACACACACATTCTTGCCCACCTGCCTGCCTTGTTTCTTGATGGCAGCAGCCTTGCTCCCCCACCTCATGTTGACATTGCGGCCCCAATCTTTATTCCATTGCCGCCCTGCCAGGGTTTGAATTCCTGTAGCACCAGAGCTTCTAAGTTCCACACCACCAGAATACCCCACCCCCAGAGCTTCTAGATGCAGGTTAATGACATGGGGACATATAAAATATGGTTACTTAAACCACATCAATGGAAAGACAGGAATCACATTTTCAGTCACGTGATGACTTCAGAAAGAAACATGGATTTTATTATTAACCAACTCTTTTGCCCGTGTGATAGGGCCCTCAGTCTTCTTTACTCAAGGCTAAACATGCTCAGTTCTTCCAGTCTTTTCTTGTACAAATTGCTTTCCAGTCTCCTGACCATCCTTGTTGCCCTCCTCTAAAATTACTCCAGTTCGTTAGCATCTGTTTGAAAGAATCAGATACGGGACCCCAAATAATGATTAACCAGTGCCAAATAGAGAAGAACTAATACTTCATATATTTTGGAAACTATACTTCTGATCATGCAGTATAAAATAGTAATAGCCTTTTTCACAGCCACATAGACTCTTGACTCACATTCAGCTTATGAAGTACAATAATTCAAAAATGTTTCTCACTTATAATATTACTGGGCCAAGTACCTGTAACTGTGCATTTAGTTTTCCCCCCCTTAAGTGTAGAATCTGGGAGTTATGGCAACTGGACTTCTTTACTTGTGAGAGTGAAACATTTTGCTATTCATCCAAGTAGCTTCTGTTAGGTTTTCTAAAACCAGAGACGCTGACAAGCTGCAACGGAAAGAATCCTGAAAAGAATTATCTCCTTGTAGAAAGCTCCACACGTGCATGTGTCTGTGTATTTAAGGAGGAATGCTTGAGCCTCTGTTCTCCTGCTCTGAGCCTTGACTCCTGCATTCCTCCTCCATTTTGCTGTGTTCCTGCTTACTCTCCGTTACTCCTGTTTACGTTTGTATTCCTGAGATTATGCTAGGTGTCTGTCTGGGTTTGTAAGAAAGCTCTACATTTGTTTTTCTGGAACTGCTTTCAAATAAATTCCCAGCTTGTTTTTTTGAAGAACTCTCCACAAGTGTTTGCAACCTTCTCACTGTGCACTGATAAAGTCAAGAATGTACCTTAAAAATTGGCATTTGGGTGGTTCTTTATAAATTGCCAATGCACCATTGGTGGTTCATCAAAATTGCCACAATGAGTTAGTTATATAGCAAAAGGTTTATTAAAGACAGATAGAGATACAACACAGAACACATACAGTACAGAAAATAGGTTAGTAGACATCTTCGCTTAAGGGTCCAAGGGCCCCTTAAGGTTCCAAGACATAGCACAGTCCAGACGGTTTGATCTGCCCTGCTGTCCTGGACCAAGGACTAAATGACTTCCCATGATTTTTGCAGCATTCACAGGAATACAGAAATATAGAAAGCACATAGTAAAGCCAGCATAACAAAACACAGATATGATTAGTAGAAATACTTAAGCCTTGCTTAAGGGTTCAGAGTGGCCTGGATGATCCATGGCACAGATCATGCTAGCTGGTCTGGACAAAGACTTAAATGGCTTCCCATCATTTATATACTCTTTTGCATGGTGTATGATCTAAGACTGACGTATTTTGTACGCCCCTACACGTGCCTACATGTGCTTGTTCATCAGCTCATGTTCTTGGCCTATAGCCATTTGGCCATCAAAGCCTAGAATGACCTGACCCTATTTCCTAGTTCAAAGTTGGTTCCTTATTCCTGGCTAACCGCATGTTGTTGTTCAGGAGTTTGGCACCCACGCACTGTAAGATAGTGTCAAGTCTTAGAAGATGGGTTATGTCAAGTTTGCTGGGTCATTTTGACCTTATACCGTGTCAGCATATTTGGGTCTGTTAATATTTTAAAGCTTATAATATATTTTGATTTTTTCTCATGCTTATCAAATCTTAACAGCATGTTTTTCACTCTGCTAACAAGGCTATTCTTGGCAGCCCAGTGGAAGTGTGCTGGACTGAGACAGTAAATCCTCATAGGTCATTGAACCTCAAAACCTCAAAGCTTCATCAGTCTGTGGAAAGTTGGTACGAGATTTCCAATGTATAGGTCCCCTTGGTTTCATACCACCCTGGTCTCAATAGGCTTGTTAGGTGGACAGTGGACAGGCCAACCTCACCTGGGTGATTGAGAATATTCCCAGACTTAAGTGTAGAACTTTGCACTGAAAGAACTGGACATGTTTAGCCTTAAGAAAAGAAGACTGAGCTATCCAGCAGCTCAGTCTTTAATTACCCATGCTTCTTTCAACAATTTTCTCTCCTTCATCTGAATATAATCGAGCTTCCCATTTGATATGGCCTATGTAGAGGCTGAACAGACAGGGAGATAAAATACAGTCTTGTCTGACCATTACATTTCTCCAAATTCTGTCCTAATAGTAATTTCTTCTCCTGAATAGTTTGCACATCAGGACAATCAAGTGTTGATACATCTGTTTCTTTCAGAATGATCTGTAGCTTTTAATGAGCCACACAGTTGAAATCTTTGCTGTATTATTATTATTATTATTATTATTATTATTATTATTATTATTATTATGGCCATAATTGGAAAGCCCCATACCACACATGGCAAAACTGGTACATAAAAAGTAACTTAAGTATTGCAAAGCATTTTCACAGGAAAACAATTACTGTGAAATAGACACGGTGTTTGGAATCTTGTAATAGCAACGAGTAGGGATGGGCATGAAACAGAAAAATAGTGTTTTGTTTTGTTCCACTTCTAGAGTAGTTTTTTTTTGTTACAAAATGAATTTTAAAGTAGTTTCATTATGAAATGAAACAAAATGCTATTTCCTTTAGGCCCTGGGGGAGCAAATGATTTGGGGTAAGCCCCTGAAATTTGGAAAGGCTGGGGGAGTCATAGAGCTGAGTTATGAAGCTCCAAAGAGGGTGCCCCTAGGATAAAAACCATTTTAATTGGAAGAGGAAGCTGATCAGGTGAGTGATAGAACTGCCTTGGCTTCCCACTGATTTCAATTAGAAAGTTTTTTTTTCCTAGGGACACCCCCTTTGGAGCTTCATAACTCAGCTACCTGAACCCCAAACCTTTCCAAATCTCTGTTGGTCACCTAAAATCACTTCCAGAAGCTACCCCTGCCATTCACATGCCTGGGATCCATAATTTTCACTGCTTTTAATTTTTTTAAAAAATTAAATGCATGCCTCATGGCAAAGTGGTTAAATGCCTGTACTGTAGGTAAAACTGTGCTCACGACCTGGGGTTCAATCCCAGGTAACAGACTCATGGTTGACTTAGCCTTCCATCCTTCCAAGGTCAGCTGGGGGGGGGGGGGGCAATGTGTAGCCTGCATACTGTAATTAAAACTGTAAAACCACCCAGAGACTACTTGAAGTGATATGGGGCGGTATATAAGCAGAACACTTTGCTTTTCTGCTTTGCTTTGCTTTTATTTTCTAAAGAATATATGCAAAGGAAAATTACTGATCCCAGGCATGCAAATTGCAGAGGTAGCTTCTGCAAGCTATTTTAGAGAACCCCTTTCAATTTGGAAAGGTTTGGGGTTCAGGGAATGGAGTTATTAAGTTCCAAAGGAGGTGCAGGGGGTACGCTTTAGCAATTACAGGGTTAATTTACAGCTTCCTCTCTATGGTAAAAAGTGCCAAGAACACAATCTTTCAATTAAGTCCCCCACACACACTTTGGATCTTAATTACTCCATTCCCTGAAACTCAAACCTTTCCAAATTTGAAGGGGTTATAGGGGAAAGCTTGAGGAAGCACCCTTGCCATTTCTTCTAGAACAAATTGTTTTTCATTTTAGTAGGGGAAATGGCATTTCATTTCATTTCATTTCATAACAAAACACTGGCTTGCCTTTTGTAATGTTTTGTAACTTTACGTCATGATGAAACAGCATGCCATTTTTCATAAGGTGCCCATCACTAGCGACTAGCATCTTAGCAGAGGAAATTTATACTGGGTTATGAATTCTTGTTTCAGTGTTGAGTCACATCTAATACAGCATCCTGTACCAGATACCTAACAAATGTCACACTAAGAGTTTTACTTTTCTTACAACACAAGGCCTCCTGAGACTCTTTTAATTAGAGCTGCAGTGAACCTTTTCACCAGCGTTACAAACACTGATAAACAATCCCCTCCGAACTTTCAAGCTTTAGATATGGGTTGGGCATTTTTCACAGTGAGCTTCAATGCATCCCCTCAGGCACTACAGGGATGCCTGAGCCTAAAACATTCTGAAAATTGCACCAAGCTGGTGGGAAATTTATTCTGCTCCAAGTATTTGAACCAATTGAGCTTCTGAACTGTCAGATAGCTAGCAGAGCAAGAGTACTACGTCAAGTTGTTAACCGTATCAGTCCACATGCTTTTAATAGAGAAGGGTTTTGAAAACAGATCAGAGGTTGCACCAGAAGTTACCATTGAAAATGCAGGGAAGACATCTTTGATTGAAGAAGTAGTGCTGGACATGTCTAAAGGTTTGAGAGCTATAGTTCTTTAGGTAGAAATAAAAATAAAAATAAAACTGTCTGACACTGTTCCCTTTAGTATAAAAGTAAGACACGGTCATTAGGTGGGTCTTGTGAAGAGAAACGCCTTGAGGGAGCTGGCAACACACACTGAAGAAAAAGGACACTTTCTGATTTAATTAGAAAGCTATGAATACAACAATAATAACTGGCTCTCTGAGACCACTGGAGTACAAAGAGAGAATACCTTCAGCTGCAGCTGCAATGAGCGTTTTAAGTCTCATGGGGCCTTTTAAATATAAATATTTTAAAAACCCAAACACAACAAAAACCTAGGCTGGGAAATGAGAAAGGAAATGGAGGTTTATCATGCTGAACAATAAAACATCCACATAAAATATTGAATAATTTTGGGGTTGAGCCTGTTTTGGCAAAGGCTGAAACGTTGCTTTGTTTGCCTTCTTTCCTTCTTTAAGACAGATTCACTGTTGCAGAATAAGAAAAAGAAATGTTTATGACCCGAGGTAATGTGTCTTTTCTTTGTCTCTCTCCTCATTTCTCTCTCTTTTTTTAATGTTTTACATTAAAACGTTTTACAACACATGCTAGGTCACAGTATGCCACTAAGACCTTGCCTACTGCTTGTTTCCTCAAATACTCTTTCTTCAGCATCGCTGTATCACACTTCTCTTTCAGAAATATCAAAGCAGTCACGCAAGACTCCCCTCCATTACTTTATAATCACACCTCTGTGAGGTAGGTTGGGCTGAAGGAGAGGAACCAGCCGAAGGCCACAAGCATAGTTCATGATCCAGTGGGGATTTGGACATGGCTGTCCTAGGCCTATATCCTATCCTATTCTTGATCTTGAGCAAAAGGCTGAGAAGTTCTTTATAACCAGTATACCACAATGGAGCAAAAATGAGTAAGACAAGCTATTGCCATTGACAACCACTATATGAATTTTCTAAAGTGTCCGGGGCTGGAAAGTATTCCAGGATTTAGTTGTCCTGCTTGACCTTCTAAACTTCCACAGCCCTAGGTGAAGTCTGATATTTATTTTAAGTTGAAAATGGAAACAACAACCATTTACAGATGACCACAGAGTAAATCCAAGGCTATGATAAGGATAAATTTAAACTAAAAATATTGGGGTGTTGGTTGTTCTTCTTTGTGAGTTGCCAATGCACCTATATAAGTTGTCAATAAGTTGGTGGTTCATCAAAGCTGCCACGCTTAGTTAGTTATAGCAAAAAGGTTTATTAAAGACAGACAGAGATTCAACAGAACACATACAGTACAGAGATAGGTTAGTAAACATCTTAGCTTAATGGTCCAAAGCATAGCACGGCCAAACGGCCCCGTTGCTCTGGACCCCGAGTGATGGTTTCTGTGGTCTTTTATACTCTTTCTGTAACCGCAGCTTACGTATTTCGTCATAATTCTCAGAAATGGCTTTTGCCTATTTTTAGTTTGAGATTGAATTCCCAGAAAATGACGCTTTTGGCACCATGAGATGGTGCCCACTTATCTGTGCCATCTTCGCCTCCCTTTATCTTGGTTTAACCACAAGAATTCGCTATTTCTGGAGACTGGCACCTGGGTTCTTATCTATTTTTTGTGTTCTATGCCAGCATGACCTAATACCTTCAGTCAGGTTTAACACTTTATAATAATTTTCAGCTTTATTTCTCATATTGAGTTAATTCTATTAATTCTTATTAATTCTTATTAATTAATTTTCATCAGCTATGTTCCACCAGAGTAAACCCATTTAAAATAATGAAACTTATGCTATGCTATACAATAAAGCCAATGTGCTATCACTGGTGGAGAGATAAATGGCTCCTATCTGATTTTCCTAGCATTGACTTGTTTTTGTTGGAGGGTTTTGTATTGTTTGTTTCTTTGTATGTTCATTTTACTACCATGCATGCTGCCTGGAGTATCATTGGGCAGGATCTTCCTGGATTGGGAGAACTATTATCTATCCAGAACTAATCAATCATTACTTCCTGTCTCTGAATTGAAAGAGAGCCTTGCCTCTCTGCTAAGAGTTCTTTTCCCCCTCTCATTTGTTCAAATCAATTTTTTTTTGGTACAATGTTATTCTTTTTCTTTTTTGGCTGTTTGCTTTTCGCAATGATAATAAGTAATGAAACATTTTTATTTTCTCAGTTACTGAATGTGATTTATTGAAACTGTAAGTGCCAGTTAAAGAGAAAAGGGTGGACTGTCCAGGAACTTGAAGCTATTCTCCTCTGTGAGTGTCTGTAGTGTATACCAAAAAGAAAAATTTAACCAAAAATTCTCTGCTCTGCAACATGACTCACTCCACTTTGCAAATCAGCTTACTCTCTATTAACAATAAACTGCTCATAAGGGCAGAAGAACATAAAAACATAAGAAGAGCCATACTGGATCAGGCCAAGGGCCCACTTACTCCAGTTTCCTGTATCTCACAGTGGCCCTGCCAACCACCTCTGGGAGCTCACAAGACTAGATATCTGTCTCCTGATACCACTCCCCTGTATGTGGCCTTTGAAGTACTCTGTGTTTCAAGCCTGGAGATTACAGACCCCCCCCCATGACTTATGATGGATGTTTCCTTCAGGAATCGGTCCAATTCCCTTTTAAAGGCATCCAGGCCAGATGCTATCACCACATCCTGTGGCAGGGAGTTCCACAGACTAACAACATGCTGGGTAAAGAAGTATTTTCTTTTATCTGTTCTTACTCTCCCAACCCTCAATTTGAGTGCATGTCCCCTAGTTCTGGTATTTTGTGAGAGGGAGAAAAGTGTCCCTCTATCCACTTTATTCATGCCCTGCATTATTTTGTACGTCTCAATCATATCCCCCCTCAGGTGCCTTTTTTCCAGACTAAAGAGCCCCAAATGTTTTAGCCTTTCCTCATAAGGGGGGTGCCCCAGCCCAGTAATCATTTTAGTTGCTCTCTTCTGCACCTTTTCCAGTTCCACTATGTCTTTTTTGAGATATGGTGACCAGAACTGTATGCAATACTCCAGGTGGGGCCTTACTATTGTTTTGTACAATGGCATTATAATGTTGGCTGTTTTATTTTCAATCCCACTTTTGATGATCTGTAGCATAGAATTGGCCTTCCTCACCACTGCCACACACTGGCTAGACACTTTCATTGCGTTGTCCACCAGCACACCAAGATCTCTTTCCTGGTCTGTCATGGATAGCTCAGAACCCATGAGTTGGTAATTTTTGTTGCCTCTATGTGCATTACTTTACATTTTCCTACATTGAAAAGAATTTGCCATTTGGCAGCCCATTCCCTCAGTTTGGAGAGATCCTTCTGGAGCTCTTCACAATCTTCTCTTGTCTTCACCATCTGGAAAAGTTTTGCGTCATCCATAAACTTGGCCATCTCACTGCTTATCCCTGTCTCCAGGTCATTTATGAACAGATTGAAAAGCACTGGTCCCAGGACAGATTACTGGGATACACAGCTTTTCACCTCTCTCCTTTGTGAAAATTGCCCACTGACACCTACTCTCTGTTTCCTGGATCTCAACCAAGTCTCAGTCCATGAGGACCTGCCCTCTTATCTCCTGACTATGCAGTTTTCTCAGCAGCCTTTGGTGAGGGACTGTGTCAAAAGCCTTGTGGAAATCAAAATAGGCAATAACCACTAGTCAACCCAAATCCACATGCCTGTTGACCTTTTCAAATAATTCTAAAAGGTTTGTGAGGAAAGACATACCTTTACAGAAGCCATGCTGATTTCCCCTCAGCAAGGCTTGTTCTTCTATGTGTTTTAAGATTTTCTCTTGGATGAGGCTTTCCACCATCTTCCCTGGGACAGATATAAGGCTAACTGGGCTGTAGTTTCCCATTTCCCCTCTCTACATTTTTAATAATTGGTCTGACATCTGCTATCCTCCAGTCCTCTGGCACTGGAAGAGACAAGATGCATATTTTATATTTATATTTATATTTATATATACCACCAGAGTTTCCCAAAAGGGAACTCAAGGCAGTTAACAAGTGTAAAATTCCACAATACAGAGTTCAATAATAATAATAATCGGTTCCAAAAAAATGAACAAAAAAATTGACAAATCAACCCGGAACCCAAAATTTAAAAGAAAAAAAACTAACAAACAAGCAGAATGATAAAACTAAAGCAAGACGGAGAAATAAAAATGGGAGGACATGAAAACTCAAATCCCTACTTCCGTTAAGAGATCCACAATTTCATTTCTCAGTTCCCTTGTGTGGATGCCATCTGGGCCCGGTGACTTTTGACCTTCAATTTATCAATTAAACCTACAACATCCTCTCTTTTAACCATGCTTTGAGAGAAGAAAGTCTGTGCCTGGAGAAATATGCATTTAACACATGATTTGAATCTAGTCTATCTCATTCATTTCAACAAAGCTCCTCTGATTGGGATTAGAATTGGTTTTAACCCTAAGGATTTGATTCCATCGTCCACATTGACCAATTTTGTGAAGGTCAGGTCACCAGCAGAAGCTGGTGAAGAAGAAGCTGTTGAAAGATAGCATGAACCTGTCTGCTTCTGAGTGAAATTTCAGATAATGTGAAGTGGTTTAACAAGCAAGTCACATTGAGTTATAAGTAAATTTCATAGTTAAACACAGCAGAGGGGCAGGGGAAGTAAATGTTTTTAAGAGTATAGTGGACCGTTGCTGATGTGCTGTGTTGCTTCAATTTAAAACACAATTTCTTTGCATTGCTTGCAATAATAATTTAAAACACAATTTCTTTGCCCTTTTAAAAAGAGTTGAAAGAGAAACTGCCCACAGCCAGATCCACAGCTGAGAAGTTGTCTGGTGTTTGGGGATCCAACACCTGTCAGTAAAGTATGATATTGTTATGTGTCTCTCCTTTCCATCTCAATCTAAGGAATTGTTTTGGATTTAGTCAAGACACGGGTAATCCTACTCTGTCAAAGGCAGAACAAGGAACAGGAGTTAAACATGTGATAGGTAAAGGTAAAGGTTCCTCCCGCACATGCGTGCTAGTCATGTCCGACTCTAGGGGCGGTGCTCATCTCCGTATTCAAGCCGAAAGAGCCAGTGCTGTGCAAGCCCATGGCCACGTGGCTGGCATGGTTGCAAGGAAACACTGTTTTACCTTCCCGCTTTTTACAGTGGCACCAATTTATCTACTTGCATTTACATGCTTTCGAACTGCTAGGTTGGCAGGAGCTGGGGTTAACAGCAGGAGCTCGCTCCACTGCGTGGCACCCAGGATTCGAACCACCGAGCTGCCGACTTTGCAGTCAACATTTTTCAGAGCCGGAACAGGAGTTAAACATGTGATAGATAATGTTAAACTCTTTCTGCAAGCTCAGGTTTTATGGTTTGGGTGTATCTCTGGATTCAGGCCTGAGTGTGGATGACCAGGTTTCAGCTGTGGCTAGTAATGACTTTTTATCGTTAAACTAGTGTGCCAGTTCTACCTCTCCCAGGGCATATCTGAGAGGGTGATACCTATGATAATTACATCCCTATGGTTACATGGGACATGCTCCATATGAGGCTACTAAAAGTGTTTGGAAACTTCAGCAAGGCCAGGATGCTGCATCTGCGTTGCTGGCTAAAGACAATTAAGGTGGATTAGAGAAATACTTTTCTGTAACACCAGTGGAGTTCTGGACACAATTTATTTATTTATTTATTTATTTATTTATTTATTTATTTATTTGTTTGTTTGTTTATTTATTTATTTATTTAAATATATATTTGTATACTTCACCAGTTTCCCAAAAGGGAATTCTTGGCGGTTTACATAACATAGCATAAGAAATCTAAGAAAAATAATAAAATAACAAAAAAGTACAGAGTGTATTGGTGGTATAAAATTAAACATGGCTGGGTCCACTAACTAGCTGCTCAGGAACAGTCTTTTAGTGGTGAATGTTGCACTTGCCCCCTTCATTTCACTGGTTTTATGACGTAAATAGTTTAATTCAGCATTTAATTTGAGTGCAATGATATAATTGCTTTCCAATTGTCTTTCAGCTATATTAGTGATTAAAATGCAGCACTGCGGCCTGCGGCCATAACTGACCTAGGGTTCATTTCCAGATAGCAGGTTCAGGGTTCACTCAGCCTTCCATGCTTCTGAGGTTGGTTAAAGGAGTACCCAGCTCACTGGGAGTGGGGGAATGTATAGCCTTGTTTAACTTGTAAAACACCCAGAGAGTGCTTTAAGTGCTATAGGTGGTGTATATGCAACACACTTGGCTTTTGTTTTCATTCATACTGTAGGCTGGCTTGGATCCTACTCTAGAATATATATATCTATTAGAGATGGGCACGACTCAAAAAAAAAAAAATTGTGTTTCATTTGTCGTTTGGTCGTCTAGGGGTCCGTTTCGGTTCGTTTCCATTTCCGTGAGTTTTTTTGCAAAAAATGTCGTTTTCGGTTCGGTATGTAACGAACTGAAAAAATGAAAACAAAAATGAAAAATTGCTGTTTCGTTACCATTTAACACAATTCAATGTATTTGCCGTAACGGAAACTAAGAGGTCGACAAAATTTTTCGTGTTTCGGGTCGTTTTGTTTCATTTTGGAGTCAAAATTCATTTTTCGTTTTGTTACGTAATGAAACAAAAAAACAAAACAAAAACAAAAAATCACTCATTCCGTGCCCATCTCTAATATCATCTATCTATGTATGTATGTATGTATGTATGTATGTATCTATCTATCTATCTATCTATCTATCTATCTATCTATCTATCTATCTA
>JAHTLZ010000122.1:13378283-13411976 GCA_023846285.1 Phrynocephalus versicolor
TGTGTGTGTGTGTGTGTGTGTGTGTGTGTGTGTGTGTGTGTGTGTGTTGATCAGGATATGGACTGGTGACTGTGTCATGTTTCAAGGCGTTAACAGTACATTGCAGTTAGAAAAATACTAGAATGAGATGTACTCCTTGTATTATAAGTCACTGAACCAACATTTATGTGTCCATGGAGAGCAGGGTGCTGGAAGCCTACCACTGTGATATTTGTGTAAACTATGATACATCTGTATTTACTCAGGATTAGGGATAAAGTATTTTATTTTGTTTTGTTTTACAAAATAAAAATAATTAGAATAAAACAGCTGGAAAGATACTTTAAGTTCATTTATTCTTTCTCCACATAAAGAACAACACATTTATAAACATTTTATTCAGCTAATTAAATGAGAGAAGGGGCAAATCAGAGCTAAGAAAAAAAGGAATGCACAAAAATAATATACTTAGTAAATATGTGCATTAAAATTCATTCTATTGGGGGGAAAACACATTTAAAAGATACACATTAAATGTGTCTGCATATGCTTGTCAGAGTCTGCGCAAGTTTTCTTTTGATAATGTGTGTATGTATGTGTGTGTGTGAATGTGAAAAGGGGCTGAAATGAATTTTCAACTGGAGAAATGTGAAATCTGGCAAAACTGAAGGTTCGTCCTACCTTAAACAAGCCACGTGACTGACACTGTCTTCCTTCAACCATTTAATTATTTATTTAATTATTTATTTATTTATTTATATCCCATCCATCTGGCCTTACCATCACTCTGGAGGGCTAATAACTTTCAATAAATTAAAGCAAGAAAAAGCAAGGCAGCATATGAATACATATCACAAAATATGTGCAAACAAGATACAATATTTGGAGTGCTTAGGAGGAATCGTCAGGAGAGCTGCCACCACCATCTCTCAGCATCTGAGGCAGTTAATTCGCCATGCCTAATGTTAGAGCCAGCCATATTCATAAAGCTTGGTGTTTATGAGATTTTCTACCAAATTTTATATCAAAATGCCAAATCCTTACTTTCTCCTCTGTGTTGAGGATGTTGTCGGTGTTGTCGGTCTTAGCGCAGAACACTTTGCTTTACATATAATGTCAGAAATAAATGAAGCAGCAGATGGAGACATTTATATAAGTTGCTATAAATTACAATAAATAAAGGTTCTGTTCTATGTGCAAATGGTGTGTTTATAGTAACTGCAAACTCTTCATAAACATAAAAGTCGCTTTCAAATTTGTCCTTCCTCTTACAGTTCTTCTAAATTGCAGTTATATTAATTCCTCTTAACTGTACTAGAGGGAGAGCAGTTTTGGAGACATTTTGCCAGTGCCTCTTTGCAACTGGATACAGAGGAAGGGGAATTTTATTTCAGCACATCCACTTTTAATCCCCCTCATTCAGAGAAGTTTTGAAAAACATGCACATTAGAAGTGAATTTAAAGCACTTGAACGGTAATTACTGTCATTGCAGCTGTACCATCTGCATCTTTCAGGAACCAGCAAATTGAACTAATCACCAATAATTGTTTCCCAGATATTTAGCATATCTTATATTTAAACATCAATGCACAACAGGAGTTTATATTTGGCCGCTCTTTTCTAATGCTTTCTGGTTCCAGCATCCAAACTCTCCACTAGGAGGCAGGTCTGAAGCAATGATATCTCAATCTCATCCATGGTGGGCCTCCTTTTAACAACCCCTTTTGATTACTCAGTTAAAAAACCTGTTTCAAAGGCTCAGGCCTTGGCCTTTGTGATATAATAAAAATTCCCTACTGTATAAAATTATCATTTGTTGTGAGTGCTTTGCAGTAATAATTCTGGTTTTGTAATAAAGAGACAATGCCCTCTCTTATCTCTTCTGAATCAATTAGAATAAAATGGTAGTTTCTTTCAAACCAGTTCAGCCATTTGCGGTGCAGAAAAAAAAGTTGTCTGGTCCCCATTTTGAAGTAACATTCCCCTGGAAGAGCAAGTGTGTGGTGGTGGTTAAAATGAAGAGCTCTCAGTCTGATTATTGTCAGGTGAAATTTTAGCACTTGTTTTTCCTAGATGGCTTTTCACTGAGTCTGTAATCCCATTCAGTGCCTCTTCTGTGTGGAAATTGTTCATAGAACCCCAAGTGCTAGAAGATCAGTGTTCTGATTCTTACAGAGAGCTACCATGTGAAGAGGGGGAGTCTCCTTTTCATGAACCCAAAACAAGGATAGGAAAACCGAAGTCCCTAAGGTTAGCCTGGGAGAGAGGGGCTAAACCTGCATATAATGATTAACCAAAAATATCACAAGATTGCTATGTATCTGAACCCATTCGGGAATGAGAAATAATTTACTAAAAATAATCACAGAGAAGATTTTAAAAATATGATAGCAGTTGATGTCTTTAAAAGCAACTTGTCCTATGCATACCTACCTGGAGGCCCAACTGAATACAATTTCTAGCAACACCTCTTTCTGTAAACACAATAACTATAATAATGCCTGAGAGCATACATGGACAGAAGACAAAGCACTGATCCCTATTTATTGTCAGTGTTGTAGGCCAGCTACCCTGAAAAGAAAAGGAAAAAGTAGGATATCCATTGGCCTCCCGACCCAGCTGATGCACAAATGAGTTTCCACAAATGGGATGACAACACCCCCCAAGTTTTGTTCTGAGTTTTATTTCAGAAAATCAAGAAATGTTCTCGAATGTGCAGATTTTGACCATACTTGCATATGTCTCCTACTTCATGTTCACATATTAGTACTCCTTGTTGGGGAACTTTTAACCAATTAAGTGGTGTTTGTGCATCTCTGGGTTGACCACAGGGCAGAGCAGGTAGCCACCGTTCATCTTCAGAGGAGAAAAGTAGCTTCCATGGACCTCTCATGTCCAATCTGGCAATCAGAAAGTAGACATAAGGAGAAAGAAAGGGAAGAAAGGGTAGGAGAAATGGCTCAAGCTTGTGTCAACTTTTATAAATCAACAGAAGTAAATTTCCCATAGAACAAATGTATACACTATGTTTATGAAAGGTTAAAAGAGAAGATGACATTGAATTCCAGGGAGTATGAAGGCAGAACGGGGCATCTACAGTACATTGCCATTCAAAACACAGTAGAAAAGTAGCAATAACATCTGTCCTAAAAACAGGACAGTTCATTTTTTTTATACATTCATTCATTCCACTTTAATATTATCTAATTAGATAGAAAGCATGATTTCTGGTGGATATTTTTCTGACCTTCATCGGCATGTCAACTCATAGGAACACTGCGTGCAAATATCTGGTGGCTGAGTTGATGTTCTTCTGGAAAAACTCTTCAACAAACAAGAAGGGTCCAGAACGTGAAGTAGTTGGTAGGGAAGAACCAAAATGTTATATTTAGGAAATCTTGCCCAGAGTTTTGAAGAAAGGCAAATTTATTTCACACGCGCGCACACATACAGAGAGAGATGGGGGGAGAGAGAGAGAATGTCATAGGTAAACTCTGAGAACAGGGAGCAATGCTGTCAGCCATGCTGTTAGAAGGGGGAGCAGGGAGCAGCGGTGCTGCAAAACCTGCCCCCAAGAACATACAGTATAGAAAAAGTCATCCATTGGTTATATAATTTTGACATTCTGCCCCCAGCTCCTCTGCCAATGAAGGAAGGGGAGAATTTTTAGAAGGCTGGAGCTACCGCTAGGCAAACAAGGTGACCACTTAGAGTGCAGACCTGAGAGGGACACAAAAATGACCTGAGAGGGGTGAAAAACTGACCTGAAAGAGGCACAATTGGTCTGTTTTTGAAAATTGGTCGGGGGGGGGGCACAAGCAGTTAGTTTTGCCTACAGCGCAAAAAAGCCTGGCACTGACTCTGTTAGCAGCAATTCCTCTGAAGGAGAAATTTGCATGGGATTTTCCCATGGAACTAGTAATTGCCTCTCAGTACCCTGTTAATTTTTGAGAGAAGCCGATATTCTTGGCTCCCTCCATATGATCAGATGCTGAAATGTTATCTCAGGTAGCAGAATTGGCTGAGATATAAGTGTCACCTCTATCCCTTCCAGGCCTGACACAGGCATAACTCCCTATTCTCAGACATTACCTGTAGCATTAGCTGGATTTCAGTAACAGAAGACATTCATAAAATCTCCTGTCTTCAGGGTTGAAAAATTATCATAATCTCCAACCAAAGAAACCAACAAAATCCCTTTCTTCATTCAAAATAAGCCTACTTAATTCACAGGCACTGATAATGTTATTTATAAACCCCTTTTAATACAAACATTCTTTTAACAAAGCCGCTGCCTTTAATTTGATATTTTAAAGGAGAGAAATTGTAAGCTATCTCAGTAAATTGGATTAATACTCTTCGAGGTAGGATTTTCTATTGAAATCTGACTTGTGTAGTGCATCTCCTTTGCCTATATATGGGAAGGCTCTGCAGGGCATGACCTTAAATTATAAACTCTCCCAAATAACTGTTTTTGTCAATGCATGACTTGGGAAAGAAATCTCTTGAATCTCATTTTAAAACTACCCTATGATGAGGCAAACAAACAGCTGCTCTAAAAACAATCAGTAGCACTGCTGTGCTATGCATGGATGTGTTTCATCCAAATACACAAGAATCTTTGTATCACAGCTCTCTTGATCTATTAGCAAGACTTGAAGTATTTTAATATTTTTACCATTTTACTTTACCATATTTTACATCCAATAATTTTTTTTAAAATGATAAGTTATAAGAGAGAGAATGACTTCATCACTATGTGTCTAATATAATTTGTAGTGGAGCTATTTCTGGGGTTGGAGGCTATATTTGTTCATCAAAGATTTATGGGACCACATTGGCAGTGGCATTGGACTAGCACAATACCTTCAGATATATGTCTGTGATTATTCTCAGTCATCCAGGTAAGGTTATCTGGAAGTTGAGTCATGGCAACTGGCCTTTTTTTCTTTTTTAGATTGAAACATTTCAGTACTCATCCAAGTAGCTTCTTCAGTCTGAGCAAGGTAGATAGGAGACCTCCAATTTATACTCCACATTGCTTTCACTTCACCCTGGTCTAAATAGGCTCACTAGATGGGCAATGGCCTGGGGTAGGTGAAATTCCCACCTCTACAATCCTTCCCAAACCCATTAAACATGTGTTGTTACCATAGACCTTCCTGGTGGAGGTGTGAAGTGGTCCTGATTTTCTGGGAGAGATTAAAGGGCAGCATGATAAATAGAAGACAGACTGTGCCTAAGTCCACTGCCCTTGTTGAGAAATGCATTTTCTATATATACATCAATGGCCTCCCTTACACTTTTCTCAAATCACATCAGAGACAGAGAAGATAGGTGGATAGATCTAACAAGAGAAGATGTCCATTTGCCATGACTCAACTTCCAAATACTCAGATACACAACCATTTTCAGAAAGCAATGCTGGAAAAGCTCTGCTCAGCCTCTCAGAATTCAAACTCTGGAGTTCCTTAAGACTCCATCTTGTTTTCTATGCTATTGAACGCCTGCAGAAAGCTCTCAAATGAGGTCCTCCAGAGATTTATTGTACCGTATCAATACGCTATGAAAGTGCTTAATAAGCGTAGGAAAAAAAAACGTGGAAGAGCTTAATCAGTTTCTGTCTGTGGTAATGAATTGGATGAGAGCCAATAAAATGAAGGTCAGCCTGTATAAAATGGTGGTGCAGCTATGCAGTGGTGTTTAACCTGTTTTGAAGGCAATGCTGCTCAAAAGGAATGACCAAGAGCTGCTGCTACTTCCCCTCTGAGGGGAGCTGTCAGAGATGGTCTGTTCAGTGTGGGGACCACCCCACTCTCTGCCCTAGTGATGGAATTACCTTTCAAGACAGGCCTGCTCAACAGTGCTTAATAATGGTGAACTTTCAGTGCCAGGCAAAACCTTCTTTCTTCCCTCACGTTACATATTTTAACTGCTATAAATGCTGGAGCTTGCTTGCAGTTAGTTGTATTTTACTGTTGCTCTCCTTCCATATTTACTTAGATACTTAAATATTGCAGCTTTTGTATTTGAAACCAACTTATATAAACCCAAACAGAGATTTCAGTATAAGCCAGATATTGAAGACGTGGCTTTACTAGTTCCAGTGGACTAGAGAGCTCAGTGGTTTATGTATCTGGCTGTGGATACAGACATTAAAAGTTCATTTCACTGTGCATCCAGCAAGTAGAGCCAACCTGTGTAGCCTTGTTCAAGGTGTGCAGTTCAAAGGTGTCCCACAGAAATAGTATATTGTTTTTTCTGTGTTTTTTAAAATTGAATTTTTAGATTGATAGATAGATAGACAGACAGACAGACAGACAGACAGACAGACAGACAGACAGACAGGCAGGCAGGCAGGCAGGCAGGCAGGCAGGCAGGCAGGCAGGCAGACTAGAGAAAACATGTTAGCTTGCATTGCACTTGGCTAGGGTTTTGTTGCTGTAGTCTTGGCTTTATTTTACTATTTTTAGCCTTGTTGATAATATTACTGCTCTGAATATATTGTGCTAGCCACATCCATGAAGGTCAGCTTAAAAAGCTTCCACATAGGAGTCACTTCCAGTTGTAGCTTTGAAGTATAACAGGCCCGACAGGTGATTAATCTGTATATCATGGACAGTTTCTCTAATCTACTGACAGAAATTTCAACAAGCATGCAGATAGACAAGTAGGTATGAATTCATCTCTCCCCCCCCCCCTCTTTCTCTCTCTCAGGGGTTCCCAAACTTTTTCGCAGCATAGACCACTTGCCAATTTTTTTTTGTTTTCTGTAGACCCCCTGCCTGTCTAATATTGAATTTTCCTGAACTTGTTAACCTCAAATGTGTTATTGACAGCTGACAAAGTGCTACTCACTTTGATAGGGGTTTTATATAGCATGGACAATTGTAAAAAAAGAAAAACTTTTTTTATTCATACCTGTATTGAAAAGCCATAAAATGCAAATAAATATTTGGATTTGGAGTGAAACAAATACGAATCTAGTAAAATTCTTACATAAAATTAATACACAAATAATGCTGTTAATGGGAGGGATGAGTCTGATGTTCTGATAGCAATTTTTCAGTATTTGGCTTCAAATTACCAGTAGTGAGGGATAGTCTTAAATCTCCATGTTCAGTAAGAAAATCTGCATCCAAACTAAACTCCATTTCCACAAGGTTTCAAAAACTGTCTTGTGATAGTACATAATGCAGGATACACAACAGGTATATCTTTCTGAATCCAGAACTGCTAATATTCCATTCTGAACTGCACCATAAGTTCTTCGTTAGACATTATTCCATTCGGGTCTTCTTTTAATGTGACATCCAATTCTTCAATGGGCCTTTTTACATGACCCCTAATTCTTCAATGGGCCTTTTTACACGTTCCTCTTCCTACGTCCCCACCCCTCCGCACTTCCTTGATCCTGTCTGTGTGAGGGGAGGGAGAAAAAAGGGGACAAAAGAATGCAGGCTCACCTCCGTTTGCCGGTACAAGCCTCCACAAGCCCCGTCGTCATCCTTCCTTCTCTTAAAGGAGCGGGAGGCAAAAACAACAACAAACAGGTGCGAGGAGAGCCGGGCACTCACTCCTTTACAAGCGGATCGGGGGTTTTTCACCTTCCAAGAGCAGGTACCTGAAAAGTGTGCTGGGATGCGCTTAGGTGGGCGTGGCCGCACTTAATTTTCTGCAAACTCCAGAGCTGGTGGGGAAACAATTTTAAGCTCCGGAGCTGGGAGCCATTTGCAGCGGAGTTTAGGGGTCATGTACAAATACCTAATGTCACCATATGATAATCTACTGTGGTATTTCCATGGACAAAACATCCTCAAATCTGGTTTTAAAGTCTGTGTGAAGGACACTTAAATGTTGAACGTAGGCCAAAAACGTCATCATCCTGGGCATTTGTCAATGACAAGTTAGGGGACTGGGAAAATTCATGCTGTCCAGTGTTTTGCTTCATCAGATTAATTCTGGACAGAAAAGCTGGAGAGGATGGACATTGTTTTTATTAAATTCAGACTGTCACCTTGTAACTGCAAGTTAACCTCAGTAAATGTACTAAACAATTCAAAATTGATTCCTGCCCAGACAGCATACAAATATTTTAAAAAAACATTTTAAAATCATTTTTGGTAATATTGGAAATATTTTACAGGTATTTCTAAAAGTATTGAAATATCCGAAAAATAGCTTACAGGAATATTTCTGAAAAATATTTTGAAATGTGTGATGTTTGGGTGGAGTAAATCCTTATTTTAATCTTTAGTTAGGTAGATATAGAGAAGAATCAGGATAAAGAAAATGTTGCTTTTGTAGTGATACTGTGTAAGCGTCTGTGGTGCAGTTTCAAAGGCTGCGGACTAAGATGATGGGTCCCCTTGCTCAATCATGTTCCCCGGGGTGCCAATGCACATTGGCGCAAGAGCAGCGCTGCCTCGGAACATCTAATAGAGGAAGGGGGTAGTGGTGGAGCAAATGAAAGGGGGTGACCCTGTGTCCACTGCCTGGCTCTTTGGCAACACAATGCTTGGCTCGGGCGAGTTGGTGTTTCAATTTGGTGGGGAGGAGGGAGTTGGTGAGTGCGTTGGCAGAGAGCCGGGCAGGGGATGCAGGGTCACCCACTGAAAAGAAACGCCACCTCACCTCAGGGTTGCCCAAGCCAAGCCACCACTTTGGCCAGCAGTCCCCAATCTCCCAGGTAAGGCTTGCTGCAAACTCCTCTGATCTCCCACCACCACCACACACATACTCACATAGGGCTCGGTTTTTATTTTACAGTGGTACCTTGTCTAAAGGAATTAATGTGTTCCAAATGAATTTATGTTAAGCAAATTTTCCTTTATACAAATTTTCCACAGGAATGCATTGAAAACAGAGTGATCTCATTTTTATGTTGTACAAATTCGCCCCATAGGCGATTATGTTAAGCGAATTTCCCCTATCTCTGGAATTTTTTTATGTTGTACAAATTTTATGTTCTACAAACCGTTTATTATACCAGGGTCCACTGTATTTTATTTTGTAGTGAAGGCTTCAGGAGATGGTTGTGTCAGTGCCCTGCCAGGCAAGAAGGGCTAAGGCTTGGCGATCCTTGGGGGGGGGGGAGGGGGAAGCTCAGGATGGCGAGCTGTTGCTTGAGCCAAAGGAATAAGAAGTGGCTCAAATAATTACTACCCCTGGAGCCAGGAACAGGAAAACATGGTGGGCCACGCTTCGGGGTGTGGTTGAGGCTTTTATTTTTTTGAACTGGCTCCTGATGGGGACAAGATTTTGGGATGCAAGTTTTAAAGAAATAAAAATGTTTTCAAGGGCTGTGTGATAGAGGTCATTGAAAGGTATTTTGTGAAACTTTTAGAAAAAGAACAATAACAACTTGCTTAAGCCTATTAAGCAAAATTAGACATATCAATTCTTAATATAAATTGCACAAAAAGAGGATAGCTTCTGCTTTGTTTCATGGAATTTTAAAGTCTTTGAATAATCAGAGACATGGTCTCTTCAAAAATGATCATCCAGTTGTTTTCTGCTTGTGCTCCCCCTTTCTGTCTGTGCTTCTCAAAGGTAAAGTTCTGCACAGAGACAATGTATGCAAATTACAGAGGCTTTGGTGAAAGAAATAATGTTCCTTGTCTAGCTCTTGCCAGAAAGTGGGAGATCTTATAGGGCTTTACAATTCCGTAATGACATATCTTATGAAGTCAAGACTAGCTTGTCTCATCTTCTGAGGCAAGGATGAAGAACTGCTTTTGTTTTCAATGATGACTTGGAAGATAGTATAATACTTCTTGTTGGTATCAACTAGATTATTTTATGGAGAGGGGTGTAAAGTTGTCTTTACTTAATTGATCAGGGTCTGGTAGATCAATTAATAATTATTATCTGCCATCAAGTAAATTCTGCGTTATGGTGACCCAAGATTTTCCAGGTTTAAAGTTCTTAGAAATGGTTGGTGGTCCCTCCCTTCCATGGCAGCTGGGGATTTGACCAAAATTGTACAGAGCAAGGTCCATTCAGTTACCCATGTTCTAAATCAGGGGTCCCCAAACTATGGCCAGTGGGCTTGAATCTGGCCTACAGACAAGTGCAGAAACCCCCATGGGGTGTCAGGTCTCCCTGTTTTGCAACTTCCTTCCATCTCCTCAGGCACGACTTCAGCTCAACAAGTGTGGACAGTCAGTGGTTGGGTGGCTCCCTGGCAGGGTGTGGGGGTGGACAGAGGCACGGGGAGGGCTCATGGATTGGGGGCAGTGTAGTCCCCCCAAAGGAACTTCTCCAAGCCCAGTGTTCTTCTCTGTGCATAAAGTCAGGGACAGTGAGGGCTTCTCATTGTGCCTCCTGCTCTGGTGCACTTTGGTGGAGGGGCAGTAGGAGGAGAGCCTGTGAGTGGTGAAGGAGGGAGGCAGGGAGGGAGAGAGGCCTCCAGGCTGGCCGAGGACCACAATGGCCTGTAGTTTCTGGCCTCCCACTTGCTCTTTTTGTCCTCGATTGATGATGGGCAGGCCTGAAAGCCAACTGAGTGTTGCACCTTGGCTTGGCCAGTGAGTAGGTAGTGGATGGCTTTGGGCAGGCCTTCCTGCACCCCCTCCTAGTCCTCCCTCCCTCTCTACCTCACTTGCAGCACACCACACTGGGCCAGATCAGGAGAGGAGGTGGCTTTACATCCAGGGTGCAATGAGAGCACGATGGCCAGGGCACATGGCCGGACCCATGCATGGTGGCACCAATCATGCCGCCCCTGCTGCGGCTACTGCTCCTCATCCTGAGCAGCCATCCTCCCACCACCTCTGCCGCTACCACTTTCCTCAAGCTTCTCCAGTTCCCTCTACCACCGCCACCACCACCACTTGCCCCATCCCTACACCCAGTTCCCTTGCCTCCCACCACTGCCGCCTCCACCGCTTGCCCCAACCCTACCCCCGGTTCCCTTGCCTACTGCTGTCACCACTCTCACCACTTGCCCCAAACCTCCCCCATTCCCACCACCCCCACCACCTCCCGGCCCAAAACAGTTTGGAGGGACAGTGAAGCAGCCCCCTACTTAAAAAGTTTGAGAACCCCCGTTCTAGATGATGTCAATTTGCCCAGTTCTAGGAAAAAGAGTTGAAATTCCAACCTGATTAATGATGCCATTTCTGAACCTAACAAAGGACAGGCAATTTTTTTTCTTATATATGCTAAAAAATAATAATCAAAACTCCATCCTTTCTGTTCTATTTTAGGGTGTTGATTAAGTTCTTATGTATTTAAAAAAACAAGCCCACCAACCAAATTAAATTGTCATTGATTTTCACTGGCCAAATTCTGCAGATATGTTTATTCTGGGCAGGCTAAGTATTATGCTGAGGGAGAAGCTCTAATGGTGTACTGTCCACCAGAGTTAAATAATGCTACGGTGGGGATTCATTGCCCTCCTCTCCTGGTGAGAGATGGATTGGTGGGGACACCAATACATCTTACTCACCAAGACGGCTGGGGTTGGGACCAGAGAGCCTTTGTAGGCTCAGTTCACATGCAGCCAACCCTCTTTCATTGGCAGCAACTGGCATGCCCACCCTGGGTGCATTGTGACTCTTGTGGTGACTTTGGGGCCACAGAAGTATTTTGGGACCATCTCCCCTGATTGTCTTAAAAAGGTTGATGGGTGTATTTTCGTATATCCCACACTGTTTGGGACATTTCATTTCTGTAAGTGGTGCCATGTTTTTATAGGTAGTGGGTAGTGCAGAATTGGAGACAGGGATGGGGCTGTGTGCCCCAGGAACTCTCACTACATTCAGGCCCCTGTGAGGGAGGAGGGAGTTTGAAAGTAAGAATTAACAAAGGGTATTTGTACACAACCCCTAAACTCTGCAGCAAATGGCTGCCAGCTCCGGAGCTTACAATTGTTTCCCCACCAGCTCCGGAGTTTGCAGGAAATTAATTGCGACCATGCCCACCTAAGCACAACCCAGCGCACTTTTCATGTACCTGCTCTCGGAGGGTGAAAATCCCCAGGTCCGGATTTAATCTGGTGAGTGCGGGGCTCTCCTGTTTTTTTTTTTTTTTGCCTCCTGCCCCTTTATGGGACAGCTACTCTTTGTGGGAGGGAAAACCCAATCAAGAAATTTAGAAAATAATAACCTAGGGTATTCTAATTAAGAGAATCTACAACATTAAATGGTTATTAGGTGTTTTTGGGTGTTTGGCTGTGTTCTAGAAGTTTTTCTCTGTGGCTGGCATCTTCAGAGGGCAAGGAGCTCTTGGAACTAGGAGTTCTTTCTGTGCTCTGGGATATAGACAAACTGAAGAAGAAAAACAGCCTCAAACAAACAAGGTATTTCTGCCATACATAAAAGGAAAAAGTACCACATGGACAAAGTGTTGGAAGAAAAAAACTACAAACTAGAGATGGGCATGAAACAATTTTTTGTTTCATTATTTGTTTTTCATTTCATTACTTACTGACACACACACACACACACACACACACACACACACACACACACACAGAGGATCCTTATATAACAAGTGGTTTGTTTAACAGAAAATCCACTTAAAGGTGAGAATCAGTACAAAAGAAAAATGGTCACGATTAGGGTTAACCCTTTTCAATGCATTCCTATGGGAAATTTGTACAAAGGAAAATTTGCTTAGCACATTTTCATTTGGAACAAATTAATTCCTTTATACACAGTACCACTGTGTGTGTATGTATATATGTAGTAGGTCATCTATCCTAGAGTTTCAGCAGATAGGATAACACGCTTTGCTGTTTTGTTGATTTACTTGTTGCTTTTTCTTGCTTTTATTATTTTACCTGCTGCTGCTGTTATTTGATGTATTTATTTTTTTAGTAAATGCTATTCTAGCTGCTTTTAATTGTTATTTTAAATCAGATTACTTAATTTTAAACTGCACTGAGTGCCTTTAGCAGGAAAATAACTCATTACTATTATAAACAGAAAATTGGCTTCCTACAAGTCTTTGTGATTTTCAGGTAGAAGCATTCCTAACCACTGAAATACAAACTATGTTCTTAAATGAGGTTAAATATTCTGTGCACAGTATCACGAAGCAAGAAAAGACTAAGGCTTTCACAGGAGCAGCCACCAATTGGAATTACTTTGCTGTATTGAACATCCAAATTAAGAATGGATAATGCAACTCCTTTTTGTGTGTGTGCAGCACTGCAAGGGAGCCAAAATAGGCTGCATTTTCATTTGCCAATGGATCAGGAACACATAGAGCACTGATGTATTCCAGACATTGCCTGCGTCCTAACTTTCCACCAAAGTCTATTTTTGTGTCCTTTGTGGCAGCGTCATCCTTTGCTATCCAAACAGAAATTTGCTCATATGGAAATGGTTTATGGTAATGTCTCAATAACTTTCTCAACCCTGAATGGGTTGCTTCCACCAGCCTTGGCACAGGCAATGCTACACTCTGAGCTCGCCTTGTTAATTCTTTGATTCTCTCAAAACAAATTGACACCTGAGGCCTAAAAGCACACTGGGACTTAATCACAGAAACCAGCAGCCACACATTTTGCTTCTGTGGTAACTACTATGATGAGGGAGATGGGAGCACAGAAAATGCTGAACATTCCTAATTTTTAACATCATTCCAGTGTCGCTCATTGTAGTTAGTTTTGTTTTTCAGCCATATTAATGTAGTCTTTCACTTTCAGATCTCTACTCCTGTTACTCCTGAATTCCTTCATGGGCTTTACTTTTAGCCTTTCAAAAAGATAAGAATCTTCCTCTGAGAACCTTGCATACATAAAGGACCTGTGAAATTCCTTACTTGAAGCCCAGTAGCTCCCATTAGGCAATAATGCAATGCATACTGACCTGCCAGGAAGTTCTCAGAGGGGATCTAAAATAGAATTGCACTTCTGGCTGAACTCTTGTTCTCAAGCAATCATTGAAGTCTACTGGAGAAAGCATCACTGGAGGTACAGTGTAATACAATTCTCTTATTTCTCTTTCTAAGAATAACACACATATGGAAATGCTATTTTGAAATAATATGATATTTGTTTGTTTTTTGTGACATGAGATGGGTAAAAGATAGCTTGGGACATGAGTGCATGAGGGAATCTCCTGTTAACATGGCTTCCAAAAACTGAAACTCTTTAGAAGACCTCTTCCAGCTGTTGCCATCTAGCTGCTTTGCAAGGAGGCAGGAGTAAGGTCTGTTTCCATTTTGGCATCCTGCTTGTAGATCTGTGGCCCCAGAGAGAATCACCTAGCATATCCACTAGCTGTACACACCATGGCCAGAATCCATTAGGAAACATGGAATGGAATGATGTAATAGCCTTTGGCCATACCATCTGTGTGATCTTTGGCTCTCAGTTAGAAATATCCCTTGGGCAAACTATTAAAAGCACAAGCAGTCAACAGCTTGAACCACTGCAAAAAGGAAAAGGATTCAATGAAAGATTACTCCTACCTATCCAGACCTTCCATGTCTGTATTTTGGTTGGTTATTGCTATTTTGATTTATTTATTTATTTATTTATTTATTTATTTATTTATTTATTTATTTATTAGATTTATATCCCGCCCATCTTCCCAAGGGGAACTCTGGGTGGCTAACAATGGTAAAAACAGGCAGTAATACAGGACAAAAGAGTGGCGAGATGGCGGCAAGGCTCCGAGCGGATGGAGGGACGAAAAAAAAATTAACGGAAAAGGTCGCCAAAGGCGTCTCTAAAGAGGTAGGTCTTCAAGGCCTTCTTAAAGGCGGGCAGGGACTCCAGCAGGCACAACTCACTGGGAAGATGATTCCAGAGCAAGGGGCCCACCACAGAGAAGGCGCGGTCTTGCGGACGCGATTTCCATGCCTCTCTGGGTGTGGCCACTCTCAGTGAGCGTGCCTGCGCCAGTCTAGTGGGTCTGGACCCAGTTGTCCTTTGGGATATGCGCTCCGCCAAGTACTCTGGTCCCAGGCCGTGGAGGGCTTTGAAAATCAAAACCAAGACCTTGAACCTGATCCGGAAGACAACGGGAAGCCAATGCAGGCGAGCCAGGACTGGGGGGATGTGCTCGTATCTACGGGCACCCACCACCAGCCTAGCCGCCGCATTTTGCACCTGCTGTAACCTCCGGACCAGGGTCAAGGGCAACCCCACGTAGAGGCCATTGCAATAGTCGATCCTCGAGATCACCAATGCCTGCACAACTGTCCTCAGGGAGGACTCATCAAGATACCGGCGGATCTGGGCGATCCTGTGGAGATGGAAAAAAGCGGCCCTGGAGACAGCCATCACCTGGGATTCCAGGGAGAGGACTGAATCCAGGACCACGCCCAGATTCCTGGCCCTGTCTGTAGGCTGGAGGGAAACACCCCCTAGCATAGGGAGGGGGCCATTGTACCCCGACGAGGGCACCCCGAAGAACAGAACCTCCGTCTTCTCCGGGTTAAGCTTGAGCCGGTTATCTCTGGTCCATTCCAGAACGGCCTCCAGACACAGATCGAGGGAGCGAACCGCCTCCACTGCAGATGACGAAAAGGAGAGATAGAGCTGCGTGTCAGCGTACTGATGACAGCGAACTCCAAATCTCCTGATGACCTCCCCCAACGGCCTCATGTAAACATTGAACAGCATGGGTGAGATTGCCGACCCCTGGGGCACCCCGCAGGGGAGAGTCCAAGGAGCTGACAAGACAGCACCCAGCTGAACCCACTGGATCCGGCCACCAAGGAAGGAACGGAGCCAGGCCAAGGCCTGACCACCAATTCCCGCCTCCGTGAGCCAGACCAGCAGGTTACCGTGGTCGACGGTATCAAAGAGATCAAGGAGGACCAGCAGGGAGGAGCTCCCCCTGTCGGCCTCCCTGAGGAGGTCATCCTGCAGAGCGACCAGGGCGGTCTCAGTCCCGCGAAGAGGTCTGAGTCCAGACTGGAAGGGGTCCAGGATACGATTTACCTCCAGGTATGACTGAAGCCTGACAGCAGCCACCCTCTCGACAACCTTGCCCAGGAAGGGAACAATGGCAATCGGATGATAGTTGGATAAATCGTCCGATGCCATGCCAGGTTTTTTAAGAGTGGGTTTCACCACGGTCTCTTTTAAGCGGGAAGGGAAGCGTCCCTCCCTAAACGAGGCCGTGGCAATGGTGGAAACCCACTCGGGCATGTTCCCTTCGGCAGATTTAATAAGCCAAACCGGGCAAGGGTCGAAGGGGGTGGCCACTGGCCGGCAACAAGCCATAGCTCTGGAGGCCTCCGCCGGGGAAACCAGCCCAAACTCATCCAGGAGGGGAGAATGGAGGGGTGAGGCACCAGAGATCTCAGGGGGTGGGCCAGCGCAACTGGGGGGCAAGTCGGAATGGATGGCCTCAATTTTATGATCACTGTCATTTATTGTTTGTTAGTGGTTTTACTGACTATTGATTTACTGTTTACAGTTATTTATAAAGCTTCTTGGAAATGTTTAACTAGAACTTATAAGATGCCCTAAATAAATATAGAAATAAGATGGAGTGGATCTTGGTAAAACAGGTAGTGCAGTTCTGTTCTAGAAAAAAACATGGAATGGAGTAGATGAAGGATGGGATTCAGCAAGGCTGCTTTTGGATTCAACAGCTACACTATTCTGTAAAACAGTTCTGCCTGCTGATCCAAAAATAATAGAAACTGATATATTTTTGTTAATTTAAATTAGGGATTTTAAACATGTTTTACTTGGGCTAGAAAAAAATATAAAGTAGTAGATCAAGAATCATCAAATTTATTTTTATTTACTTATTTATTTATTATTGGATTTTTACCCCACCCATCTTCCAAGCGGAACTCTGGGCAGCTTCCAAAGGCTGAGCAAATCAGCAAGCAATACAAAGAACAAGCCAAACACAACAATACAATAATAAGCATAGACAGCAATAAAACAGCATCTTAAAATAACTAAGGCATCTTAAAAACTTGATCTGTAGTTGCAGCTCCATGGCAGTAGTTATGACAGAGAATGTAGATGGCGGGGCATGGGGAAAAAAAAACAAAGAAAAAGTTAAGTTACATCGCCATAAGCCTCGCTGAAGAGATAGGTTTTTAGAACTCGGTGAAAGGCTAACAGGGACTCTGCAGAGCGCACATCTGGTGGTAGACTATTCCAGAGGGAGGGGGCTGCCACTGAAAAGGCCCGATTGCGGGTGATGGACTTTTGGGCCTCCTTCGGAGTGGGAACCCGAAGTGTGTGCACTCGCGCCTGCCGGACTGGGCGGGCCGAGGTTGACCGCTGGACGATACGCTCTGTCAGGTAGTCTGGGCCCAGGCCATGGAGGGTTTTATAAACTAAAACCAGGACCTTGAATCTGATCCGGGAGGCAACGGGTAGCCAATGCAGACGGGCCAGGACTGGGGTGATATGGTCAAAGCGACGCACACCCGCCACCAGCCTGGCCGCCACATTCTGCACCCGATGCAAACGCCGGAGGAGATTCAAGGGCAACCCCATGTAGAGAGCGTTGCAGTAGTCCAACCGCGATATCACCAGAGCCTGTACCACAGTTCTCAGGGAGTTGCCATCTAGATATGGGTGGATCTGGGCAATTTGGCGTAGATGATAGAAGGCGGATCTGGACAGGGCAGCCACCTGGGCTTCCAGAGTGAGCGCCGGGTCCAGAACCACGCCCAAGTTCCGAGCCCTATCCGCAAGCCGCAGGGAAACCCCATCCAAGCTTGGGAGAGGGCCTCCATATCCAGATGGGGAACTCCCAAAGAACATCACCTCAGTCTTCTCAGGGTTGAGCCTGAGCCTGTTCGCCCTGGTCCATGCCAGGACCGCATCCAGGCACTGGTCGAGAGTCTGGACAGCTTCCACTGCAGAGGTGGAAAAGGAGATATAGAACTGTGTGTCATCAGCGTACTGGTGACAGCAGACTCCAAATCTCTTAATGACCCCAGCCAGCGGCCTTACATAGATGTTGAACAGCATGGGGGAGAGAGACGAGCCCTGCGGTACCCCACAAGGGAGTATCCACGGGGCTGACAACTCTCCTCCATGCTGCACATACTGGGGGTGGCCCGCGAGGAAGGAACGGAGCCAACTGCGGGCAGTGCCTCTGATACCCACCTCAGAGAACCGGTCCAGCAGGATACCGTGGTCAATGGTATCGAAGGCCGCTGACAGATCCAGGAGGACCAACAGGGTAGAGGAGCCCCTGTCAGCCGCCCGGATCAGGTCATCTTGCAGTGCGACCAGAGCTGTCTCAGTTCCCCGGCCAGGCCTGAAACCGGACTGACAAACAGCAAGGATAATGACATATATAATCAGGATCAAACTGGGTGATGCTAGTATGACATTAGAAGCAAGATTTCATCTCTGAAAGATGAGCTTTTGTTACAGCTTTTTTCCTCACCTCCTGTATCTTGCAAATGAACTTGATTTGATTCGTGACTGATCCTTTAAAGTTGATCACAGGCTTAATTTTCATTCTGGATTGCTCAGGCCATCTTGGTGTCTAGGTGTTGCTTGAGAATGAACCTGCTCTCAGGAGAAAAATGCAAAGTTGCATCTTGAGCAGTCTGAACCTTAGGGGAAAAAAGGATTGAACAGTCTATACTTTGTGTTAAAACTGTTCACTGGAAGGGCAGAAGAATATTTCACTGGAAAGCCCTGCTGTCAAACACAATGAAAAAGAATTTCTGCCTTATGCCAGCGAGCAAGCATATCCTAGGCTGTGTTCATATACAAGAACTTCCCCTCTAATTTCTTACATCTTCAGCTTCCTGTATGGTTGCACAATGATCTCCTATGACCAATATCACACCATAAGAATTCAGATATTTTATTTGAGTCTCTCAATACATAAGAAAATATGATCCACTATGCTCTCCCTGTTGCACGACATGCTCCTTATACTTTAATGGCATCTTTATTTCACCTACCCCCCTTTACACACACACATTATATTTACCCTTAAAAACCAGGCTTGCTGCAGCCATAGGCATAACTAAGCATCTACACTCTGTTCGGAAAGATCACACATGATTGCAAACCGAAATTAATGGACCCAGTGGGATTTGAGGCAGAGATGAGGAGCAAGAAATCTGGTATGGAAGGTATGTTGTCTGAGCCCGAAAAAACAATTTTGAAATCAATGAGGGATATTGGAGAGACATTTTAGTCATGTGAACACAGTCCTAGGCGCAAGAAGAAACGGGCCTCTGAATGATATTTCGAGTCTTAGCCTTTGGTCTTTCCATAGTTTTCTGCGTATATAAATTCCGTGTGTATTTTTTTTGGGGGGGGGTGCGGTCACGTGGTTTTTAATGTGCAGTCAGTGTCCTCTTTTATGCGTCATATTTTCCTATTCTGGTTCCATCTCTACCGGTGTACTTCGCATTTCCCCCTTCTTTCCGGCTCTACTTTCTAAGCCTCCATGGTGTTTAACCTCGGGAAGCTGCCGAAAAAAGGGAACTTCAAGTTTTACTGCATATTTTCGGGGTCCTGTCATGGTTACAGAAGCAAATAAGTAAGCATTTTTGAGCGAAGTTTCTAAATCCAGCCCCTGGTGGTGGTTTAGGAAACTTCACTGAAACTGCTATTCCAGGGGCGTGGTCGGCCGGGACCAGAATTTACTTCTCTTTGCAGTTAGCACACGATCTTTTACTGTGCAATTCGCCACCAGGAAACTATGCAGAAAATGCTGGTAGGACTGCGGCCTTAGCCTTAATAGAAGGGCATTGGATTTTTGACTCCAGGCAACAAAATTCTGTTTGTACTGTACGTTCCAAAGCTACAGTAGATATCAACCCTGACCTATTTTCATTTTTCTTCATGGTTTTCCAGAAGTCGTCTCTTCAGCCATAGCTGTTGTGGTTCTTTTATTCAAACCCTTGCCTTTTTCTATTTTTTTAAAAACTTTGTGACATACATGAGCCAATATTGCTACTCAAATTTCTCTTCCACACCTGGCTATGGGATTGGGACTTCAGCTTTCTCTAACTCTCACTGCTGGTTCAATTGAAGAAGACTTTTACTGCTTAGTTTGACATTATGTAATAATTATCTAAATGCTGCACCATTACAAAGGAAGCAAGAGTCTTCTCTCATTTCCTTCCTTAGGCTTTCCCCTCTTTAAGCAACAATGAATTTACCATAAATGTTAGTTCTCAAAGTGCTTCACTGATATACAGATGTGGAGGCTATGAACATTCATGTTGCCTAATGTGGATTATTTGATCCCCTTTTTTTTAGAGGAAGGGGGAGAATTTAAAAAAAAAAATAGAAGAATTCCCTTTTGTGTGCTTGTAATGATTTTCTACATGAAATATATACATTTCAAAAATGGCTGCATGTATATATCTAAAAATCATTACTTGTAATCCATAAGTGCCGGTGTGTATTTAAAGAAAACAAAATAAATGTAGAACAGCAGAAACACCAGGGCTTTACAACAGCTGCAGGGCAGAAGCAATAACTGCTGTTCACTAGGCACTGTAATACTCATTTAATAGCTATTTAGCTTATAAAATGCAGATTAAAAACACTGGGCTTTTTAAATGTTTGCTTTGCTTTTTTAAGAAACACAACTGTCCAGTATTGCCGGAGGCTGTTGAGTCTCTGTTGAGCATGTCAAGAAAAGATCTTAACACTATGTACCTACAGTATGTTGCAGTTTTTTAAAAATACAAATGAAAGAAAGGATCAATGGGTATTATGACAAGCTGATATTATTTATGTACATAAATATTATTTAGTGGACCCTTGTATAACAAACAGCTTGTATAACATAAAATTTGTGTAACATGACATTCTGGAGATAGGGGAAATTTGCTTAACATAATCGCCTATGGGGCAAATCTGTACAACATAAAAATGGGATCATTCTGTTTTCAATGCATCCCTATGGGAAATTTGTATAAAGGAAAATGTGCTTAACATAATTTCATTTGGAACGAATTAATTCCTTTATACAAGGTACCACTGTATGTCCATTCAGTTGTAAGTTTCCCTAATGTCAACAAACTTTGATTCTTGCATAGGACTGCATCCTCAGAATTTTTTTTCTGAATAGTACCTGAAGAATGAATCTAAACTGATTTAATAAATAAAATAAGAACTCAACAAGAGTATGTAATAATATATTAATTAAAACAAGTGAATGCCATTCTACCGAGTGTCCATTCAGCAAGAAGTCCATGCTATATAGTAAGATGGAGTCACACTGCTTGCACAATACTCATGGGGCTGTGGTTAATTTGCAGTACTTCAGTGAAGACTCTGCTCATGACCAGTGTTTGATCCTGGGTTTAGGTTGATTCAGCCTTCCAGCCTTCCAAGGTTGGTAAACTGAGTAATCAGCTCAGTTTACAATGTGGGGGAGCAATGTGTAGCCTGCATAATTAAATTGTTAACCACCCAGAGAGAGCTTTAACCACCACGGAGCTGTATATAAACAGCACCCCCCTCTTTTGCTTCTCCTGTTCTTGAATAAAGTGACAAGGCGGAGTCAGCAATCTCCCAATACTAACATTTGCACAAAATACCACATTAGTGGCAGGATTTTCTCTCAATAGAAGCTGAATAAGATACTGGCAAATGTGTATCTATATGCATATACAGTATGTGTGTAGGCATACATATAAATCAGTCTTTAAAAGAAGGAAAAATTGCTGAGGGAATGAAATACACCACATCTAGAGTAAAGCTGAACCACACATATGGCAGCCAAAATGTGACCATTAAATGGGTAAAAACTAAACAAACAAAAACACTACCAAGAATACTGTAAAAGTCACGAATTTGCTCCTTCAAGGTGAGTGTCTACAACTAACTGTGGTTGCGCCCTGTTCATCAGACCAACTAGTAGCAGTGTGTCTGTTTTATCTGCTTCAGTTTATTGGTCTCAGTCTATTCTGTACTTGCATATCTGACCACAAACCTCATACTAGATTCTACCTTTCTTTTATGGTACACCAACCACAACCACAATGTTTTTAAAAGCAAACAGAATTATTTATGCTAAGTTTAGGGAACATATTATTTTTAATGTTGCTACCTACTTATTATAAAAAGATATCTGGAACTAGACATGGGCACGACTCGGCGAAATCCTCGTTTCTGTTTCCGTTCCTCCTTTCCGTTACGTAACAGAACGAAGAACGACAATTACTCCGCCAGAACTCGAACTCGAACCGACTAAAGAAAAATTGGGTCTGATTTGTCATGTTGTCGTTCCTGGCATCGCAGCGATCGCGCGATGCCAAGCGGCACAGAAAAAAAATTAAAAGTAAACACCCCCCCTGATTCCTGGCCAAAAAAGCAGGCGAAAATATGCCTGCCTGAGTGAGGGCACCTACCAGATGGGTGGTTTCTGGGGGGGGGATCGGGGTGGTTTCTGGGGGGGTCCCCGGCCTCCCCCCTCCTCTCCTGGGCTGCGCATCCTCGTCGTCTCGCCATCGCCAAGCGGCGCGGCACAGAAAAAAAGTTTTAAAAATAAAAAAACCCAATTCCCTGCCAAAAAAGCAGGCGAAAATATGCCTGCCTGAGTGAGGGCACCTACCAGAGGGGTGGTTTCTGGGGGGAGGTCCCCGGCCTCCCCCCTCCTCTCCTGGGCTGTGCATCCTCGTCGTCTCACCAACTCGCCAAGCGGCACGGCATAGAAAAAAAGTTTTAAAAATAAAAAAAACCTGATTCCCGGCCAAAAAAGCAGGCAAAAATATGTCTGCCTGAGTGAGGGCACCTACCAGAGGGGTGGTTTCTTGGAGGGGTCCCCGGCCTCCCCCCCTCTCCTCTCCTGGGCTGCGCATCCTCGTCGTCTCGCCAACTCGCCATGCCATGCGATGCGGGCGGGGGATACAAAATGGGGAGACCGGTCCGCAATAATTATTTTGAAATCGTGATGGTCCAAAAACACACCAAAGCACCACAGAAACATGCGAAAATAGCTATTTTAAAACTGCCTGACTTTTTACAGTAGCAGCAGTGGGTTTTTCTTGCAACAAAATGTCTCCAATTCCATTGATTTTATTTTATTTTTATTTTTTTACACCTGCGCAGTGCGCAATGATGGGCTGACCATGGGAGTGGACCATGCAAATTTTTGGAGCCATTCCACCAATTGCATGGCCACTTGACTAGGTTTTGACCAAGACTTCTGGGATGTGCCATTCGGGCATAAAAAGCCCACTAACCATAGCCCGAACCCAAACCCTAACCCTAAGCCTAACCCATACGCCAGTACACTGTCCTTCTTAGTGGGTCAGAGAGGCACCCAGAGGTGCACCCCACAAACTCACCCTAACCTTACCCGTAACCCTAAGCCTAGCCCTTGCGCTAACCCTAACCCTAAGCCAAATCTGTACTCGCATTGCACTATACACACACAAGTACAGTTCCCTTCTTAGTGGACAACAGAGCACCCAGATGCAATATCAGCAGTGGGCCTGCGGTCTACAGAGAGGCACCCAAAAGAGAGGTGCCTCTGCCACTCAACTTGGTATGCATATCCAATTGGCTATGCATGCCATTTTGTAGTGGGCCAGAGGAGGCACCCACCCACAGAGGTGCCTCCAGGAGCCCGCTTTCCCTTCATAGTGGGCCAGAGGAGGCACCCACCCCAGAGAGGTGCCTCCACGAGCCCGCTCCCCCCCAAACCAGTACTAACGACAGACGAAAAAACGACAAACGAAATGACAAATTTTTGAAAAATTTCGCGAAAAACAGAAACGAGCCGAAACGGGCCGGCTCCGACACACGACAACTCGAAAACGTCATTTTCCCTGGTCGTGCCCCTCTCTATCTAGAACATTTTTAAAAACATGTTGTATTTCTTCATACATCATTTGCATCACGTAAGCTGCTTTAAGTCCTTTTTAAAAAGAAAGGAGAAATATTTCAAATAATTAAGTACAAATGGTCGTGACAGGAGCTGTTCATAGCATTTCATAGTAAGCCTCTGTGAGTTCAGTCTACAATACTCCTCTAATGATACTGTTGACCAAAATATGTCTAGGTAGCATCAGCATAATGTTAATAAAGCTCCTTTTGATTCACGTCAACCTTCATTCTTTAACGTTGTGCCCAATAAGAAAATAGATTCATCAAGTGGAGCTTGCTTAATTTAGCTGTTAATGCATATTTTTATCCCCTTGTCTTAGATTTGAGTAGTGGCAGAAGGATCTACTTTCAGAATTGTGGGTGAAGAACAGGGAGTGCGAAACTTACGAGCATGATCAAGGAAGTAACTGAGCTATAAGTAGACCACTCGTTCCATGAATCAGAGAAATACTTAACAGTTCTTCCAGACACTTGAGATTTATGTTGATATCACAGCATGAGAAGTTCTTTCATTATGTTAGCATTTATTCATAAGGCTTGGAATCCTTCTCCAGGCCAAGAAACATACTTCATTGCATTCAAAATGAAAAGATTACTTTAAAAAATTGTGCAAAACAGACAAAGTCAAGGGGAGGAGAAGGACAGAGAATGAGAGAATGAGAGAGAGAGAGAGAGAGAGAGAGAGAGAGATTCTGCTAGATGTCTCGATATTCAGAATTCCAAAATGCTGCAAATATAGTTTATCTCTCAATAAATCTTTTAGCCAAAAGCCTATTGGCATAGCCATATACATTATGACAATTGAGAAACACCTCCACTGTATTTCTTCTTTGAGCAATTGCTGGTCATGAAACTACTCATACAACAACTATGCGAAGCACAGCCTTTGGGGTGGAGTTGGGAGGATAACTGCTGTGAGCCTGCTCTTACACACAAGGATATGCTCAAGTAATGGTGCCCTTTCTCTTTTGCATTTGCACTTTTCTCGTGGCAAGTCTCCAGTGACATCATCCCACTGATGGGATTGTTTCTGTTAGCAGAACAATATTGTTAGATTGTGCTGCATTTCTAGTGCCCACTCAGTTTCATTTATTGCCGGCTTGCTCCATATTGACACATGTTGCTTTTGTTGGTAGTAATCATGACAACAGTGCATACCAGGAAGTCAGATCTCTCTCTCTCTCTCTCTCTCTCTCTCTCACACACACACACACACACACACACACACACACACACACACACACACACACACACCTGCAAAAGTCCAGATATGCAAATAAGTGATCCCTGAGGAGCTCTGATAGCAGCACAAAGGAACGAACTGCACCAAAACAATGCAGAGATTAATGGAATGATTTCTGTTCACTGAATAAGATAGGTCAGGGCTGCCCAAACTTTTTGTAAGGAGGGCCAGATTTGGTGGCGGAGAATGTGTCAGGGACCGGTTGCTCCCCAACCCTGCCACCCCACTGCAAGCCCCACCCACTTTCTTTTAAAAAAATGGGGTGAAGGAGGGGAGGGAGGGGTGGGCCAGCCAGCCGCGGGCCACTCAGAATGGTCTGGAGGACCGGATTTGGCCCCCGGGCCGGACTTTGGGTAGGCCTGAGATAGGTGATTATGTTAATATACCTTATTAGAGAACAGTGCTGTTTTTGTTTTGTTCTGTTTTGCTTTGTTTCTGTTCTTGACATATATTGCTACCAAGGGCTAACATTTTAACTGAGATTAAATGCAAGCTTGATCCATATGTGAGTCACAATGACTGTGGTGTCTTTCTATCCTGCATCTTCTGAATGACACACCTTACAGAACTGGCACCATCCAGAGGGTAGTACTGCCATATCGGAGGGGGGACCAAATTTTGGAGCAAGCCCCTACTCTAAAAGATGGGGGCATACTGTGCAATGGCAACTCTGTGTGCTCCAAACAGCATGTTCAGTAACCGCACACACAAAATGGAGAACAGGTGCAAAATCTTGGCATGTTACCATGCGGCACCCCTTGCTTGCAGTTTTCACTTTTAGCGCCTCTGCACCAAGTCAGACCTACAAAAATGTACAGTAGCATCCTTTGATTTTGAATGTCCCCCTCTGGAGATTCTCCGCAACCACGGCCAACATAGTTTTCAAAAGGTGCTAAGAGTTTATTATTCAAAACAGCATCCATGGATAGAGTAGAATAAATAGCATGTTGGTGATACCTCTCTCAAGTTCATCGAAATTAAAAGACAATGGTGCTGGACATGTCCTGGTCTGCAACATACAGTGCTTCCTCTCCCAACCAATTGGCGTGATTCCATTTTCTTTATGTCCTTTGTAAGTGGATGTGCATGGGAAGCCAAAAGGCAATCCTGCTATGCCTTCTGAGGTTTCCAAATAATTTCCTGGAGTGGGAATTAAATTGGAGTAGTCAGTCAGTCTTCTGAGAGTCTGCAGATGTTAGAAAGATAAATGTTGCAATGCAGCCTTTTTATGTTTCACAAGGCAGTGCCTATAAATGTGCTACTGGTATTGTCACTTCATAATGAATTACTGTAATCAAGCTTTTCATATTGTAGTCTCTGTGTTTTCTGTTAGCGAGGCAACTGTGTGCCATCAGTACACAATTAAAGCAAAATGTAAGTCCTATAGAATACCTATGGCTTTAATATTGTATCATCTGAAATGTTTGAGAGCAAGTTGTGAATTCAACGGGAGAGGTAATTTTGAAATATGCCAAATATTAACAGTTCGCAATAGACTGCCCCGATACAAGCATTTGGGCTGGTGTGGAAGAAAGAGACCTTCTCTTAGTTCATTTAGGGGGGAAACTGAACAGATGTCCTAAAGGAGGTTTTTTCTCTTTCCATAGACCCTACAGGAGCCTACAATTTTAGCTCAGACTTTTACTAAATTTAGTTTTAAAAAATGGTCTCAGATTTTCTCTTCCCCTGGGAATTTCATTATTCCCTGCACTTTTTTTGAGGTGTGCTTCCTTCTAAAGTCTAGGACTATTATTTGAGTGGTTTTCACAATTATCGATGTTCATGTTATCTTGCCCAGCAATTAGTATATGGAGCACACACAGATGTGGAGTTGTAGCAGTTCCTTCCAGAATATGTCAGAAAAACCTTGTGAAATAGGTTGGCCACCTTCTGTAGAAGAAGAAATTAAGTATAATGTTTTGATACTTGCACAAGAATGAAAGCAGAATTTCACAATCAGGAGAAACCTTGCCCTAGCAGACATGGAGACGACCCAATGGACAATCTTCTGCTTCTGCTGGGCAGTGATGCAAAACTTAGTGTCAAATTGCCACCAGCTGAAAAATCTCCTTAGATGTTATCTGTTGTATGCCAAATCACATGACTCAGGATGTGATAAGACAATTCCTAGAGAGATTCCTTTATGGCAATTTACCTCCAAAAGGTGCACAAACAGATTTTGGCCTATGTGTTTTAATCCACTGAAAACGTGGTAGATTCGTTCTATAGTAACAAACCCGGTTTGCCATTTTCTCTCTTTTTCCTAGCCTTGGAAACTATACAAGGTGTTTCAGTGGCATTCCTTATAAGTGTCGTAATTCGGATGATCTGATTTGATGAAACCAAAGCTAGGTATTATTTTGTTTTTAACTACGCTCGATGTGCAAAATGTAAATAATAAAAAAAAACACCTTCCCATCACCCATCAGTGAGACATCGGTTTAACAGGTTTCACTTGTAACAACTACAATGAAACCATATGGAGGGAATAAACAAGTCCTACTCAGGAGTTCCCCAGTGGGCAATTCAAATCAGCCTCTGTTTCTAAATGACATGAAATAAAATTCAGGTGCTTGAAATATATAGGCAAAAAAATCCAAGGAAGAGCCAAGAATTCATGAAATGTATCAGAATAAAGATGCCTATTACACAATGCATACTGCCTGTTTTACCCATTTTATGACTGCCTGGTGGGCATATCCCATTATTCTGTTTCTCAGACTATAAGTGTTGTGTTAGAGGGTTACGGTAATGTTATACTAGTATAAAAACCTGTAACGTTGAGTTATCAAGTTAATTCAAACTTAAGGTGAGCCATCTAGAGTTTAATAGGCAAAAGGTGCTCAAAAGAGGTTCATTAGTCCACCTTCTGGTGGTGCACTGGGACCATGCTGCTTCTCCATGGCCACAAAGGTAGCAGGCCATGTAACCCCATTAGCTCCACATGTTTCAGGTGATCTCAGATGGATATTTCTCAAAAGGTACAGTGGGGTTTTGAAGTTCTGCCCCTGGAGCAGGCAATACAGCCCAATGAAGCATTATAGTACTTCCAAATGAGAATAGTTATGCAGTTTTTGATTACAGAAGACATCTACCAGGTGTAGGTTTACAAGAAGAAGAAAAATCATAGATTTGGGGGCTAAGCTAGAACTTCTTACCTTAACCTAATAGATAATAGGAATTAATCTCCCTCAGATAGGGGACAGCCAAATGACAACTAGAACCTAAAATATGATTTTTGTTTTCGAAAAAGGTAAAAAATAGGTTACAGGCGATACCTCTATAGGCCACTAATAAATATAGTTTTTTCTCAGAAAAACATATTTCTAAGCAACTGGCCTTTTATCATCATTTCAGGATACTTTTAAAGTCAGCTTCAAAACTGCATTGCAGAAGTAAGCATCCAAAGAATGGCTGTGTTGATGACTGCTGCTGAGATTATGCAGATTGGCTTGTTTTGTCTGAAGTCTGATTTCACAAATATGGCAAGATTGCCTCATTCACCTCTCTGTATTATTAACAGGATTCTAGCTCTAACTACAGTCTACCCCTAATAGCCATGTGCTCCATCTTTGAGAAAATGTGCATAAATGGACTGAAGAAGAATTATTGGTGGAACCCCAGGTTGACTGTGGGACACCCATTGGTGAAGCATCTGAACGGAGAAAGGGGGAAAATGAAAGTAATAGAGTTAATTCAGCTACTGGCCAGAAAAAGAAAGTAACAGCTATTTTCCTTTCCATAAAAACCCAGGTTATTTTTTGAGTACTGTAATCCCTGAGACACTGAGAAGATCACCATGCGGTAGACATACTGATCTACGTGCATCCACTCCGTTAGCTATTTTTCAGAGCTGTAGAGGAAAAGAGGAAGACTTTCAGGCCTGCTTAGGTAGCCCTTCTGCATCTTATATTTATCCTTTTCTTATTCTCTTTTTTGACATAGTCAACCAAACTTTACCAAGTTGTTGTTACAACTGAGCTGTTCTTAGAGCTGATCTTTATTGAGCTGTTCTTATAATTGTGTTTGTGTGATGATGGAGTGATGACTGCTGTGTGGCCTTGAGTGGATGGGTCACATAATTAGGATATCGTTTAACTCCACTTCCCCTTATTCCTTGGGAACTGGCCTGCTCTGTTTTGTTTTAACTAGTGATCCAGAAATGAAAAGAGAATGGCATGAACTTCAGGATGGAGAGCATATGAATTGTGTATGCCCATACAAAATTAATCAAGGAAGTTCTTCACAACCCCTATTCTGTTTCTGACAGGAATTAGCTGATTTTCCCACTGAACCAGCTAAATGTAAGTCAAGTTGTAGCTCCCGATCAATCTGCCCTCCTGATTTCTATGCAACTGAGTCTGGACTGAACTGAAGATTAGGATCTGAGGGAGTATCAATGCAAAAGTGGAGAACTGCTTCTTACCAGGTTAGGGAGGATAAATAGAGGCCAATAAAGCAAACCATGCTTTCCAGGATGCTGTCTAATCAATATGTTTTAACTTATATGTCAACCATCTCACAAGACATCTGTAAGGATCAAGTCTACACTTCACTTAACAAATAATGAAAGGGGAAACACCACAGAGAAAGAAAAATATACAAAAGGAAGCAGTGCAGATGCAATTATGGAGTGGGTCGTGGCCTTCACAGTCAAAGTAGCAAGCAAAACAACCCTATTGGCTTTATGAACTCTTTTTGAGAACTTTGACCTCTATAGTCCAGACTCCAGAAAGCAGCACTCATTTACTTATTAGGAGATGTTAAGTGGAGTTTTATGCCTTTGATGTGAATGTTGAACAATACAAAAAGTACAGGGATACACTGCATTACAAGCACTGTCAAGAAAAGTACTTATTCTTTATGAGACCACAACAGAAATTAAGTAATAGTTTTTGGAATTTAAATAGTTTTAGGGTTTAAAAACAATTATTTTCTTGTAGAATTTCTTGTATAATTATGATACTGGACTGCACATACATCAAATATAGAATTATTTCATATTTCACAAAGTACAAATATAAGATTGTACCTATTAATATCCCACAGCTATCATTATTGCTACTATTTAATATTTATTTAGGGTCAGTGTCACACAAGAGGCAATGTGTGGTTTGGTTCCCTCTAGAGAATTTTCAATCTGGAGTAGGCTGATAATGCAAAATAATAATTAAGAAAATAATAATGGCCCATTTATTTTATGGTACTGGAGAAACCAGACAAAATCACTGCTCTTCCATTGCTTAACTGCAAAGCAGATTAGTTCGTTTTAAGTACACGGACCACTAATGTGGTTAAGATTTGAATTATAATGTATTCCTTTCCAGTTTTATACATGGGTGAATTTAGAATGGAGAGATATAGAGCCTTTTTAAAAAGAGAACAGTGTTTCTTGGGCTTAAAGTATTCACTCCTCTCTTTATCTTCATGTGTTCTTGACCTATTCAGTGAGGAATGTTTAAATTCTTTCAGGGAGATCTTTTTTTCCAAATATTGCCCTTTTTGAAACCAGTTTTTTTTTTTTTTAAGAAAAACAATTTGCTGAAACCTAAAGCAAATGTCCAAAAACTGATGGAGGAAAGGCATTGGCATGACTAGGGAGGGCTGGAGGAGTGCCTTTGCCCCAGGGTGCATAGCAATCTGGGGGTGCCTGGAAGGGGAGCAGGAGGAGGAAGCCATGTGCCATCCCACCAGCAGTTGTCCTTTCACCCTGCTAAGGCTTGACGAAATCAACAGAGGGGAAAGGAGGAGAGGGAAGCAGGCAATGTATTTTTTTCTAAGCAGCACCTCTGTTGATTTCTCCCCTTCCTCCTTCCCCCCTACCACCACTAAGATTTGGTGATTGTTAGCCTGGGGAAAGGAGGAGACAGAAGCGTGCAATGGAGGTGATGCTTGGAGGGAAAAAAAACATTGCCTGCTTGGCGCTATATGCACACTGTGTAGTTTGGACAGGAGAAGCCTTAACTGGAAAGGAGACCCACAAAGAAGGCATGAGAAGGAGAGACCCCTCTTCCTCTCCCCCACTGTTTTCCCAGGAACTGCCCCCCTTGCTGGGTGGGTGAGACACAGTTGGGGGGGGGGGAAGAGGGCACAAAAACTGACTTTTTTCTCAGGGGCTCCAAACTCTAGCTACACTACTGAGGAAAGGAAGCTATCTTGTCATAGTCCAAAAAATTGACTTTCCAAAATTCAGTATTCTCCTACTTGTATCTAGTGGGCCTGATACAGATTAGAATTTTAGAATCATCAATCATCATCATCATCATCTTCTTCTTCTTCTTCTTCTTCTTCTTCTTCTTCTTCTTCTTCTTCTAGAATTTGGGAACTAGATCAGGGAATTTCACACAGTACTCTAAGCAGCTGCAGACTTCAGAAATATCATCAGAGCTACAAAAAAGAAATAGTGGGAACCGCACATATATTGCCCCAACATTTAAGAGAGTTTTAGGTTTCAACTTGAAACTGGTATCTGTTGTTCAATACCAGCCCATTGTTATATCATGTTGGTTAACTGTGTTTGATATTTTTGAATAACAATAATAATGTGCTGCTAAGTCAGTTCTGACTTATGGTGTCTCGTTCCAGGATTTTCCAGGTAGAGAGTACCCAGACGTTATCTACCATTGTCTTCTTCTGAAGGAAAAGAGATTCCATTTGAACATTAGGAAGAACTTCATGACAGAGCTGTTCGGCAGTGGAATCTGCTGCCACAAAGGGTGGTGGAGTCTCCTTCTTTGGAGGTTTTTAAGCAGAGGCTGGATGGCCATCTGTCGAAAATATTGTGATGGGGTTCCTACACGGCAGGGGGTTGGACTAGATGGCCTTTGAGGTCTCTTCCAACTCTATGATTCTATGATTCTATGTGTCCAGGAACTGCATAGATTGCTCAAGGCCACACAGGCTGGATCTATTCACGGGAGGCTCAATAAAGAATCAAACTCCCAGCCTCTGGGTCCATAGCCACTGTACTTCAATATATAAATGAAATGCTTAACACAATTTGTCGTTCAGCTCCTAATATATTCAGAGTCTATTAGGGAGTGCTTTTGTATGCAAGATGCTGTATGCACCTCTAAGGCATAGCTAAGAGAAATGGGCTTCCTCTAGTCTCACTACCTAATGGGGCTGGTGAACTTTAGAGTGCAGCTGCAGCATGGGAAGCATAACTGGAGGCAGCTTGCTCTGCTGGGTGGAGCTTGGGAGCATCATTCATCTTCTGCCAAGGTCATTCTTCTTATTGCCATTTCTTTTGCTGCTGCTTCATAATTCATACTATTAGAACTACTAGGCTAGAGGATGGAAATAATGGGTTGGCACAGCAGCTGCCTGGCTGCCAGAAGCTTCTTCCTCCACAGCAGCATCTGCTACCTACAAGTAAAATAAAATCAAATAAAACACAACAGTTGCCAAGAGCTCCATCAAATATTGACATAGCTGCTTTCTTCCCTCTCTCCCTAGCAGCTACCCGAGACTGCTGTCTCTAATCTTTTATCTGCAGCTACCCACATTTGGCTAAGATATGGCCTGCTTTGACCTCCAGTGGCTGTGGCTCTTTTTCTGGGGGGTTAAAATGTAACAAGAAAACAAGAAAGCAATGAAGTGTGTCAGATATAGCATGCAAAGGAAAACCACCTTGAAATGAGCAGAAGTGAGGGGAAAGGATAGAATACTGAGTGGAAGAAATGAGTGCTCTGTATAACCTCATATATTTAAATATGACCTGCAATACTATTTACTCATAAACAAGCCAATGCTGTGTAGAATATGGCTTACTTAACAGTAAATGTGGTTGGACATTAAACCTATCATAACCAACCATTATAGGAACACTGAGTGTATAGAGTCCGGAGTGGAGTGGCTACAAAATGAGAAAGAACACATTCACATTAACTATAAATGGGATGGCAACTAAACTGATGCATCTAATCTAAAAACAAAGCTTTCAATCTTTACTTTCAAACCTTACTAACATTAGCTTCCTTGTCCCACTGTTTAACATATATTTAAATGTGACCTACAATACTATTTACTCATAAACAAGCCACTACTGTGTTAAACATGGCTTACTTAATAGTAATTGTGTTTCGACATTAAATCTATGATAACCAACCATTACAGGACAATGGAGTGTAAAGAGGCTGGAGTGGAGTGACTACAAAATGTGAAATAACATTTTCACATTAACTATAAACGAGAGGGAACTAAACTGATGCATCTAATCTAAAAAAAACCCAAAGCTTTTAATCCTTACTTTCAAACCTTACTATTAGAACATTAGCTTCATTGTCCCACTGTTTAACATATATTTAAATGTGACCTGTAATACTATTTACTCATAAACAAGTCAATACTGTGTGGAATATGGCTTAATTAATAGTAAATGTGTTTGGATATTAAACCTATCATAACGAACCATTATAGGAAGACTGAGTATATAGAGTCTGGAGTGGAATGACTGCAAAACAAGAAATAACACATTCACAATAAGTATAAATGGGAGGGCAACTAAACTGATGCATCTAATCTAAAAACAAATATTTTAATCCTTACTTTCAAACCTTACTATTAGAACATTGGCTTCCTTGTCCCACTGTTTAACACAAAAATGAAAATTTTGTCATGTACTCATTACCAATAATGTCTTATTTCCAAAATCTGAGGGACCACTACTTTCCAAGACCATCCAGGTTCTATCTGGACAAGAGAATT
>JAHTLZ010000122.1:13419929-13433790 GCA_023846285.1 Phrynocephalus versicolor
AATAATAATAATAATAATAATAATAATAATCTACTACTACTACTACTACTACTACTACTACTACTACTACTACTACTACTACTACTACTACTGGCTGACCCACAGCCAGACTAAGGTTTATTTAATTATTTATTTATTTTTAAGTACTTGCCGGTGCCAGTGCCGGTGCCATTTTTTTTTTAAATTTCCAGCGCTGACCACGCGGGCCCTGGGGCTGGGTCAATGCTTTTTTAATTTTTTAATTTTAATTTTTTAATTTTACAAGGCTGACCATGTGGCTCTCAGGCCAGCTTTTAAAGATTTATTTTATTTTATTTTATTTTTTAATTCCCCAATGCCGGGGCTGTCCCCCTCCCCCCACAACTGAGAGGTGCTTGCTTTCCTGCACTGTCTACCACTGAAGAGAAGGTTGGGACTCAGCATGGGATTCAAGGTAGTGTCCTCCAGAATGAAAAATGAAATGAATGAAATGGAAATTTCTGTTTGGTTTCATTTTTTTTGATGGGTTGGTTTGTTATTTGTTTCATTAGCTAACAAAATGAATAACGAATAGCAAAATGAATTAAATATTCAGTTTGTGTCCATCTCTAATTAGCAAATAATTTTCTTAATTGACTGAAAACCACTGTGAACACTATACCCAGTTTAAAAGGAAGCGTTTCAATTACTCAGTGGAGACACAGGAAATAACATGTGACTAGGAGTCAATAGCAATACTTTGCAAATACTCATCACATACCTATGAATATAAAGAATTTGGAGCACAGTTCAGTAATGGGCCACAATCTAATTTATCCAATCTAATGTGATATCATAATATCATTAACTTTCCCTCCCCCAGTTATCCGGAATAAGGACTAGGGGTCATGCTATGTTTATAATGGATTTTACAGAGATAACTTTCAAAGCAATGAAAGGTGTCTGTCACAGTACAAGATTTTTTGCATCCATATATCTTATGCTTAGCATGCTTTGTTTTATGATTTTGTTCATGGGAAGGCAAAAATAGGCTTAATTGCAAGTCCAGATGCTGTTAGATGTACATCTGAGCAAAACCTTGTATGGAGGGGGGAATCAACTTGTGGTTGGTGGTAGAAAAAAATAATTTACTCAACCCCTGCTCAGACTGAAGTGTTGGATCACTAGTGCTACTAGTCTGTTCTTTACATCCCATGTAGAAGTTCTGCTAGAGTAAAAGTACTAGAATAGTTGTTAGCTTTCTTATTTCCTCTTGCGTTTGCTTGATATTGCATCTGCCTTAAGCTTTTAATTGATTATTTGTTTCAAAACCCCTTTTAAACTGTTTGTGCAACTGTTGAGACTTGTTTTGACCCACCCTCCCCCCAAAAAAATCCGGTACAGTACTTTTTGGGTGTTTTAACCTTCTTTAAATAAAATATAGAATTTTGTCATATAGCTGTTAGTCTTTTTGAATTATGTTTGTGATACTTAAAACCAGGTCTTGCCCTAGCCATCTGCGTGCAGCCTGTGTGTTTTGTGGCCATGTTGGTATCTCGACTTTTCAGAGATGCATAAAAGTCAGCCTTGTACACTCTGAAAATTCCCTTGAAACACTGTTTAGCTGGGCTAAGATTAAGTGGTTGAGAGGATGCTGGGAAGGAAGATTTCCCCCAGTCATCCACCACAAACCCTCTTGGTTTCACCCACATCAGGATAATCAAGACAACCAGGGTAGTATGGCTGAGTGGTGAGAGTGAGCCTCCTTGGACTCAGGGATCCTTGACAAGTACCGTATATTCTGCCTATAAGTTACCCCCACTTGTCCAACCAAAAATGACAGTTCCACAACCATGCGGTTCTCTCTTTTGTTTACTTCTGTGTATAAGACAAGCATTAATTTTTAGTCTAACGATTGTAGACAAAAATACAGTCTTATACATGGAGAAAATACAGCAGAGTTGTATAATCTATAATTGGTATTGTATGTTGTTTTAACTGTATTGTATTTTATAGTTTTAATAATTTTATTGTTTTATAGTTTTTTTTTAATACTTGTTGTATGCCGCCCAGAGACCTCTTGGTAGTGGGGTGGCTAAAAAACCTTCTTAATAAATAAATAAATAAATAAATAAAATAGTGTGTTTTCAGCATATGGCTCTCATACTAACTTAGGGAGCAAGCAGCTATAGTGTACAAGACAAACATTTTGAAGGAGAAATCTTACATGAGAGGCTCAAATACTTGAATGACCCTTCTAGAATGTTCTTTGGAGGTTTTACCAAAAAAGTGAATATTTTTATTACTCTTAGAAGATGAAAGTCCCTCACCCACTCCAAACTCCCTTATTCTCTTCCTTCCGCCCGCCTTTCAAAGCTGCCCCTTTAAAACGTTGGTGGATTTAAGTAAATCTATTCAATTTACTTTTGACTGTAGGTCAACCTAGGCCAGAACAGCTACTTAAGACTCCAACCTGTTATATCAATTTGGGATCTTAGGTTTTAACATTTGATATCTTTCCCATATAGGGTAGGAAATGGTTGGAAGATATATCAAAGTTTCTTACCTCTTCGTTAGGGTGGGGTGAGGTGAGAGGATAATGGAATAGACAACCTTTTGGAATCCCTTAACAAGATGAACAGGAGGGAAACAGGTTATAAAAGCAAAGCTTATCAAACCATCTGACATGACAAAAGTTTAGCAGCTAACATGCACATTTGCTGAAAGCAAAGCTGTCTGCAAAGGAAACTGTATAGCAGATGAGCTGTAGACACAGGGAGGGTCAACCAACCCCTTTCCTTTATACATTTCCAATACCTTATCATGCTGAGCGACCACAACACACTTTTCAATATACCATTAAAGCTGCAGGTTAATCCATTTTGCTGAGTGCTTGTTTTGGTTGGATCTGATAAAATCTCCTGGACTAAATTCATCCCTAAAAGAACTCTCCGGAATGAATCAAACGACAGCAGGGATGTGCGTGCTTTGCTAAACAGAAGCATACCTTATGTTTTGCTCTCACACAGACCTTTGTAAAGGCTTGAGTACTGAAAGGGAAACAGGTTTGGATTTGGCAACTGTCATGTTGTGGTCAACACCTGGCTCAGGGGTGGGGGGTGGGGGATGAAATTAATGGCCAGTTGGTGGGTCAACTGGTTTGCAGTTGTGGAGTCAAGGCACAATAATCTGTCTAAAGGACTGAGGAACACTGGGAAGCGGAGAGCTAATGGCTGAAAGTTGAAGGGCCACCTGTTGCTGCAAAAGATAGGTCTAGGCTTCAGTATGCCAACTGTTATAATTAAGCATAATTAAGTATGGTTGTAGTCAAAGACTTTGTAATATTAAAGCATTAAAACTTGTGGACCAATAACTGTTAGGGTGACATCTATTGTCTTTTTAAAGTATTCTCTGGAGACCAACCCTGGTACCAGAGACAACTTGATCTTTTAAGTGTTGTCTTCTTTCTGGAGTGCAAAATGGATGTTCAAAACGTATGCTTTATCTTATTTTTGATAGATTTAGGAAATTGATCCAGTCACATTAATCTTTGGGCTTGGAGATCTCCAGAGGATTATATTATCATTCAAAGCTTTGAAATAAATGAAGCAAATCTGGTAGCACCACTTTTCACAGAGTCAGTAATTCAAACAAGCCAGACCCTAGGTCAGATTCTGGCCCTAAAAAATGTTTTCCAAAAATCTACGACAAAAGTTGGAAAGGGATTTCTGCTCTTGTCTATTTGAAGCGCAGACAGAAGTTTTTGGACCACAAGGACCCTGCTTAGTAAAGATTCTTAATCATATGGTACCTTCTGTTCATGTGCAAGCAGCAACATTTTCAAAACGGGCTCAAGTTTTAACAGCAGAGATGGGCATGAACCGAAAAAATGGCAATTAATTTCGGTTCAGTTAGTTTTTTGGTTCGGTTTGTTTCATTTTGTTTTTAATAATTTTATGTGAATATTCGTTTTGTTGGTTCATTTTGATTCATTATTCATTTTCCCCTGCTTTGCGCTGTTTGAACGGTTTTTTTTTTCAAATTCAGACGGCGTATGCGCATCCAACTGTCTCGGACAGAAAACATTTTAAAAATAATTTAAAAACACAAACAAAACGTTGATAACTTCAGAAACTTGACACTAGCAGCATCCTCATCCTCATCCTCATCAATTATCCTCATCATCATGAATCAATGATCTGATGCTCATTCATCCATCCCCATCATGGATGTATCACTATCCAAGTCCATCACTTTGTTTGTTTGTTTGTTTGTTTATATTTATATCTTCCAGAGGAACTCCGGGTGGTTTACAACCGAGTAAAAACAATGACAAATAACAAATGGAGCATGGCATCATAATAAAACAATAAAAAATCACTGATGAGAGGGTGGGACAAGAAAGAAGAAAACAATTAACAGTCGCCAAATGCCTCACAAAAAAACCCGGTCTTTAAGACCTTTTTGAAGGCTGGCATGGACTGTGCAAGGCGCAACTCACTCGGAAGATGGTTCCGAAACACAGGACCAGCCACAGAGAGGGCTCAGTTACGCGTGGCTGTTTTCCGAGCTTCCCTGGGCATGGCCACCCGAAGTGAGTGCGCCCGCCCACAACATTCTGGTTGGTTGGGCCGAGGCTGATCATTGAGAGATTCGCTCTGCCAGGTATTCAGGTCTCAAGCCATGGAGGGTTTTATAAATTAAAACCAGGACCTTGAATCTTATTCGGGACGCAACAGGTAACCAATGCAAGCGGGCCAGCACTGAGGTGATGTGGTCATATCGATGCACACCTGCCACCAGTCTGGCTGCCGCATTTTGCACCCGCTGAAGTAAACGAATAAGAATTAGAAGAGGCAGAACAGTTAATAACGGTATTAACCACTATAAATAAATAAATAAATAAATAAATAAATAAATAAATAAATAAATAAATAAATAAATAATAGATAGATAGATAGATAGATAGATAGATAGATAGATAGATAAATAAAATTTATTAACAAAGACTGAAAACAAAAAAATCATAAAATAAGAACAATCAAATATGCATTCCAATAGACAACACTATTTATTTATTTATTTATTTATTTATTTATTTATTTATTAGCCACTATCATAGGTGCCATAAGCACAACCAATCTCATCTAATTTTGGAAGCTAAGCAGGGTCGGCCCTGGTTACTACTTGGATGGGAGACCACCAGAGAATACCAGGCGCTGTAGGCGCCTGGAGTAGGAACTGGCAAAACTACTCCAGTATTCCTGCCAAGAAAACTCCATGGACATGTGGTCACGAAGAGTCAGTCATGACTGTAACGACGCAACACACACACACATCATAGAATATATGCCATGTCCACAACACATTGACACCAAATGATGCAAAGGACATGAGAAAAAAGAGGGATATTTTTGTAAAGAGTTTGTGGCCTCATATGATTTGGGTTTGGTTAACACAGCTTCTCTAACCAAGGATATTTATTTTATTTTTTTTGAATAATTCATAGCTCTTCCTTTCAGCATTAATATGTGACTGAAAGTTATTGCTTAGGTCTACATGAAAAAAATCATTCGTATAATAGCCATTTTAGCTGCTTCTAAGGAGAAAGCTGAACTTCATGTGACTGCATTTTAATTGCTTCTGATTCCTTTCGGGTTTAAGGTCATTCTGTTCCATCTTTGTCTTCTTTCTTTCTCTCCCCACCACACTCACACATACATGCACATACATACACACACACAAACAAACATACTCTTTGGTCTTTCTGTTGAAATACTCACAATAGGAATCAGATCTAATTCTTTCAGCTCTAAGATTGATTACTGCAGTTTTTTATATCTCAGTGGAATGCAACAGTTTTATTAATGACCTGGAAGAGGAATAAACAGTACATTAATTACATTTACAGATGATACTAAATTAAGAGGTGCTTGACTCATGGGTGGGAAATGAGAAAGAGAAAGTGACCTAAGAAGGTGAGAAATAAAGTATGAACAGGAAATAACAAAAAATAAAAAAAACAGCCTGAAAAATTGCAGAGAAATGCTTTAGGGGATTAGTAATCCAAAACACAGATATAGTCAATAGGTGTGAGATCCATGTAATAGAGTAACAGGGTTGAAGTGCAAGAAAATGTGTGTGTGTGTGTGTGTGTGTGTGAGAGAGAGAGAGAGAGAGAGAGGAGAGAGAGAGAGAGAGAGATTGGCTTTAAAACAATAAGCAGGTGATTTTGAATATGTCTGCTATGCACATAGTTTAACAATCCAGGGTGATATGAGATTGTGCACCTAGAATTCTCAAGCAGCTTTGGGCCCCTCATTATCAAGAGGACATCAAAAGTTGGAAGGGATTCAAAGAAGGCTAATATAAGTGATTAAGCAGCTGGGAGAAATGATTTATGAGGGAGATTAAAAGGACATAAATGTTCCAGATATACCCCATAGTAAAATTATGACTAAAGCTGTGATCTGTAATGCATGTACTCTTGAGACCCACCCATAGATTATGTATTCCAATTTCTAAAGCACAGGACCTTTAGCCTTCGCCTCCCCCCTCCCCCAGGCAGACACTTGTCACAGGGCTTTTCCCAGGCATTAAACCCAATTGATTTATTTAGTTTCCCAAGGAATTGCTTTAGTTACTTCTAAAGAGATTGCTTGAATTACTTGATTCCATGTTCTTCAGCTATTTCTTAGTGCAGTACTTCGGTGTATACCTAACCCAGCCGCAGTGCAGTTAATTCTGCTTCTCACAAACTGGCACATCAATGATACTTAGAACTTGGTTGAGCTGAAAATGGAACATTTTGATTTTGTGTCTGGTCTGGATGCTTGCCTCATAAATACTGGAATGGGAATATAAGCAGAGTCATGCTGGGCCAGGCCAAAAGCACATCTAGTTTAGCATTCTTTTCAGACTGTGGCCAACCAACTGTCCATACAGAAACCTCTAGTGGAAAACAGGTCTTATAGACTTATCTTCCTTGAAGGCATCAACAGGGAAGAATTTTTACTTTAGACCTTTGAAGAACTAATAATGTAAGAATATGCCAGAGGGGAAATATGAGGAGCCAGAAAACAGATGTGCAAATGGAGCTGGGGGGGGGGAGATTGTCATATTGTGTGGGAGATCTTTCCAGCTGTTTGACAGCATACCAATATTAATCAGCTGTTTGGCCAAATCCTATGTATGCAATATGACACCTTCACACTCATTCTTTAAATCTAATCTGGAAGCAGCTTTGTGCTACAGAGGATACAAGTGTAAGAGCACTAGGAATTGGAAATGGTACGCATCTTTTGGCTTACTGCGTACGATGTGATGTGGGTCCAGGCAATATTTTGTTGTCTTTTTGACAGTAGTGGTTTAATAAGTCCATCCATTTAAAAAAAAAGGTTAACTTTTTTTGGAAAGTGTTTCAACGTGCCATGAAGTTAGCAAAAGCAGTGAACAAATCACGATATTGCCATTGTGGATTATAAGGCTGTGGTGTAAACTGGCTGGAGTGAGTTAGGTATCTGGTTGTGGAGTCAGAGGTTGGCAGTTTAATTCCCCACTGGGCATCAGAGCATAGCCACACTCTGTGGCTTTGCAGCAGCTGAAGAGTCTCAGGATGACCCCAGAAAAAGAACTGCTGAAAATTTTCTACTTTAAAAGCCCTAAAGTGGAGTGCCACAAATCAGAATTGTTGACAGCACATGGTGATTGATGATGATGATGATGATGATGATGATGATGATGATGATGATGATGATCATCATCATCATCATCATCATCATCATCATCATCATCATCATCATCATCATCATCATTTTATAAAGATGTGGAATACATATTACAATATAAAAACAGTTTGTGACTGCAGCAGTAGAACCATTGACATTAACAGAGTGCACGGTTGCATTATGAAAAATTGGGAGATGGGTCAAGTTTTTTGAAGCTGGTTTAAAGTCACATGGTAGTCATGTGGTCTTCCGACTGGTTTGTGCATCATCTTGGGCAAACACTGCATCCATTTTTAAGCTGTGTTGTATATCAGTTGAAGCAGCTACATGGGCTTTAGAACCCTTGCACATGAGGCTCTGTCCTCTGCACTTATTCACCCTCAAATTGACTGCCTCTCACTCCCTCTAGCCTCTTTTGGCATGGTGTTATTTTTCATTTGTCATAATTATTTTAACAAAAACTTGCAATAAGTCCTAGTTCAGCATGACACATGGGGAAAAATAAATTGGAGTTTTTCCTGCATCCTGACACGTGTACAGTCAGACACAGACACATACACACATACACATAGGCGGTGGAGAAAGAGAAGAAGCAACAGAACCAATAGCCATAACTGGTGAGAGGGAAAGTACACCAATAGCCAAGTAAAATACCTGCATTTCCAACAAAAAAACATGCTTCCCTGGCAGAAACAAAAAACGGTGCATCTTTGTGCATCGTATAGTTGCATTTTTAAAAAAAATGATATTGAAAATACTAAACCCAATTCATAAATTGTTTTTTTCTCCACATGCAACCGAGCCCAGATTTAGCTAAAAATTAAATGCCCCTGGAAGTTCTGGCATATTTTGACAAAATGTGTTTTTCTCTCTTGAGTGAGAGAATGTGCATTAATTGTGGGGGAAAGTGTCTGAACAGGACAGATTAGAGCAGTGGTGGCGAACCTTTGGCACTCCAGATGTTTTGGAGCACAACTCCCAGAATTCCAAGCCTGTATTGCCAATGGTAAACAATTGTGGGAGCTGTGGTCCAAAACATATGGAGTGCCAAAGGTTCGGCACCACTGGATTAGGGATACAGTATCTATGTGTTTTCACATCAGCTTCAGAGTGATTCCAGAAAAATTCCATCATTCTCAGGCTGGTCTGCATGACAAACTACATCAAAGCAGTGCTCAAGACTACCTTTCTTTACTGTTTGTTACTTTCTCCATGTTTTAGTGTCTGCTGAATTCAAGGAAAGTCAGGAGAGGAGCAAGGGATAGTGTGTCCAACTCTTGGGAGGACAGTGAGAAGAATGAAAGGAATCTGGTAGGTGTTCCTCTATGTATTGAAGGTCCTCCTCATTCCCAAACGGATGGTGTTGCAAATTTCCCCTCCATCCCATGTCACAGACCCTTGTTCTCTCTATTTGCAGTTTCCCCTCCATCAGGAAATCTAAAAAATATTTGCATGAGCACCAAAACATATATGTAGATTCAAACTACTTCTAACTCTCTCAGGTTGAGTCTGCTGTAATCTGTACAGTGAACATTTAGATGCAAATTGAAAGTTAACTCATTGTTAACTTGGACAAAACTGGATCACTGATCTCCTTCCTGAGTTCTTTGTTAAGGATTCTGTGAAAACTGTTGCAGAGTTCTTATTAAATCTGCAACAGAGTCTCTAAAGTATATAATTGTATACATATATAATTTCAGCCTGATTTAACTTTATCGTTTATTTTCAGTACCAAAAGTGTTCACTAGGCCATGGTTTATTTGCCATTGCTCAATAACTTGCTCTATTTATATTTATGATGTCAATGTTATTCTGTCTCCTGCATACTTTTTCTCTTTTTCTAGATAGGCAATAATTATTTTGCTGCTGTACAGATTGATGCGGTGTTGTGTTGTTTTATGGGAAAACGTTAATGGGGGGATTAAAATTCTACAGAAAGTATTCAACGGTAAAGCCACTGATTTTATGTATTCATTTATTTACATCAATATTGCCACTCCTATTGCATAAGCAATAGAGATGGGGATGAATAAATGATGATTAATCATGATTCATGATTCATCAGGGTTGAAAAATCAATAAAATGATGAATTTCCAGTGATTAACTGGTGACTCAGTTTGTCTCCCCTTTAAAATGCTATAATCCCTCTCCCGGAGGTCCCAAATTTGCGGATATGTTTCCCCTGCCACTCCCCTACAAACCCTGCATATTTGGTACGGATTGGGATTCAGTTGTCTAAGCTATGCACCCACAAAGATCCTACCTCCTCAGAAAATGCCTCCTAGGCACCGAGAAACTGTAATTTGCAGAGAAGCTTCATAGGAATTTCTCCTACAGTCCCTCTAAGTTTGGCAAATATTGAATCTTAGATATCTGAGCTATATACCCGCAAAATGGGGAAACCCAACCGGGAGAAATTGTAGAGGAAAGTAAGAGGAATCTGCTGTATAAATTTGAGGTCTCTAGGTGCCTGGGGGTATTTGGAGGTGCATACCTCAGATAGAAAAATTCAATCCACCAAACTTGGAGGCATTTCAGAAGAGAGTCATGGGGTGTTTCCCGCCAAACTTGATGTCCCTAGGTGTCTTGGGGGCTATTTTATAACCTGACAAATTAGCAAATCAAATTTTTTAAAACTTGATGAGTCTGTATTCATTGGGGACTCCATTTCTGGCAAATACAAACCAATGAATTTTGACAAATCAGCCAACTACATCAAGAAATGTGACTCGTTTTTCAATCCCCATCTCTAATAATGAATATATTGTAAGTGAATTTCCACATTGGTACCACCAATGGAATGTGAATGAAAAAGCACATTTTACAAGTAGTTTACAGGTTCCATATGTATCCTTAACCCATTCCCTGAGACAGCATTTTCTGGGGAAAATGGAAACCAGCTTGAAATATGGGTATCCAGTGTAGGTCGTCCTAACCTTTTTTAACAGATTAGTCTCTTATTCGACATCGAAGAATACAGTATATCTCATCATTCTTCATCTTCCTTCATGCTGCTTCCACTTGATTTTTCTTCTTTCTTATTGTATTAGCATTGCCACTGGAAACCATGCATCATGACTGTGCATTGTAAATATGTTCTATGTATAGGTCTGTATTTGCACAATTGACGGTTGTTGGATTTATATGGGAGGACATTATGACACGTTAAACATTGAGAAGTTTGAAGCTTATAAATGGAGCTGAAAGCTGTTTGCTTTATGTGGTTCCAGACTGGAGAGGTTCTGTTTTGTATGTGGGAAAGGTCTGTGTGTGTGTGTGTGTGTGTGTGTGTGTGTGTGTGTGTGAGAGAGAGAGAGAGAGAGAGAGAAGGGGTGATAGCATTGGCCATTTATCCTGCAACCCACATTGGGTTGAGTGTTAATGATTTGAACCATAGTCTAGGGACTCTGCAACATAAAGCTGAATGCAGGAAAGCCTGTTGCAATTTTTTTGAGAAGGGAATCAACTTTTTTTATTCAGGGATGGTACACGTTTGTTGCAGTTGGATGACCTGAAGCAAATGGACATTTGTGAGGTGTCAGTTTCCCTCAACCAAGTACCCCTTCACTCCAAAGCATTTATTTCCTTTCCTTTCTTTTTAGTGATCTCAACCTAGTCCTTTCACTGGCGCACTTAAAGGCCAGTTTAAAAAGAAGGTACGAACTGCCACAGATGTTCCCTATTAATCTGCGTGGGCTACAATCAGATTCATCAAGGGAAGTCTGATTTCCATTGCGAATCACAGTTGATCATCCTGTGCCTGATCTTTTTTGGGAATAAAAGTGTGGTAGTAAGAATACTATAGTATTTAGTATAGACAATACCAAATATTTCACTCTAGGACTTTCCCTAAGAATAGGATACTCTATACCGGTCTGTAATTGTTCAGTATCATTGGGTCTAAGGAGGGCTTTTTAAACAGTGGTTTGTGCCTCCTTTATGCATGCCGGAATCCTGCCCTATTGTAAGGAGGCATTCACTGCTCTTCCTAACCTGTCTGCCATACCTTACCTGGAAGCTTTTATGATCCATGAGGGGCAAGGATCCAACACACATGTGGTGGCCCTCACCTCCTGCCTCATCTGGCTGTAGGAGCTGAAAGTCATCCTTTAGTACAGGACAAGGAGGGTGGCAAACCAAGAAACAAATAAATAAACCATGAGATCTATACCAAATCTCAGATAAATTGAGAATTAATTATGGCACAATGTTTTTATACAAATCAGCATTTGTCTGCTGTATGTCAAAACCCTTAATCCGCACGGCAATGGCAATTGGAAGACAGCCACAGCAACGGGGCTTTCAGTAACTACTGTTGAAAAGCAATGGCTCCATGAGCCAGCTGTGGCTGCCCAATTGTACTATGCGGTGTTTCACTCTAGTGTTCTCTAAAAATTGCCAGAGTATCTTAAAGAAGATATTTATTTTCTCATTTCAAAATTGGCAAGTCATGGAAGGTTTTCAAAACATTTCTCTCCCACTGAGATAAATATGGGGTTGAAGACAGTTTCATGTAAAATTATTCACTCTACACTATCATTGACAGTATTCGGGGGGGGGGGAATCATAAAATTCCACCTATCATTGACATTAAAAGAAACTTTAATACAGTATGGTCATGGACTTAGACCCACAGAAGAAATGCAGCATGAGAATTTTTTACTATTTCCTAACATAATAGCAGTATTACACATACAGTAACTGGTAAATAACACATTATATAGAAAAGCACCAAATAATCCATAATTTTCTTTCAGAAACTGCTACATTTCTGGTAGCTCAATGCAATTAAACTAGAGAAGGGCATGAAATGAATCATGACCCAAAACACCAAACTGGTCCGTGGTTTATTTTGCAATCCAGTTTGAGGATCCTACTTTGCCAAAGCAAAATAATGATACACCAACCTTTTTCCTGTTTGTCACGAACGGTCATGAACCACCAGTAGAGATGGGCACGACTAGAGAAAATGACGTTTTCGAGTTGTCGTGTGTCGGAGGCGGCCCGTGTCGGCTCGTTTCCGTTTTTCGCAAAAGTTCGCAAAAAATAGTCGTTTCGTTTTTCATTTTTTCGTCTGTCGTTAAACTGGTTTTTTGGGGGGAGCGGGCTCCTGGAGGCACCTCTGTGGGGTGGGTGCCTCCTCTGGCCCGCTATGAAGGGAAGCGGGCTCCTGGAGGCACCTCTTTTTTGGGGGGTGGGTGCCTCCTCTCCTCACCCACTAGGAAGGGAAAGCAGGCTCCAGGAGACCCCTCATGGCATGGGGGTCTCCTCTCCTCACCTGCTGTTGCAAAAGGACATGCATAGCCATATGGATATGCATACCAAGTTGCAGACACAGCAGACTGGCAGAGGCACCCTTCTTTTTGGGGTGCCTTCCCTGTAACAGTCGGTGACGGTGAGACACAAGCAGCACTCGAGGGCATGGTTTGCAGATCTGCACCCACTGTTTCTCACCAAGAAGGGAATTGTACTTGCGTATAGTGCAATGCAAATACAGATCTGGCTTAGGCAACAGGGTTAGCGCAAGGGCTAGGGTTAGGGTAGTTACTGGTGAGGTTAGGGTGAGTATTGGGGTGCACCTCTGGGTGCCTCTTTGACCCACTAAGAGGACAGTGTACTGTGGCATATGGGTAAGGAATCAAGGATTAGGGTTAGGGCTAGGGGGCTAGGGCAGGGTTTAGTGGGCTTTTTGGCACATCCCAGAAGTCTCAGTGGCCAAGTGGCCATGCGATTGGTGGGATGGCTCCAAAAATTTGCATGGTCCACTCCCACATGGCCACTTGGCCAGCCCATCATTGCGCAGGTGGAGACATTTTGTTGCAAGAAAAACCACCACTGCTACTGTAAAAATTCTGGCAGCAGCATAGCAATTTTCGCATGTTTCTGTGGTGCTTGTGTCTGTGTTTTTTTGGACCACTCCACGATTTAAAAAAAAATATTGCGGTCGCCGCTCCATTTTGGATCCCCCGCCCGCACCGCATGGCATGGCGTGGGGACTCGAGTCCGGCTGCCCAGGACAGGAGAGAGGGGGGGAGGCCGGGACCCCCCCCCCCAGAAACCACCCCTCTGGTAGGTGCACTACTGCACATGCACAGGCTTTCCGTCTGCTTTTTTTTTGGCCGGGAATGGGGGGGGGAGTTTAAAACTTTTTTTCTGTGCCGCTTCCGCTTTTGCG
>JAHTLZ010000122.1:13433800-13452202 GCA_023846285.1 Phrynocephalus versicolor
TTTTTTCTGTGCCGCTTCCGCTTTTGCGGCGGCCGGCGGCGAGACTCTCCCCCACCGTTGCTGGTGCGAGCCTGCGGCGGCGAGTCCAACAGAGCAGCACAGGACAGGACAGGAGGAGAGGGGGGGAGGCCGGGACCCCCCCCCAGAAACCACCCTTCTGGTAGGTGCACTCTCAGAGGCAGGCATATTTCCGCCTGCTTTTTTGGCCGGAATGGCCGGGAATCAGGGTTTTTTTAACTTTTAAAAACTTTTTTTCTGTGCCGCTTGCCATCGCGGGATCGCCGCGATGCCAGGAACGACCACGAAAAATCAGACCCAATTATTCTTTAGTCGGTTCGAGTTCGAGTTCTGGCGGAGTAATTCCTGTTACTGTTTCCGTTCCGTAACGGAAACGAGTAACGGAAATGGAAACGGGAATTCCGCTAAGTCGTGCCCATCTCTAACCACCAGTTTTCCAGTTTGTGCCCATCTCTAAATGGAGCATTGGGTCAAATATATTCAATAGAAGCCACCCATCTAAAGCAGAAAAACAGACCAATTTTATTCTGTCTTCAATGCAAAGGAGTAGTCTTGCTTGTAGACAGTCAACATGAGGTTTGTGAATCATACCAGGCCCATGAATGGATTGAATACCTCATGTTTTTATTAATTAATTATTTAAAATATTGTTACCTCACCTTTCTACTTAAAAGTACCCTATAGTACTTTTCACATCATTAAAGTTCACTTCATTAAAAGAAAGACAATATTTGAAAATGAAAAAGAGTAAGTATACAAATATTTTAAAAGAATCAAATAAATGGTAAACAAAATCAACATCAAAACAATTTCAAGCACAATCAATTAAACACAACAATCATTAAAGAAACCTCAGCCAGCTAGTCACTAAAGAAAAGCCTGTTTGAAAAATCATTGTCTGCTTATGGAAGGACAGCAAAAAATGGGGCCAAGCTGACCTCCTACGGAAGGGAGTTTCATTGTCTTGGAACAGCTACAGAGAAGGGCCTTTCTTGTGTTCCTACCACATGCAGCTGCGAAGGTGGCAGGACTGAGAAAGGCCTCACTGGATGATTTTAACACCCAGTCGGCTCATAAGTGAGGCATAGTCCTTGAGATAGCTTGAAGTCAATGCATGCTGTTTAGGGCTTTATTGGTTAAAACTAGTTTTTGAATTGTGCCTCAAAATGGATTGGAGGCCAGTGGAGCTACTACATGGGGGTGGGGTATGGGGTAACATGATCCCTGTAACAATCTGGCGGCAGTGTTTGAAACCTGCTGAAATGTCCAAACGTTTTCCAAATGCAGCACCACACAGAGCATGTTTACAGTAACTAAGCCAAGCTGTAACTAAGGCATGTGTTGCTGGGGCCAGATCAGATCTCTCCATGAATGGGCACACCTAGCACACCAGTTTTAATTGTGCAAATGCATTCTTAGCCACCACTGAAACCAGTTTCAGTTTCATTTGCTGTTGTTTTTATTTCCAGTTAAGGTAATAAAACTAAAGATGGACCTCACCCACTAACTCAATTAGCAAGTAATCAGCAAATCAAAAGGAGCTGGAAAAGGTATCTTGTGGTTTCCTGTATGTTCCTATTTTTGCCCCTTAAATGATATCTTTTAAAATAAACTTTCCCACTAGACCTTTTCTGTACATTTAGGTTTTGGGAGACGTCTGTGGTCTCCTGATGGACCCTCTACTGCAGGGGTGCCCACATTTTTTGTAAGGAGGGCCAGATTTGGTGGCTGAGAATGTGTCAGGGGCCAGTTGCTCCCCGACCCTGCCACCCCACTGCAAGCCCCACCCACTGACCCCTTGCAACCCCACCTGCAGGAAGGAAGGCGGAGACCAAGGGAGGGAGGAAGGAAGGTGGGGAACAAGGAAGGGAGGGAGGGAGGGAGGAAGGAAGGTGGGGACCAAGTGAGGGAGGAAAGAAGAAAGGTGGGGACCAAAGGAAGCACAGGGAGCCATGGCCACAGGTCGCCCCTTGGAAGAGGCGATCTGTGTGACCTTGCACCCCCCCCAAGCTCCCCAGCGATGGCGACAGCTCACCTGCCAGCCCACCCCAAATCTCCTTGGAGGTGGCAGAGGCCCGCTGGCCTGCCCACCCTCACACATTTCTCTGTGGTGCTGGTGGAGGCAGACCGCCCGTCCGCCCAGCCACCCAAGTTTCCCAGTGGTGCCGGTGGCGCGGCCCGCCCAATCCCTGCCCCGCGTGTGCGCCCAACTTCACAGGGTTCCCAGCGATGCCAGTGGTGGCGGCCCACCCACGCGCCGCCCTGTGCACGGGCACCAAGCTTCACAAGGTTCCCAGCAGTGCCAGTGGCGGCAGCCCGCCCGCATGCCGCTCTGCACGTGCATCTAGCTTCACAAGGTTCCCAGTGATGCTGGTGGCAGCGGCCTGCATGTGCGCCACCCCATGCGTGCACCCAGCCTCACATGGTTGCCGGCAGTGCCGGTGGCAGCAGCCCATGCAATGGCCGGCCGGCTGGGCCAGCCCCACAAGCTTCCCAGCAGTGCTGGTGGTGATGGCCTGTCCCCTTGCCCGCCCGCCCAGCCCCACAAGCTTCTGCTCACCGGCCGGCCCAGCCCCTCAAGCTTCCCGGTGGTGTCAGTGTTGGCAGAATTTTTTTAATTAAAAAAAATGGGGTGAGGAAGGGGCAGGGAGGGACAGGCCAGCCAGCCACGGGCCACTCAGAATGGCCTGACGAGCCGGATTTGGCCCCCAAGGCCAGACTTTGGGCAGACCTGCTCTACTGGATATGTCTACTGGCTCTGTTTCCTTATGTACATATCACAAGCAAAACAGGATATCTGTAAGGATTAATACTCCCTGACCACTCAACGAATAAAATCAAATGTAAACTAATAGTTCTAATATAATTAATTACTATTACAGTAATCCACCGTTTATCATGGAGATTAGGTTTCCAAACTATCAGCAATAAAGGAAAATCCACAATATGTGGTCACCATCACAGTGACAGTGTCCACATACAGGGTCAGATCTGGAGACCTCCACTGTGGCTACAGCTGGGTCTGAAGGGGCGCTGACCTGAACTGCAGGAATGGGTAAGCACTGAGGTGCTGGGAGGGCTCCACCTGCTGCAAGAGCCCATCCAAGCTGAGCTGAGACTCCTGTGAAGCACTGCCGGCTGGGAGGGAAGGAACAGGTGAAGCCTGTTACAGGTGAGTAATACTGGGGTCATGGTGTGCTAGAGCAGGGGCAAATTTAATGGCTGATCTGGATGATCATCCAGCATGTCACGGCCTGAGCATTACTCTCCTGCTGGCTGCCAACGAAGAGATCCAGGCAGTTGGGGTGAGGAAGAGTAAGAGGGTGAGGCAATGGAGGAGGGGATCAGGGCTGATTGCAGTGCATCACACAGCCTGGGCGATGGAAGGGTGGCACTCCAGAAGTAGCTGCCCAGGCGGCAGAATGGAGTACCTCTTGTCGCAACCCTGGCAATGGAGGTGTGAAGCCCTGGAGGTGGCTGTCTGGGCAGCACAGCCAAGCTGACCTGATATACCCTGGCCCACTTCCCTCTGGTTTCCTAGCACAGAGATCATGGGAGTGTCTCCACCTTTTCCTCCGCCCCCCAGCTGGCGGCTCTTCACAGGAGGCTCGGCTTGGATCTGCTTCCGTGGCAGGCGGAGCTCTCCTGGCACTTCAGCACTTACCCACTCCCACAGTGCAGGTTGTCAACCCTTCACGCTGCCGAGAAAAATCCACCATCTACCAGGACTGAAATATATGAACCACAGTGTGGCAGGGGACTACTGTGTTACTAATAGTGGTACCTCAACTTACAAATTTAATCCATTCTGAATGCATGCTCTTAAATCAAACTACCCTTAAGTTGGTGTACCTATCTAAAAATTGAAAAAATAAGTTAAAAACTAAAAAAGGAAAAAAATTGTAAGTTGAGCAAAGCATATCTAAAATTTGTAAGGTGGCAGTTAAAACGCCAACAGTTTTCCGCTCTTAAGTCGAATTGCTCTTAAGCCAAGCTGCTCTTAAGTCAGGGTACCACTGTACTATTATTTTGTTTGAATTTTTTATGAGGGTCATCAAACACCAAATTTACAGATTAACAGCAGGAGTTTCCAGTTGAGAGATGAAGCTGGCCAGAACATTCTTTTAGCAGCCACCGTTTTGCTGCTGAAAGGAGCACCTATAACCTCTTATGAAATATTGGTTTAGTCTGAAGGGATGAGACTAAGAAGGAGCAGGACTGTGAGTAACAGATGTTTGAATCAGAAAGAGCGGAAGAGGCTAGATGAGGTGGGTGGCCCCACCATCTCCCTGTCCTCCCTCCCTACGACACCCCTTTTCCCTCCCCCCCCAGAGGCCTCAGTTGAAAGGGGATGGGATGGGGAGTCAGGGGGAGCTCCTTCCCCACTCCACCGAGGTCTCTCATCAGTGAATATGTGCAGAACAGGAGCCTCTCACTATCATCACACCCCCACTCCTACGATTGTCGGTTTGGGGATGGAAAGAGAAAGAGGGTAAAAACAGAGCTAGCTGCATCTTTCTCAGCTTATACTATGCAGCTTACTACCTTTTTCTGTTTATACTATGCAGTATTTATGTTTAGGCCTACTGAGGCATCACAAAGTAGGTTTTTATAATGAATGTTCATATGGTATCACCCTGAGTTAAGAACTCATTTTAGTTCCTTTTCCCTCGTTGGAATTTCAATTAAGCCACACCTTTTAAGACTACTAAACTCCTTTAAATCAATAGCACAGTGAGACTTCATTTATTCCCAAATACTGTTTCAACCTTGATTTAGCTCAGTGAGTCATTACGGAGCGCTGGTGCAGCGTCTCCAGTTGAAAATGTAGAACTATTGATTTTTTTCCCTGTTTATCTATCTAAGCATTCTCTGTACCAGAATCAAGAAGAGAGCTGAGAATGTGTCAGACAGGTTCCCTCCTCCCATTTTATTTCCATTTAATTTATGGTGTGCTATGAGTGCTACTTGGTACAGTTTACTTTACATTTAGCTCTTTAATACAACTGAAGGCAGCATTCATCATATCCAGTAGTCCATAGTTCTGTGTTATGTAGTTCTAAGGGTTCAGGGCGGTTAGTAGCAGCCATTATCTTTAACGTCCAAAAAGATTTATTCAACTGGCTAGTGAAAAGTTACAGTCATTAAGTCTGTTTTCTTTGGAATCAACAGCTAATCCTGTTAGCTATTATGTCTGCATAGAGAGCAGCAACAGCATAAAAACCTCAACATGCAAGCCAGCTATCTAGTGCCCATCTCAACCTGATTTTGAATCCAGCAGGTGGAAGTCCTTGTTAATGTCATTTGGAAACAGAACCCTCACATTTGTTCTGGCAATGAAACTCAGTGGACATGGGCATATTTGGAAAGAGAAAATCATATTGAAAATACTGATTGCTCAAAAGAAAATGACAAGGAATGGACCATTTGCCTAAATCTCACTGAAAAGAAGTGAAATGTTAATCACTTCAAAGGATTTAATTGTGCCTAACACTGTCCAACATGCACTTATGGCATTTAAATATTGGATTAATGTAAAAACGGATTAGTCTATTCCTAATCCATGTCAGTTTTACTTATCCATTTTGTCTCATTCTATACTACTTAGTTATTAGTTTTAAGTCTGCATGATTTAAATAGGCCTATATATGTTTTAATTTATTGTCTCAACAGATAATAAATTAATAAACAGACAATAAACATTTCAGAACCTATCTACCATAAAAACTACTTATTTTAAAATGCATTTTCACTTTCTGAGCTGAAGATGAAATTAGATATTTCAGGAGTAAAAATATATGGATTTGATACATTCATAGATTAAATGTTTGGATTGTGTTTTAATCATCATATTACTCAAGTATACAACCAGGTCAGTTTTCTGTTAGAATTCATAGAAGGCTAGCAAACAACTTGAAAATATATCACTGGCACTCTAACATGTAATCACAGCTACACTTAGATAGCAGTGGGAATCTAGTGTTTAAAATCCCATCCCCCATATATGATTACTTTTAATTAATGTCTCTCATCTGGGATAGGAACTCTGAGATTCCTATACCTGTTTTCTTCTCATTTCTAACCCTACCAGATAAGAGAAAAAATATGTTGAGAATATGCATCCTACCTTCTCATAGTTCAGAACAACCTACCCCCTCGTGATTATGGCTGAGATTAAGATACCACCCTTAGGAGCAAGCTTGTTTCCTGTAAGAAGAAAAAAAGTTCCTCAAGTGTAAGGGAAGTGATGCAAGTTTATAATTAAACTCAAGAAGAATTTGGAAGAGGAATTACACAGCAGGGACTGAATACAAATTCTAAATGCAGTACCTTTGCTGTGGCCCTGCAGAAATGAGAAGATTAAGGCATCGATTTCACAAAGACGGTAAGCATGCATTTAACTCTAAATATGTAAGTCTATCTCTATTTAGCAAAGCACTTAGGCATGTGTAAAGGATATTCAGGTGCTTAATACTAATTGGGTGCTCAAGTATGCTGCTGAATGAAAAACTGGAATGCTAAGAACAGGTAGTATTGATCTTATTGCTCAGGACTTAGAAATATTTTTTGGACATTACAAATAAGAGCTGCCAGCAGTCTGTTTAAGCTTTTCCAGTTGTTTGATGCTGTTTGTTTGTGATCTCCAAAAAGGATCTTACATACAGTACATGGGGGATTGGTGCAGGAAAAAAGATGGTATTGAATTCCTTGCATCTCTGTAGCCCTATTGCAGCATTTGTCTGATTACTAAAAGCTAGGCTGAGCATGGGAGAGTGCTTGTACACCCAATCCCTAAATATCACCCACCACTATGCCTCTTCAAACTCCCTGTTCTTAACTTGAAATCTCTTAAATATGTCTTTACATTATTGTAAACTGACTTGGGCCCTTTTCCAAGGAGAAAGGTGGGATAAAAATATGCAAAATAAATAATAATAATAATAATAAACAAAGTATGCAACATCCTTTGTGCACTGTGTGGGTATGATGCGCTGTTAGGTCAGAACAACTCCATGGACTCTAATAAGGCTTTCACAGTAAGCTAGCTATTTAAGGAGTGTTTTTATCAGTTCCATCTCTCCTCCCATCTATCAATTTCCATGACCAAAAAGGGAATCAAATTCAAGAGAAATGAGTCCTAATCCATCACTTCTTCCAGTGGTTCCCAAACTGTGCACTGGGGCTTTGTGACGTACAAGGAAACTAACCCAGGGGTGCCACAGAATCCTCTATTGCTTCCCCTTCCCTTCTATCTCCCTCCCTCATTGTATTCTAGAGCACATGCTTGCAGTTTCTCTCATGGCTGTGCCTACTGCAGAGAGGGAATCCTGGCCCAGTCTTGCCTAAGGAGTGGATTTCTTGTGCTCCCGTTGGCAAGAGAGTCATCCCTGACTCCTCCTAACATACCTAAATAAATAAATAAATAAATAAATAAATAAATAAATAAAATGTGCCCTACCCATTTTACCTGGTAGCTACAGAAATCAGGCCATGAGGGCATTCCCATTAAGCTACACGTATATAGCAAAGTGGTCTGCTTATATACCGCCCCTTACCACTTCAAGTAGTCTCTGGGCAGTTTACAGTTTTAATTACAGTATGCAGGCTACACATTGCCCCCGCCCCCAGCAATCACGGTATTCATTTTACCCACCTTGGAAGGATGGAAATAGCATAGTCTTGGGTTTCATCTAGTAGCCAGTCCTGGTAATATAATTGTATTGGTGCATTCCTGTTTTGTTTTGTTTTGTTACTATTATTTTCCAGGCAGTGGATAAGCGAAACCATGGACATTGATTCTGTAAATATGGCTGTCCTACTGGGGAGCCATGGCCAATGGACAGCAACTTAAGGGGGTGCAAGTCTAAAAGGTTTGGGGACCACTGACTTGGTCTACTAAACCAACTGAGCATGATCCTTTGTGCTTTAGACTGTTGGAAAAGGCTTGCAAATCCAGGAATAAGGGCTGGATTCACAACTAGCTTTGCTATAGTTATTTGTTACAAAGATCAGGATAGTGAAAGGTGATGACTAGAGATGGGCATGAAATGATTTTGTTTTGTTTTGATTTTCTTTTCGTTTCAGAACAAAATGAAAAACAAACTGATTTTTCAACAAAAAATGAATTGAAACGAGCTGGAAATTTTCCGTTTGTTCCATTTAGTTTTTAACATTAATGGCAAGGTTTCCCATAGAAATGCATTGAAAAGTGGTGAATGTGCCACTTGCCACAAAAAACTTTTTTTAAAACTCGCCACTTCTCCCCCCAATGTGCCCAATTGGAGGAGCAAAGTGATGGGTCATTTATAATGTCTTTAGCCACCGAAGCAAGCACTTGCCTTGGTGGCTCAAAGACATTTTAAACAACCCACACTTCCACCTCCCATCAGGCACATTGGGGGAGAAGTGGAGGATTTTTTTTAAAAAAGTCTTCATGGAGCTGCTCTACCACTGCCACTTGTTGTGAAAAGTAAAAAAAGACACATTTTTTAAAAATATTAATTATTAATATTAATATCAATTGAAATGAAAAGAAACAGAAAAAAATGAAACAAAAAATGAAACAAAATGGCATTTCTCTAGTGGTGATTCCAATTTCATGGGGACAGTGAATCCACTCTGGGTTGTAATCCTTATTATAGAAGCACTATACAAATGTGCTAGACCTGTTTTGGGAAACGTTTTAAGACTTCCAGTAGTTCCTGAAAGAGTCAAAATAAAAACTGCATCAGATGCACTACGCTCGTGAAATTGGAGATTTCTGTCTCCCTTGTTTTAGGATTGTGCACTAGATTTTGATGAATTACAGTGCAGAAATTAGACTATCTTGTCTGAGATCTGCTCTGAACAAAATATTGAGTCCTGGGACCAAGAAGAGATCAATTGGTATTCAGGGCACAAATCAAAATAGAAAGGGAACACATTGCTTTAGCCTTCTGTTTTTTAAAAAAAGCAAAATTTAAAAATGGCTGCTATGCAAACCCATGAGACTATTGGTCTGAAATTCAGCTGATCTGTGCCCCCCTTTAGCATTTATCACCTCTCCAAATTCTATGTACGTTGGTTTTCTGGAGATTACAATACTACTCTTGTAGGTGGATTCAAATCCAGGGCAGAAATTGAATCGCAAGGGACAGAGATTGCTCTGGTTTTAATCAGGATACATTTCAGAGCTCCAAATTGGCCTCCAAATAGGATAGGGATACCAATGCACAAAACTATCTAATGTTTTTTCTTTGGTGTATAATGGACTTAATTAAATACCACAAGGAAAAATGAGAAGTCCCAGTTTGACATGTAACATTTTAGGAGACAGTTGAAAGAAATCCACAGTCATTTTAGAGAACATTAGCCTTTCAGACTGATGAAAGTGGTAGTAAGAAGGAGCTGTGCAGATGCCAAAAATTTAGCAGTTATAGTCGTACAACAGACATGGTTTTGAGCAAGACTGAATTAAGGATAGCTTGGGAAACTGTAATTGTAATGATGCTACTCCGACCATTAAGTCTATATGTGAATGGTCCACGGGTGCTTCTAACAACATTAGAGGATGTGTTCAAAGACCTTGCTTGAGAACATAAGGGAATTAATGTCAATGGAAGAAAATTCAGTCACTTTAGATGCATCAATGTTGTAGCGGTTATAGCAGATTATTCAAATGGTTAATAATTAAAAATTAAATGAGAAAGTTATTTGATTTAACAAACAAACAAAAACAAACCAAATGCAGTTCCCACTCAAAAGAAAAATAAGAATGATGATATAACTGATTGCTATCATAAAGAATATATTTTTTCTGAGGTGGGTAATAAGTGTGGGAAATCCAATCAGAAAACAGAAGTTGAGAGATTACTAAAATTTGCATGGTCAGCTTTTCCTAAACAAACTGAAATTCTTGAAACAGAATATTTCTCTGAAATTCAGATTATTATCAATGGGTAGAATCTTGTTGCCTATTGGACCCAACACTTTCCATGGTCTCCCAAGTGGCGTCTGTGGTCTGATCCACACATTTCCATCTATGGTGGATAGCCTGGCTGTGGAGTTCTCACTATGTTGCTTCAGTAGTCTCACTATGTTGCTTCAGTAGTCTCAAGAAGAGACTACTGCAGTGCTCTCTATGTGGGGCTGCCTACGAGCTTAATCCAGAAACTACAGCTAGTGTAGAACACAGCATCCGGTCTGTTGATGGGTACTTGAAGGCATCAGCATATTACCTCCGTTCTGGCTGCTATTCACTGGCTGCTGATTCACTACCATGTTGACTTCAAGGTTTTCATATTAACATACAAAGGCCTAAACAGTTTGGGACTTTTGTATCTCTCAGAGCGGCTCCTCCCACACAGAACTGCCCAAGTCATCTGTGCATCCCTGGTGGGACAGCTGAGTGTTCTGACCCCAAGAGAAGCCCCCAAAAAAAGTCTTGAAGAGGAGTTGCGCCTTCTTGGTGATTGCCCCTCAGTTATGGAACACCCTCCCTGTTGAGATTTGTCAGGTACCCTCACTCATGGTGTTCAAACACCAAATGAAAATCTGGCTGATCAAGTGGGCTTATCTTGATCCATCCAGTTACTGACACATGTGAAGTTTTATCATTCCAGTACTGCTGAAATGGGTTTTATAGCCTATCGTTCTGTCTATATCACTTTTTGATTTTGATCCCATTCTCTGTTGTTTATTCATGCATTTCTCTGCTGACTCATTTTATCTACATATGGTGGCCATTGTCATTTTTCTTTGTTTAATTTTGCATTGTGATTTGTTTATGTTATAGTTTAAGCTAATGTTAATTTGATGCAATTTAATATGATTTGATTTTTGTTTTGGGCTTTTAAAAATTATTTACACTGTATCATTTTGTATTTTATACTTTTGTAAACCACCCAGATTGTTTATGTGGTGTCAAATAAATAAATAAATAAATAAATAAATAAATATTCATGAATCCCCACTGATTCAGCAAAGCTACTGTAATGAGTCTTACTATGCTAAATAAGAGGATTTCAACCATTGTGTGTTGCCAGCACTAGAGATATGAAGGCCTGGAAAAAACCTGGAGAAATTCGGGGGTGGGTCCATTTTTTCTCCTGAAGTCTTTTTGTTTTTTTCCCCTCAAAAAAAAATATGAAATAATTAAAAAAAGAAAAAGAAAAAATGATTATGGAACATTTTATTTTAACATGATGAATGAAATATTTTAAGACAGGGTGCTCAAATATTTTGCAAATCATTTCTAAAAATATGCATCGTATCAGATTATTCTAATTTCTCTGCACCGAGGACAAGCAAGTCCTAGGTTACAAACTGAACTCTCCAATGCAAGAATAAGATGCATTTCTTCCTTTAGGAGTTGCTGCTATTATCACAAGAAAAAGAAAAAGAAAGGTTTCACTTTTGTTTTTGCACGTGGGTTGGTATGTTTGATTCTGTCCTGTCCTCTTCACTCGGCCTCAAATCACTGGAAGAAAATACAGAGCAACAAATTTGCCAAGTCAAATTGTCCCTAGTCATATTTTATGTTCCTAAAGTAACATAATGATTTTCAAGCTGTAAAAGGGGGTGGGTGGGCGTGCTAATGTAGCATTTTTCAATTTTTCTGAAAATTTCCGGGGGGGTTTCCAGGAAAAAAAAATCACACAGAAAAATGGTTTTTTTCCGAGCTTCAAAATTTCCAGAAAGTTTACATCTCTAACTATGCTGCACAGGCTGGACCCTAAAAATCCATATTGGAAAAACTCCCAACAACTCAAGAAGCAATGGAAAGACAGAGGGGAAATATCAACTGAATAGCATATTCAATGAAAGACCTAAAATTGAGGTGTAAAAGAATAAATTGCAATAAAATGGAGGTGGGCAAGCCAGATCATGATACAAGTAGATGGGCAGTGGGGTAAGGAATGATATCAATGAAGACTTTGAATTGGATGAAGAAGCAGAGGAAGACTTGAAACTAGGTAGATGGGTAATATTTAAAGGCTGGCAGAACTAGTACGGGTCAGAAGAGTACAAGAAAGAAATTTATAGATGCAAAAAAAGGGGGGAGAGCTTTATTGGAATTGGAATTGGAATTGGAATTGGAATTGGAATGCAATTTATTGTCATTGTATAAATACGAGATTAAAAGTGCCATCCAGTCAGTCATTAACACAACCCAGCATAAAAATCCAAGATGTAAAATCTACAATTTAAGAACAAACCATCTATACACATACTCCAACATTCACATGCCGAACATCACTTACACTCATTTAAAACTGACATAAAAACCAAACATACACACACAGCCCTACACTCTTTCACCTGGCAACATTCATACCCAATCCATAAAAACTACAATTTAAAAAACAACAACAGCCATACACAATCCCCCATACAATATATGTGTAACACATTCAACACTAATATTACCCATCAACTTAATTTTTAACAGAATTTAGCATGGTTACTGCTATTGGGTAAAAACTATTTCTGAATCTTTCTGTCCTTGTTCTAATAGATCTATACCTTCTGCCTGATGTTAATGGTCCAAACAACTATCTAAAACTAGATGTTGCTGGGCTAATAATATAACAAAAAGAAAAAGATAATGGGATGTGCCAGACTGACTGGAACTGATTCAATATTATTTTGAAAAGGATAATTAGAGAGACAAGCAATGGATAGACTTCCCATTATGTGCTGGAATTAGAAGTATGTTTTGGGTTTTTCATTGAACCCCAACTTCAGAAATGATTGGGGCTGCTCTGGATAGATTTGGGAGATAAATCAAAACATGGCTTATTCAAAAAGAGAATCTGAGTTTTGGCACTCTTAAAGATTTGCTACCAATGTCTTTCAATACGTCTGATTACCGAGACACGTATCTCTGGGACTCCTTTCTCTGTCACTGTTGGGAAAATGTGTTAATTAATCATGAGAAATATATGTTCCCCATAAGAAGCATCTTGACTCAGGGACATAAAGAACACTCCAAAATTTGACAACGTACCCAGGTTTCCTTAGAAGGAAAACACCAGGGTGAGGAAAGGTCTGAGGGAATGGCTTTTTCATACAAGAAGCAACACTAGGACTTGCCCACAATAAATTTAGAAGGGAAGCAGAAAGATACCTGTAGATTCAGGCTGCAATTCTCAACATTCCAGGCAGGGAGTAATAAGACCCATGAGCTGGATCTTATTAGACTTGTACTGTACAAATGGCTTCCCTTCTTTCCCTCAAATGTACTGGGTTTTCCTCACAAAGCTTTAAAACGACCCAATAATTGCCCAATCTCTTTTTGAGAAGAAATTTAGAAATGAAGTGTGGTATCTCATAATAACTGCTAGAGGGACAATATTTTCTGATAAGATTTCATGTTGGCATGATTAGTTTTCTGTGCTTCTGTGATTTACAGGAATGGGCGGTTATTTTGAAACATATGGCCTCTAGCATTCTTCTTGAAATGCAGTTCAGGCATATATAAACATTGGTAGCTTAGATCAGCAAGAATATTAAATTGTTTGCTGACCCTCAAAACAAACCAAAAAAATTGCCCAGACTAGTTTACTCTGAACACACAGCTCGCCAAATCAAATACAAGTCAACCACTATAAGATCTGCCTTCTTTGTGATTCCTATTACCAAATGTACGCTCCACATAAATGGCTAACACTATTTCTCTGCTTGAACTGATCAGACTGACTTATAAACCTGTCTTAACACTGCCCTCTTTGCACCCTGTTCATGCCTTACCCTTCCTCTTTATTAATGGAACTATATTAAGTGTAGTTCCCTCATTAACTTTAATTTCCAACCTTCTGACTTTAAAATTACTTCCACACTGAATTTTTTGTGCTCCTAAAATAATTTATTTCATTTTTCCTCATGACAGAGATAATGGTTTTATAGTGAAAAGAACATGTATTTCATTCTTAAGATGGAAGTACCCGATTCTCTTGAAACAATCACTCACAACCTAAGATATTATGGATTAGATACAGATTTAGTCGTATTTAGAGTAGACTTATTCCAATGAATGACTCTTCAGTTAGTTGTGACTCACTTAAGCCTCATTGATATAAATGGCTCTCCTCTAAGCCTTATTGGATCTAGATTTAACCCTGTGGTTTTGCTGTACTCAATGGGTGTTCTCTGATTTCAATTTCATAATGGGGCAAAATCTATTACAATGCATTAGTACAGTACAGTAGATTAATCTTTGATCAACTTTTAGTTTGTAAAACTTGAATTGAATGCTTTAATATTTTACTTTGCTAAGAAGATTTAATAATAACTGAGTAGGACTGGGAAAAGTGCAATTATCTTACTGACTTCCTTCTGTTTACAATATATTTTGACATAAAACTTGTCCTGTTCCATACCATCTCAACTCATTCTACTACTTTCCCATCATCAGTTGTGGATGATTGTTATCTTCATTGACTTGCATAATTCATGTCTAATGTTGTAACACAAAATTGCAGCCTTTACAACTATTCATTTAGCTAGTTGACTGCAGAACTATCAAGAACCTCTATTTCTAGGTATAGTCAGGTACAGAAAGTATGTGAACACACTCCAACTCTCATTCAATTTTCAGTTGTACCACCAAAAGTTGTCACTGACTTCATACTTGCACAGATTAATGCCTCCACTGACACCTTTGGTAGGCTATAGCTTTTTTTCTTATTGATTTTTCCCTCACCTTTATTTGTTCAATGCAACCACGGCTGCTAAGTGCAATGAACGAAGGGAAGCTCTATTTGTCCCTGGGATCTTGTAGCATGTTTAGAATCATTTTGTTGACAATATCATTTTGTACCACAAAGTCGGGGAGTGATCTATAACGATTCATCAGATCACCTGCCAGTGTTGGATCATCCGTGCTGCTTTTCATCCCCTTTCCTAGGTAACATTTAAGCCTCTGCTTTGGGCTGCCTGCAAGGTTTTTGGTGTCATCTACAAACTTCTGTAAACATGCAAAGTGTGAATATTGATTTGTTTTAATTAGCCACATCACACAATCCTACTTGCTTTCCTGAAAAAAAATCCCATGCTTTTTCTACTCCAGTATGTGTTCAAAGTTGTCAGAGGTACAGTTTAATCATATTTTTAATGGATCCTCAGGGTGATGCTTTGTTAGACAGTTGAATTACATCGAGTCATAAGCCCTTTGATCTACTGTCATTTTTTTCTTTATATTTTTCATTTTTGTTTTGGAGTCTCTTCATGTCAGGAGTTTTGAACAGAACTATGTCTACTTTATTTTGAAAAAGACAATAATTGCTTGTTCTTTGGGACAGGAACATTGCCTAGTGATAGTTTTATTATGACACATTATCCCACCACCACCATTAGTGTTTTTTTATTCTATATGCTAGATTTCTAGATCCTTGAATAAATATGACTGTTTTAGATATTATTATTGCAACAACAAAATGAACATTAGAAAGAGTCACTGGAAACAGAAACAGACTAACTCTTTGTAGCTTTCTCATTTAGGTAATGGTTTGTAGAATATATTTTGCTGGCTGGACAGATCACTATGTTGGATACATGGCTGCAAAGCAAAACATTGGGAGTTCAATGCCTGCCAGGAGAAGGGCAAGCCTGTGTGGCTTTGGGTGGGCTATATAGTCCCAGAGTCCTCCCAGAAGAACCAATTACTTTCTGGGACATTTTTATGCTCCTTTAGTTTTGAAATGTGATTGAAACCTGACTTGAGTCACTTGCCTGCGGTTAAAAATTGCCTTTCTATACTTCCTATACTATTGCCTGTAGTCAGCTCTCCGCAGGTGTAAGGATTTTGGATGACGACTACATGATTTAAGTATGTGCACCTAATGCTTTTTTCATAGGTGTGAAATTGATGTCTTTGCAATTAAAGTAGGTGTGCCTGTAACAGAAGGTAAAAAAAAGGTAAAGGTAAAGGTTCCCTTCACACATGCATGCTAGTCGTGTCCAACTCTAGGGGTGGTGTTCATCTCTATTTTCAAGCCAAAGAGCCAGTGTTGTGCAAGTCTGTGGCCATGTGCAAATCTGTTTTCCTTCCCACTTTTTATGGTGGTACCTATTTATCTACTTGTATTTACATGCTTTTGAACTTCTAGATTAGCAGGAGTTGGGGTTAACAGTGGGAACTCACTCCACTGCATGGCACCCGGGATTTGAACCACCGAGCTGCCAACTTTGCAGCTGACCATTTCAGTATTCTAGTCCGCTGAGCCACCATGCTCCCTTTAGCCACCACAACCCCTTTGTCACAGAAGGTACATGTCTACAATAGTTTTGAATTATTATTTATGTATATATAGCATAGGAACAATTAGAAAAATAATGTACAAGCTGTACATGTTCAAGAAAGAAGCTGGTGCTGCCGAAATATTTTTCTACCTGGGAAGAGTAAACTTTAGATGACAAAGAAAACTAGAAAAAATTATTTCACCATGAGTGAGATAAATATCTAACCCTCATCTTCTGAGGAGAGATGGTGCATTTCAACAACACAACTTATATCTTGATATCCATATGAACATAGTTTATTTTGGTTTATAAGGTTATCTGATCTCACATGGAAATTAAACCTGAAGGGATAAAAATCACCACAGACTCAAACTACTGAAGAGTGTTAACATTTTAAAGTGCTTTGATAACTTAAAGTGCAATACATTTGACCTTGAAAAACGTACGTTCTATCTGCAATTGCCCTCAAACTTAACATGGCAATCTTAAGTAATCGAGCCTCTAGGTTTGGTTTGTGATTAACTCCCATGATCAGTGATGGGGATAATGTGATTTTGAACTTTAAATATCATGTATGTGATTTGTGTACCTGGTGTAGATATTGTGATGGGTAAGAAATATATTGACTATAATCCACATTGCTTTGACTTCACCTGCATGGTCCTTGCCCCTACCTCTTTCCCTTTGCTGGAATGCAGGACCAAAAACCTTCCCAAATGAGACATGGGCTTCAGAACTGAAAATGGTCTACACTATTGTCATGTGACAACCATTCTGGACCAAAAAGTTGGTGTCTGCTCAGGCCATGCCACCAAAGGGACCTTGTATATTGCCATCTCTTGAATTAGGATGGGACAACCTGGCAATTAACAAACTTTTTGGATGACCTTAGGCCAGTCTCTATGTCTCTGCCTAATGCATTTTATATTAGGAGGCTGTTTGGATGAACAGTGAATTTTTATCTCTCAAAAAGAAGTCCAGTAGCCATGACTCAACTTCCAGATAAACTCACCTGGATGACTGAGAATCTTCACAGACATATTTATAGTAGGAGGTGCAAAATTCTGCCTCACAGGCCTAATCTGATGGACAAAGATTCCCTGCCTTGCTCACACAGGCTCTCTAGAAGCCTCAACCAAAGGAGAATCCCACCCCCACCCCCACCCCCACCCACACAGTGTCTGATCACTGACAGGAGACAACAGCCATTTCTGTCTGCACTCTGAGGCAGCAGTTTTATGTACTGTCTGAGTTCCAAGGAACAGCCCTGAAAACAACGGCTGAGAGTACTTCCCTTAACCTTTGACTGAGGCTTAAACCTTCCATCTTCAAAGCATGTGCTTGCTACTGAACAACAGCCTCATTTATTTGTTGCTTACAGTTGCTTGAAAAAGAACAGCACACCTGCTAGCCCAGAAACTTTAAATGCAGGTACTTTTCTTAGATATAATTTTGGGCAGGAGCGTTAACTCACTGATATGTCATCACAGGAAGGGTAAATGCAGGAGGGAAATCATCTTATTCTCAAATATTTATGGATCCACGTTGTATTCGTTTAATTACTTGAATTATTCAACATCATATAAATATCCTTCACACACCAAGTAAGGTTGCACTGATTGCCATAGTAAACAATCTTGTTCATCAGGTGAAAACTTGAGAGACTGAGAGAGTGAGAGAGAGCTATATTTAGCGTTCTAGGGGCAAATAGTCAAAACCTGAGGCAAGCAACTTCTTTTTTTAGCAGCTGAATACAATTATCCCGGAGCTGTGAACAGGATCTGCAACACGACAGGCAAACTCCGCTTGTGACACAGGAAATTAAAAAGTTAACAACAAGCTTTGAATATGAAATGAAAGTGCTTACACAATTTGAGCAATTGATATGAATCTTTTAGAGCAGGACAAGGAGTCATGTCCCCGCCACTGCCACTTCAATTAATTATGCATTTGGAGCTTATTTATTATGCATGAAGAGTGATGGAGGTAGATAAAGAGTGAGCTTACCCTTCACTGTAGTTATGTACCTTCAAGTACAGGTAATGCTTTATAAGAATTAATGTAAAGGGTTACCAGCCCAATTAAATTTATCACTCTTATGTCTTGGTTGTTTTATATAATAATAATAATAATAATAATAATAATAATAATAATAATAATAAT
>JAHTLZ010000122.1:13459510-13526096 GCA_023846285.1 Phrynocephalus versicolor
CCCCCCAGAAACCACCCCTCTGGTAGGTGCCCTCACTCAGGCAGGCATATTTTCGCCTGATTTTTTGACCGGGAATCGGGTTTTTTTATTTTTAAAACTTTTTTTCTGTGCCGCTTGGCATCGTGCGATCGCTGCGATGCCAGGAACGACAATGACAAATCAGACCCAATTTTTATTTTATCGGTTCGAGTTCGAGTTCTGGCGGAGTAATTGTCGTTCTTCGTTCCATTGCGTAAAGGAAACGAGGAACGGAAACGGAAACGAGAATTTCGCCAAGTCGTGCCCATGTCTAACTGTAAGTAAGCCTTCCTCCTTGAAGCATTCTTATACATTTTGGGACCACTAACCTCTTCACAATTGCTCCTACAGGCCATAGAGATACACAGAGTGTACGATCATTGCAGCTATTATGGCTAAAGCTGGGAAACCAGTTAACATAACTAGGGAGAATTAAGGTCAAGCTCTGCCATAGGAGACTGCATTCCCTGGAACAGTTCATCCACATGAGGAATTGGCCAGTCTTCCAAAAGGGCGTATTTCACTTCCTGTTCGTGTGTGAGCACTGTAGGCTCACCATTGCAAACACTTCAGTAGCATTGCACTGTATTTCTGTTAAGAATCTCGGTCATTCAGGTGAGTTTATCTGGAAGTTGAGTCATGGCAACTGGACTTCTTTCTTTCTTTCTTTCTTTCTTTCTTTCTTTCTTTCTTTCTTTCTTCTTCTTCTTCTTGAGAAAAAATTGCCATGAATCAACTTCCAGATTGCACTGTATTTTGTTCAGGACAGATATGCATGGAAATTCAGCCATAGAATCTGCTGTGGTGGTATGATAAGGATCTGGGTATGGCCACATGCAACTGGCATACCATCCAATTAATGCTGCAGTTTTTACAGTAGGAATGTTGTGCATATTTAAATACTATTGCCTGTGGCTTTTCTTGCCTGTTGACCATGGTCCAAGAATTGCCATCTAGAACTTTCCTTTCACCCCCCTCATCCAAGCTGAATTCCCACATAATGCTGGCCAAATAAGCCACACCATTGCTTGGCCTTTTCTTCTGGAGGAATGGCTGTAGCTTAAATCAGTAAGATCAAAGTCCTGATTATTGAAGCTCCAAGAAAATACATTTCTAACCCCAGATCGCAATAAAGTTATGAAGCTGCTCCAAGAAATTTACAGAGATATCTAATACTCAGCGTGTTGTATTTACTACTTTATGATAATTTCATAAGTAAATAATGTACTTGAAAAATGCAGCATGTTACTATGAACATTTGCAATCTGTAGAATTTACAGTTTATTTGGTATGCTTAGGCACACCAATTAATAAATAAATGTAGGAAAAACCTGGAATAAAAACAATAAAAAAGAAATGTTGCATACATAGTAGAGATGTGCTTCAAATGTGGACAAATCCAGAATCCAGAACCATATTGGAATATTTTGGGCAGATCCCTGATTGAAACAGGATTTTGTTTTGAAATGTACTGAAGCTGGAACCTCCTGCCTTACATTTATATTTACATTATATATTTGCATTCCATAAGTACTGCTATTACCAAGCTTGTGGTTGCCACTTCAGCTTCAGAATATGACCACGACACTCTGCCCTTCAGCTTTATGTAGTGGACTTTTCCTAGTGCAACCAGAATGACAAGCTTAATTTTGATGAATGTGCTGGTATAGATGACAGTGTTCTCCACTTAGTGTCTAGGTTGCACACATCCTGATTTCTATGCACCTTATCCCAGTCACTTGACATACCTGAACAGGTTGAAATGGCCAAGTGTCAATAGTAACACCTGTTGAAGTCTCCACCATGTTGCAGGCTCCAGTAGGTTCCTTAGTATTCCAAAAATAAGATGACTTATCATAGAATCATAGAACCATAGAGTTGTAAGAGACCTCAAGGGACATCTAGTCCAACCCCCAGCCATGCAGGAACCCCCATCACAGTGCTCCTGACAGATGGCCATCCAGCCTCTGCTTAAAAACCTCCAAAGAAAGAGACTCCACCACCCTTTGTGGCAGCATATTCCACTGCCGAACAGCTCTGTCATGAAGTTCTTCCTAATGTTCAAATGGAATCTCTTTTCTTTTAGTTTGAAACCATTGCCCCGAGTCACCCAGAATAAAGGTAGCCCACCTAGTGCCTGTTCAGAGTACCATAGTCTATAACTTTTATAGAATCAGGGATATAAAGCAAAACGGGTAGTCTCTGGTTTGACAAGTTGTTTTGCATGAAACAAATCTTTCAGTTTGGTTAGTTAGCATGAGAAGCCATCCAAAGTTTGATAAAACCTTGCAGAGTTATAAAGGATCATTCTCATTCATGGGAAATTGCTAATAGCTGAATTATGCAGCAGTGTATTGGAAGCAAGGGAGCCTTAGGAATGAATGCTGCCTGCGGAATATGTGAGTTGTAGTTTTAAAAAAAACCCTCCTAAAATGCCAGAGCTAAAACGTATGGAACCAGAAATAAAAGGCAAAAGTGTTTCCAACATCTGGCATGTGTCCTATAGACCCTCAAAAAACAAAAACAAAACAAAGACAAAAAAAACAAAAAACAAAAAACAAAAAAAAGACATAATCCAAGTTCTAATAAATCCCATGTTCTTTTCCATGAGGCTCTGGGGTTCGTAGAACCCCTTAGCCAACATGGTCAGTACCACATGGTGGAGTCTAAAATATAAATGGTTGACGCTCTGTTCTGAGTCTTATTTCTTACAACAATTAGCTTGTCTGAGAGACATAAAACAGCTGCCATTGCAGGTGTTGGAAGAGTTTAATGGACTCAAAACATAAGAGCTACCAGACATGATTGGCACCTGCTTTAAATATACTGTGAAATATACCGATGAAGCTGTTTGGATGAACAGCGAAACGTTTCTATCTCTCAAAAAAGAAGTCCAGTAGCCATGACTCAACTTCCAGATAAACTCACCTGGATGACCGAGAATCTTCACAGACTGTGAAGAAACGTGAAACATGGTAATGGAAGTTAACACTAGAGTATGTTCTTTTTCTAATGACATTTGATAGATCTCTGAAGGAAACTACACCTTGATTTTTCCTGCCTCACTTTCCTCTATATTTCTCCCCCCACTGCAGATCAGGAGAATGGGGGGGGGGATTCCTCTAACAGACTCATGGAGCAGTGGGTGTGTAGTGGGGGGGGGTGTCATCAGTAAAATCTGGTGGAAAAAAATTACAGCCATGGGGTCATGAAGAGTTCGTCACAATTGTAACAACAACAACAACAACAGTGCCTGCTTCCTGTCTCTCCCATCCCATAAGGTAGGTTAGGTTTGGCTGAGACATACTGGTCAGCCACAGACACCAATGGAGGTATGAAATCCATAGGGATTTGAATCTTGGTGTCTATTTTCCTAATCCCTAGTCATCACTCTATTGGCTACGAGATGTTTGGCTTCTAGGTGAATGATGTCAAGGCTACTGTTTATGGGTGCTTCTAAAAATGCAACAATTCATGGCTTTAATTTGCATAAAACAGCATTTTTCATTATGGAAATATAGTCAATTAGCATAATATGCAGATTAGTTTGCCTACATTTGGAGAACTGGAATGTGGCTGCAAAAGAGATATGTTTTACACTCACAAAGATGCACAATGGTGGAGATTCTGGGAGAATGCTAAAATTGTGTTTGCAGGAAGCAGGGAAACACATCTTAGCCCCCTTTGGTAATCTGTACTCCCTAATTAATACAGTAAAATGGAGGAAAAAAGAGTTTACTCTTGCTGTCTAACAGCAAGTACAGGACTGATATTCTTCCAACAGTTCTCTTCTACCTGTAGTATACTCTGAATATGTTTTCCACACTTCTCAGTGTTTCTCTGTTTTAGATGGTTGGGGGGGCAATGCTTCCTTTGATACAAAGCAACTGCATAAATTCTAGTTGGATAATTCAGATTGTGAGTAATTTGAGAGGATTATTGTCTTGGATGTGTGAGAAATGACATCAAGCCCTCTTGATATTTGCTGTTCAAAACCCAACTTTATAACTGCATCAAAGTATTTTGAATAGAGATGGGCACAAAATGATTTTTTTTGTTTTGCTTTTTATTTTTAATTTCATTCCCCAATGAAATGAAGAACAAAATGACCCATCAAAGGAAAACAAAATGAAATGAAATGGAAATTTTCATTCTGTTCCATTCCGTTTTTCATTTTCCCATAGGGGGAAAACCGGTGGTTCCCCTCTCCCAATTAGGGGGAGAAACCACGGGCTTTTAAAACCTTTTTTTCTGCCTGAAGCCAGCACCGATCAGCTGGTGTGCGGAGCTTTGGCAGGGAAAAAGTTTTAAAAGCCTGCACTTTTCCTATGCTGGATCGAGTGGGGGAAAGGGCGGGCTTTTAAAACTTTTTTCCCTGTCCGAAGCAAGCGCCAATCAGCTGGTGTGCAGGACTTTGGGCAGGGAGAAAAGTTTTAAAAGCCTGTGCTTCCCCCCTGGGTGGGGAGTTGCACAAGCACCACACACACAAACACACAAAGTACAGTTGTTTAAAAAACAAAAGTGAAACAAAACTAAAAAACAAATGATTTTTTTAAAAAATGTAAAAAACGAAATGAAATGGAGCGGAACAAAACAAAAAATGAAACAAAACACTATTTTAGCATTTTGTGCCCATCTCTAATTTTGAATCCTCATAACAACTTGAATGGGAAAAGGGAAAAGCATGAGTAGGAAATAATATTTCATTACCTCTTTTAGTAGCACTAATCACACAAAGGATTGATAGGTACAAATAACCAACTTCTCAAGGATCTGTTCCATTCTCTCTCATGGCCTGGACATAGGAGCTAGTTAGTAAAACCATAACAGACTTGACTAAATGGTATTCTGGAAATCACCACTGTGTTAATAAAGAAGATTCAACTTAGAAAAATAAGGCATAATGACCTTATAATCAAGGACCTAGATCTGCTTTCATTATAAAAACAACCTTGGAACTAATCATGTCAAAGCTTTCAAGGCTCCCTGCTGCAGTAGGATATTTACATAAAATAATAACAATATTGAATATCAAAGTCCTATTCCAGACAAGATAATATGCAATTCTAATCTTCCGTTTTGTTGTATAAACAATTCCAAATAAAGGCCATCCACAAGGTCCTCAGTGCATTCTCAATGCATTTTCTGTTTCAGTGCAATAATGAGAGCAGCAATCTGTTGGCATTAGACAAGCAACACAATGAGCTGATTGATGTGACCCATACTATTACCCATCCATTGCCTTAACAGGGAAGGTGAAATGCATCCAGATGGAGATACTGTTTCATGTATTATCAGATGCATGGACATTTTTTGTCATTGTAAAGATTTAAAATCAAAGGATGAACATGAACAATATTAAAGCAGGTAATTTTCAGTGTGTATTTAAACATTACTGGATCTCATTAACTTGATCCACTTGAGATCTCTCATACCAAGGTGATAAAGGACAAATGTATGAGATTGTATTTTAACCAACAAATCAATAGAAGGGGAAACAGATATCTATCATCTCAGTTTTTTAAATATTATCTATCATCTTAGTTTTTAAACATTTTCTGATTTAGAAAAGCTGTCAAACACACATGTATCAGCACTAGCATTATTCTGCCAAGTGCCAACTCTTTTATCAATAAGGGGAAAATAGATATCTGCCATCTTATATTTTAAATATTTCCACACAAAGAAAAATTCTATTGCCCTGTTTCTTAACATTTTTAAAGATTTTCAGTTTCCTAGAAAGAGAAGTTGGCAAATTCACTTCTTTTCTTGTGAGATTGAAATGTTTCACGACTCCTCAGTCTTAGGAAAGTTGATGCAAGGCCTCCAATGTATAGTTCACTTTGATTTCATGCTACCCTGGTCTGAATAGGCTCCTTAGGTGGACAATGGCCTGAATAGGTTTATTAGATACAGTTAGAGATGGGCACGACTCAGAAAAAATGGTTTTTCGTTTTTCATTTTTCGTTTAGGGGTCCGATTCGTTTCGTTTCTGTTTTTCACGAAACTTTTCAAAAATTTGTCGTTTTGTTTTTCGTTTTTCGTTTCTACCCACTTTTTGTGCGATTTTAAAGCATTTCCGGGGGCTGCCAGAGCTTTTTGGCCCTCTGTGGCTGCCATACCTGCCCAGTCTGCCACCTGGGCATGCTATTGGTTGAAGTTGTCCAAGAATTTACATGACCCCATCACATGGCTTGCCTCCATGTTGTGGCTGGAGTGGCGACATCCATTTTGTCATCCTTAAAGTGAAAAGAAGAATATGTCGCGATGGGAGAAGACAAAAACAAACATTTTAAGGACCCCAACCCACTGGTAGGTAATAATTTCAAATAATTCTCGCATTATTGCTGCATTTTAATGGATGTCCAGGGCGTTTTAATACCCAAGAAATCAATATTAGGCATCTGGGAGCCATTTTGGGTCGATGTCCCCTAACTCCCCTTAAAGGAAAAAAATACAACGATCTGAGAAAAGACATAAATGCACGTTTTAAGGACCACCACCCCCTGGTAGGTATTACCAGGCAGTATAAATAATTATCGCTGCGTTTTTATGGATGTCCAGGGCGTTTTTTTAACATTTAAAAAACAGCTCATTTCATTGCGCGCCACCAGTAACGAAAAACGAAAATTGGCTCAAAATTAGTCATTTCGTTTCCGTTTTCGGTCCATTTTGGAGCCGATTTTCGTTTTCGTTTCGTTTCCGTAACGAAAACGAAAAAAGAAAACGGAAATGAAAATTTCACTAAGTCGTGCCCATCTCTAGATACAGTGGTCGTAATCCCACCTATTAAACCCTTCCCAACACCCATTAAGTGTGGGTGTTAATGGTCCCCGTCACCCTCTCACCACCACCATGATGGCCCAATGACCAACAGTGAGGTTACACTTTTATTAGGACAACAAACAACAACAAGCTTGGCCATATGCTCTGGCAGAGTCCAAGTCTCTCAAGGTGAGGCTGATATCCCTTCTCAGACCACACCCAAAGGTTAGCAACACCTGAGGGCAAGGTACTCTTCAGCCCCAAAGGAAAAGAGACCATAACCAAGGTCCTGTGAACCCATGTTCCACCTAGGCAGCCTTCCCTTGATCTTCAGGCAGGCTTAGCCCTCCCTGCAGGCATCTAGCCCCTGTTGCAGTAAGAGGGTAGACCCTTCACTGGCTGAGCATTACTTCTCTCTCAGCTAGCCTTGCCAGAATGTCCACCAAGGAATCCTGTTTATGGGGAGCCAGCTGCAATCCCTTCTGCCCTTCTCCTGGACCAAGGAAGTCATTTCCATAAGCTATTGGGAAAGGGAGGGAACCAGAGCCAAGGGTTCTCCTCCTCAGTTCCTTTGCTTTCAGGGTTGGGACACCAAAGTCGCAGCCTTTCTGGGTTATCACTGGACTCGGGTTCCTTGCCAGTTCCTTCCTCCCACAGTGAGGCTTTTCCTTTCTTCCACCAGGATTCCTTGGTCTCCAGCCAAGTGTCACAGTTTTCTTCTTCTTCCTCCCCCCAGCCTTCCATACCTTCTTTTATATCTAGTCCAGCCAAAGCCTGTTCTTTCCTTGAGGGCTGTGTCCAGCCCTGCCTCCTCGCTCTGGGCCCAGGTGTTTCACAGTGGGAGAGCAATCCTTCTGCCATGGGAAGCTGACCATTCCGCCAGCCAGCCAGAGCTGGCTCTTAGTGGGTCATTAGCCATGGACTTCCTGGTTGTGGTACGAAGTGCTTCTGATTTTTCTGGGGAAATTTTTTTCTTTTTATCTGTACAAGTCCTCTCTGTATATGAAGAGTATGTGATTTTCAGACACAGGCCCAGGAGTAGGCATATCTGAACGGGGTTGAAGCTGCTTCTGGTGGTGAGGGTGCTGTCCCTCTCTTAGTCTCTTCTTTACTGCTGTTCAGCAAACATTTATATATGGCAACCATTTTCTCACCTATCTGATCAACCAAATGCTTTTAGGAAAAGCTACATTCTCTGTGTTGCACCTGGCTTCCATCAGTTTGTTAAAGATAAGAAGCCTCTCTGTAGAATAAATGACAACCCAAAGTAAGTACTGTATTTGAATATAGACTGATGTAGACCCAGATTTTCAGATAATCCTTCTACTTGATGTCAGTTACATATTCTTCTTTGAATGAACTGGTAAAATTAACAAGTTCTTACCATCCTGAATTTGAATAATTTGTAAATTTTTAGTGGATATATATATATTTGCACAGTGACCTGGAATGAAATGCAGTAACACAGACACCCTGCACACTCTCACAGTTCATATACTTCAGTCCTAGTATATCACGGGAAAATGGGGGGGGGGGAAACCCTGGGGTAAGCTGGAAAGGCCTGTTTCAGGCCTCCTGTACTTACCCCAGCCCTCGCACTGCCCGAATGGGTCTCCAACAGCCTACCCGGGCCTGTCGGAGGCTACAAAAGATCTTCCAGAGAACCAGAAGTGACCTCTGGAAAACTGGAAGTGAACTCTGGATCACTAGAAAGCACTCTAGGGCCTCCGGGAGTCTTTCTGGGCATGTCAGCAGACTCAGAAAGGATTTTCTGCAAATGAGAAATGAACTGGGAAGTCACTTCTGGTTCGCAGAAAAGCAGGAAAGCATTTCTGACTCAACCGACATGCCCAGAAAGGCTCTCAGAGGCCCCAAAACTGCTTTCTAGTAATCCAGAGGTCACTTCTGGTTTTCTGGTTTGGCGAGACGCCCTTTGGGGGCCTCTGATGGCACAGGGGCAGCACAAGGCCTGGGGTAAGTACAGGAGTTCCTTCACAGCCCCTCCCCCAGTCCTGACTCAACCCTGCATCTGCATATTGCGGATTTTCAATTATCGCAGGTCAGGTTGGGTCCCTAACCCCCACAATAGGTGGGGATTACTATACTCATTCACCCCTACTCCTTGGTTGTCATTCTCCTTGAAATGAGACTTCTAAAGAGCCAGGAACCACTTCTTAAATCCAAATGTTTGCTTGAAACATGTTTTAAATTTACTTTGCCCTAAATCCATGATTTGACTGGCCACAGCATCTAGCCCAGTGGCTCCCAAAGGTATGCCCCCCTTTTATAATAGCCAAGTAACATGTGACCCTACCACAAATACATTTGCATAAAAAGACATTTTTAGTAGGGTTAAGTCAGTGGTTCCCAAAATATTTGGATTCATGGTTTCCCTGAGTAGTGGCAGTGGAGGGATGCAGAATGGTTGGCACACAAGAGGCAAAAGCCCACAAACAAGCCAAAGCTGTAGTGTTTGAGCACTACGCCGCCGCCGCCAGTTCAGAAAAACTAAATTAAAGAAAGGTGTCTGCATTGTTCCTGGGTGCTTTGGTGGAAAACTAGGGAGCCATGGTGTAACACATGGGCTGTGGGGCACTACAATACAGAAAGTAAAGGCTTCTTTCTTCACCAAAGAGCCTGTTTCTCATACACGCAGAATGCTGCTTTTAATATTTCACTTTTAAAGGTCAAGGAAGAAATTATCAAACAAGGGCTCCAACACATTTAAGGTGACCTGTGACGCCTCCCCCAAAAACTACTTTGTGACCCCCTTGGGTCACTAATCCCAGGTTGGGAAACAATGATCTAGTCCAAACTTACAACAAAACATCCTGCTTGATGCACTTTCTGGGCAGCTTACATTTCTGGGTATGCTAATGAAAAGTACTATCTCCTCTTCTCAGAACAAGGAAACAAGATGTTGTTTTTCATCTCTTAATATCTTCCATATGCTCCTGTGAAGACAACCTGGTGGTCTCGATTAGAATCTGTAAATCTGTAAATCAAATCTGGAAATCTACAGTACAAGCCTAACTGAGACTAACTTCCCCTCCTTTGTTCAGAAGGAAAGGATCTAAGCTCTTTGAAAAGCGTGACTGCGGGTCTTTGGGATGGAATTATACATGGTTATTATAATGACATCTATGTACAGAAATCTTGCCAGCTGCTATAGTAGTAACAATTCTCTGCCGTACTATAAGCAAGCTCCTGAGAGGGTTCTAACGTTTCTTGATAAAATGAAGCATGCTCGTTGTTGAGATAGGAAAAATCATGCTCTGAGATTTGATGTAGTTTGAATACAAAGTCTCAATATCGGACCAAATGGTTAGAGAAAAGTGAAGTTCCTTGGTTGTGTTGAGTTTGCTGTTGAAGTCTGGTACATGCACTAACTTATGATAAATATGTAAATATGGACTCAAGCAGAGGTATTGGTGTGCTGCTGGCATGAGGAGATGATGGAGCCAAGAGCGGCTGGTTGCCCATGGGGCAGAGCAACATCCCCACAGATTCCTTGTGTTAATTCTGGCAGTCATACACTGGAGATGGGGGAGAGAGAGAAAAAGAAAGCCCCAGGGAGATGAAGGAATGGATGGTCTTGACCAGATAAATTAATCCAACCCAGCTTTTCCGCTTCAAAGTTGTTGACTAAAACAATCACAAACTTGTGGCTGCACCACTAATTTCAGATCCCGGGAAGACAAAGGAAAATGGAAGAATGAACAGATGGAAACTGTAGAAGCACTGTGTCATGGCATTGCCCTTGCAATAAGGATTTAAAGAAGACCACATACATCCTTTATACCCTTTTAAAGTACTTCTCTTCTTTCCTACTGGCTGCCATAGGAAGCTTACTGGAACATTTTCCTGGCAGCTGGATAAAACAGGAGGGCGATTGGGGGGTTAAACCAGCTCTTCAGGCTGCCGCTGGTATTGCTCTGTCATTCATTCAGGGTTAAGCCTCTGATTTGGCCCTGCCATTTGCATTTCATCATTTGAAGGAATGAGGTGATCACAGAGAAGTACTAAACTATGCAAATATTACCCCCGAGTGAAGCAAGAATTGCTCACAGTGTCACCAAAAGGTCAAAGAAAATTTTGGCCTCATCTATCTGCCAGTGAATGGTCTAAAAGATTTGTCAGACAAGACTTACCCTTACAGAAGCCATGCTGATTTTCAATCAGCAAGGTTTGTTCTTCTGTGTGTTTTAAGATTTTCTCTTGGATGAGGCTTTCCACCATCTTCCTGGGGCAGATGTAAGGTTAACTGGCCTATATTTTCCCAGTTCCCCCCTCCTTCCTTTTTAAAAAATTGGTTTGACATCCACTATGCTCCAGTCCTCCAGCACTGTGGCCATTTTAAGAGACAAGTTGCATATTGCTGTTAAGAGATCTGTAATTTCATTTCTCAGTTCCCTAATAACCCTTTGGTGGATGCCATCTGGACCCAGTGACTTGTTAATCTTCAATTTATCAATTAAACCTAAAACAGCCTCTCTTTTAACCTGTATTTGATTTAATTCTTTAGTCAAGAGGGGCCGTTCGGGCAGCAGAATCTGCTGAAGGTCTTCTGTCATGAAGACAGAGGCAAAGAACTCATTTAATTTCTCTGCATTTTCCAAGTCCTCCTTAACCTCCCCCTTTCCTCCCTCACCATCCAGAGGGTCAAATGGTTCTCTGGCAGGTTTTCTACTTCTAACATAGCCATGCGTTCCTCAAAATCTTTCTTTGCCTCTCTTATCATCTTCTTACATTTCTTTTGCCAGAGTTTGTGTTCCTTTTTATTTTCCTCATTTGTGGAGGATTTCCCTTTACAGAAAGACCTCTCCTTGAAAATGATATATAATATATAATAAAAAGCAATTTGACAAGGTAGTTGATTAGTCATTGGCAAGATGGTGGTGGGAGGGGGAAGGAAAAATAATTAAGGTCACCAAATGCACATCACAGGCAGGCAGGCAGGCAGGTTGGCTGGCAGGTTGGCTGGCAGGCTGGCAGGCTGGCTAGCAGGTAGATAGATAGATAGGGAGAGAGAGAGAGAGAGAGAGAGAGAGAGAGGCCTACTTGTCCATCTGCATGCTTACCAATTTATCTCAAATCCTACTACCTTCCTGCATATGTCCTTATGAACTTTCTTATTAAATGCCACCGAACAATTTACAATGGGTAATGAGTTGCACAGCCAATGCTGCCAATCATAGAAGTTTATTTGATCTAGTGGAAAGTTGCATGAACAGAAAGGAGAGAAAAGTCGTTGAAAAAAAATGTTTTTTTCTTGGAGCCTCCTCCCCTTCGCCGTAGTTACCTTTTATGTGCTTCAGGAGAATCCTCAGCTCTCTGGAGCAGATGGGACTCAGTGTGGCTTCAGAGTGAAGTGGGAACTAACAAAAATCGCCTCCTTCTCCCTTCTGTTCACAACTTCACAGAAGCATCTGCTGGATGAGGGTAGCTTGAGAAACGAAGGACAGCATTGGATGAGACCCAATGTATCTTCACTCTTCTATGGAGGCACTTAATTTTAATTCTTCTTAACTATAACGTCTTGCATCCTACAGAGTCCATTTGATCTGTTAATTTTCTCTTAACTTCTTTTGTCTCACTGGATCATGTTTCTTAGAAAACAATCCATGTTCACACTAACTGTTTCCACGCTGGATGCCACAGGATGTGATCTATTGATTTCAGTGTGCCTGTAGAGCTCCACATACATAAAGAGCAATTCTCTTCTGTGAGCTAGGAAAATGTGTGTGATGTGAGTAAACACCGGGGATCCTCTATACAAATGCTCCTCTGGCTTTTTAATGTGGATACACACTGTTCTGGCAGTGAGATTAGTGTTGGCTACACATGTAAAGAGCACCAGCACCTCTCTTGCCATGAATGAATGAATGACCAAGAGATTCTAAACCAGACAGATATGTATATTATTTCTCCTTTTTGTGTCAATACATTAAGACTGTGAAAGCAAATCAAATTACACAGAAGATAGTGACACCCCTCATAGATTTTACAGTAGACTCTTGTTCAGAGCATTGGTAATGATGATGTGCTGACAATCAGTTCCAACTGACAGAGGACACCCACTGCCACTAGAATTTCTAAGTGGAAACCAGAGCTGTCAACTGTCCCATTTTAGCTAGGACACTACCAGTTTTCAAGCTTTAGCCCGCCATCACCCTCGAACATTTACAGTATTTTCCCGGAAATGTCCTGGGGGGGGGGGGCAACGGTTGTCAGCAGTAGAGGGGGAACAAGGTGGTGCACCTCGGCGGGGAGGGAGGGGGGAAATTAGCAGTATGTGTGCACGCACATGTGAGTGGGGCGGGCGGGCATGCTTGCAGGCACACTTGCACACGCATGGACAACCAGTGGGGTGCCTGTGTTTATGTTTATATGCGCACATGCATTACGCCTCTCTCCTCCCACCCCAGTAAGCGCATTATGAGCATTGATAATGATGTGCTGACAATCATTTCAACTTACAAAGGACACCCATTGCCACTAGAATTTCTTGACAGGTAAGGTAGAAACTGCAGCACTTTAGCAGTTCCTCCATCTCGTGGTACTCTGGGATAGTACAACCAGCCAAAGACACAATGTGGCATATAATCCCATTAGCCACTCAAACTCTGCTTAATTCTGTGGATTTAGTCACCTCACACCTGGCACTGAAAGCATGCTCCAAATTACTGAGGTATACCAGCCCACATTTGGAGCATTACCCAATGTTTAATAAGGCAACAATGAGGAAGCAAAGAATGTCCACAGAGAGGCACTAACAAATGTAAGGGACTTGAAAGATTTTCATTGGGCAAGTTATTATAATGACATTAAGTGAAGATATAGTTTAAATGTTGCTTTTTAATTTTTATTGCCTATTTATTTATTTATTTATTTAATCTATCAGAGACGCATATACTGCAATATGAACTGCTATAACCAGTTCACCTATTTTTCAAGATACTATTTAGGACAAAAAAAAAACAAATTTAAAAAAATGTGCTGAATTTTCTTCATAATATATTCAAATTGTTTAAGACAGTCTTTTCAATTGGCTGGCTGGTTGACTGAAGACCAATGCTGTCTGCTTTGTGCTCTCCATAAGGCATGGGTGATGTTTACAGGCAGTGGGTGGAAGTGATTCTGGGGGTGGCCACAAGGGACAGGTGGTGTTCTTTGTCCCGTTTCGAGCATTGGCAGCACATCTGTAAATCTGAGGTTTTCTGAAGCCACTCCCAAATTTTAGGAAATGGACTCAGCTCCATAATTTAAATCTCCCATTTCTAAACATGTGCATTTTAAACAGTTCCACCAAGAAGTTTTGGCACAGCCCTTAAATAAATATCCCCCCCCCAGTAAGTAAAGGTTGGGTTTCCATCACAACCATGTAGATCACAGCCTATGTAATAACTGTGTTAATGCAACTCCAGGCTCCTGTTCCAGCAAACCTTTCCACTCAGCAGAACATCAGTAGGCTATTGACCTTCATTTTCATGTTTAAGATGTTGTGGGCACCCACTGGAGGAGGCAGTGCTGAGAAGTACATAACACCTGTTTGCCTGAAGAACAAAGCAGCTTGAACTCCCAGTTACATGATTAATGCTAAAGATGGGCACGAATAAAAATGAATGGCAAAATTCACTCAAAATTTACTATTTTGTCAAGTTGTATTCATACAAATCAATAGCCCCTGATGAATACAAAGCAAGGCATTTTTAGCCATTTTTGGTTCATCTATTCATTGAGCTATACAGTGGCCCTCAAGGCACCTAGAGTCACCAGACCTGCCAAGAAACTTCCCATAATGCACCTCTATAATCCAAACAATCAGAGAAGCTTCCTCTGACTTTCCTCTACAATCCCTCCAAGTTTGGTGAAGACTGGGTTTCCTCAAGGCAGTTGCTAAAGGGCACTTTTTGGAGGGAGGCGCATTGTGTGTATGTTATTCAGATGTCTGAAAGTGCATCTTCACTAAACCTGGAAGGGATGTAGAGGGGAACTGAGAGAAGCATGTCTGCAATTATGGTGTGTAGGTGCCTTGCTGACATTTTCCTGGGGGCACTATTTTGGGGTGTATAACTCAGACATCCAAAACCCAACCTTCACCAGACATGGAGGGCTTTTTATACTATTCTATTTTGATGTCAGTAGGCACTTTGGGGGCATTTTATAGGGTTTTAAAGCAAAAAAAATGATTTTATGGTTCATCAGAAAAAAAGTAAATTTGTTATTTGTATTTTTTAAACCTTGTCAAATCAAAAAACTGAAAAAAATAACAATTTTCTGATTTGTGCCTATCTCTCATTCTCGCCTGTCTCTAATTGGGCTCATCTACTCTACTTGGTTGTAATACTAAAAGCTGCCTCATTCTATCCCATTTAACAGGCAGCCCTAGAAACTCCTGAGAGTAAAGTCAAAGGCACTAACAAGACTGATGTCCACATGGTCTCACACTAATGGGTTTCCACATTCTCGGGCTGCTGGTTGAAGTCCCAGATGGGTACTAATACTCCAGTGGCATAAATAAATATTTCTACAACATATACGCAGAGAAGGGGGTTTAGACTAATGTTCCTTTGAAAGCCTACTTAATTAATCCATTAGAAATAAAAGTGAAGAGAAATAAAAGAATTTTATAAAAGAATATTGCAATTACTATGCACAAAATTTACAGCGAGTGTCAGCTAGGAGTAGACTATAAAGAAAGTTACAGCTCTATAAGAATGTAAACCATTTCAATTAAAATTGTGTATAAAGTGAGAATATTTTAAAAGACAATGAACAAATTATTTTATTTTACCTTTGCCGGTAAAACAGCATCGAGACTCAGCATGGTTTCTTTTTTTAAAAAATGCAGAGAGTGCTGCTTTTGCTTTCAGGTTACCATACTGCAGGTGATTGATTTATTGACGTTGCAGTAATAACTTTACTTGGAAATAAGTCCTACTTCATCCAGTGGAGCTGACATTGGATTCCCTCATTGGGAGAATGGCAGAATGAATGAATGAATGAATGAATGAATAAATAAATAAATAAATAAATAAATAAATAAATATTCAGTGATGTTTATTTCTAGATTTCAATCTAATTAGAAAATTCTGGGTCCAATCCTGTGCACTGTTATCTGAAAATTAGTTCTGTTGAGCTTATTTGGCTCATGTCTGAGTAGAAATGTGTAGAATTTCCTTGTTACTAAACCCCCACCTAACTGTTCTTCCTAAGAAGGTTGTTCATGGCAGAGTTTCTCAAAATGATGTGTTAGTGCTATTTCACTAGCACCTTACAGCCTTTTATTATCTTCACATGTGAAAATGAAAAGTCAGATCAAAGACCCCATTATATTTATCCCAGCCATCTTAGCCATCCATTTTACTGGACTACAGAATTCACAATGTGAGGAAAGTTGTGCTGAATTCTGTTCTCCTTGTTATGTATTCCCTTTGCCCCAATTTTCATTACAAATCTTCTTACAACAAGGCCAGCTTTGCCACTAGACAGAGTGAGATAACCACCTCATGGCAGAAGACATTGGTGACAGAAGCAACTCCCTGGCATTCTTTCTGATGCCCTCAACCATCATTCTCTATCAAAATAAAGAATAATATAAAACATGCAAGGTACCTGGCAACCCTAAATGAAGCTTCTTGCCCTCAAGTGTGGTAGAAGATACTACTGCAATACTACACAGCTCAGGTCTCTAGGTAAATTGGGTGGGTGCCCTTTTATTTTCCTCAGGCAGCATAATGCCCAGGGTTGGCTTTTCAGGGATATAAATGGATTTTGCCTGTTCAAGTGCTACTCTATCCTATTCAAAAAAAAAATCTTATTAACAGCAACATATGTAGGTGCACTGTGTTTGACTGGACACCTCTTAACAGTCTTACAAATCTTTCAGAAACCAATAGGTGTCTTGAGTCACACGTAGAATATGTGTTTCTCAAATCACAGATTCCTTAATTCGCTAACTGTCACCTCTAATACCCAGTCAGTGAAATGAAGGTCATAATTACTTTTCTGACCAGAGGTGTGACAATGAAGTATATTTAAATTGCAGAAGGATTTACATGCAAAGAGCTGCACTATCATGCACCATCATCAGATACGCATTTGGATTAAATATCTACTGTGGCACCAGAAATGACACACACAAACTTATACACCAGATGTCAATTCAACAATGAAATCTGTAGCTTTAAAATGACAATCAAGCAGAAATGTTTCAGATGATGCAGCCTTCTGGATTTTACTGGACATATCATAGAATCATAGAATCATAGAGTTGGAAGAGACCTCAAGGGCCATCTAGTCCAATCCCCTGCTATTATATTCAACTATAGGAGCTGACGTTCAACCATATCTAGAGTGAGGTGGGTGATCCCAGCTTGAATAAGGACTACCGTAAGTTCCTTTTGGCCCTGCAAACCAGTGGCAGCATATCCTTCTCCTCAAAGAATGGGCAGGGGGACCCCAACTCAAAACAACCTGCAAAAAGAGACCTTTTGAAAACTATCCACAACTTTTAGTGTTTATTCAATCCTCTTTTATGTAGTCATCAAACTTTGCATACAGCTTTATTTTAGTTTGGACTTGAATTTATTTCCCTTAACTAGATTCATTGATTAAAGAAGTTTCCATTTGAAGTAATTGCTACCTGGTTTCCAACAAATCAGCCTGGAAGAAAGCCAAGATGATGAATCCTAAATAATGTGCAATGAGATTTGCAACACATGTCTACTCAGAGTTAGGTACAAGTCCCATTCACTATGGAACAACTTGCTTCTTAATATTCCATGTGCTTAGTATTTCATAATGGGTACCTTATGAAAGTTCATATTTCATGTCTCCCATTTTGCTTCTCAAAAAACCAAAACAACTAAGTGATATCAAGAAGCTAAAACCAAGAAGTACAAGCTCATCTGGGTTTTCATTTTTGCCACCATTGGTTTCAGTCTATCCCACTTGTGCATCTTATTATGGGATATTTTTCCTGTTAAGGAAGGAATGTCAATATATTTTTGTTCACATTTAGCCAAGTTCACAAGTTATTAGTGTATATTTTGGCTAAAGTACACTTGCATGCATTTTTGAAAAGGTAGACAATTTCCCACAGTGATATTTTGAATGTGTACATGTTTTCAACATTATTTCTCTATTAATTTTTACGTAGAGATCTACAGTTCTCCAAATGTGTTGTGACCCATATGCCATTCTAGGTGGTGTTATTTGTGTAAAATATGAACCTAAGAAATTTATTTTATCACCTATTCCTAGTGAAAGTTTCCAAATGTCAACATCCAAGCATTATAGAATGTAGTCCGAAGGATGATCTTGGGAATATGTTCAAGAAACTATTTAAGAAACCATCATTTGACATAAAGGGCCATTATGCTGAATAATGTAGGGCAAAAATGTAAATACCTGGTCAACTTTCTACTGTATCATACTGCAAAGATTTTGGTGGTTCTTTAGCAATTCTGAATAACTTTTGCGTTTTTAACATCCTTTTATGTGTTTAGGACAATACGTCAGCAACAATAATGTGAATCTTTTATTCCCCTGCAGTTAATTTGACTTAGAAATGGATTATCTGGTCCACTGAATTCAGTTAATGGTTTCTTTAAAATAAATTCTGTCTGTACTTTTGACTGCAGGAAACTGGTAACAGGGAGAAACCAAAACTCCTTGTTGCAACAGCTTCCCTGGATACCTATCCGTTTCAACACCAAAAAATGGGTTTGGATTTCTAATGTCATTAGAGATGGGCACGACTTAGCGGAATTTTCGTTTCCGTTTTCGTTTTTCGTTTCCGTTACGTAACGAAACGAAAAACAAAAAACGGCTCAAAACTGGAACGAAAACAGAAACGAAACGACTAATTTCGAGCCATTTTTCGTTTTTCGTTACTGGAAAAGCACTTAATGGAGCTAAATGGGAAGAAACGAAAAAAATTTCGTTTTCATTTTTGTTTGTCGTTTTTGTTACGCAACGAAAACGAAAATGAAAAATTTTGAAAATTAGCTCACGAAAACGGAAACGAGCCGAAACGGACCCCTAGACGAAAACGAAAACGAAAACGAACAATTTTTCTGAGTCGTGCCCATCTATAAATGTCATTAATTACTTGAGTTAAAACTATGTGAAGGATCACATCACCACACATGAGCCTCCATGGCTTTAAAGTCTTCAGAAGGAAACTTTGTCTGAACAACATCTGAAGTATATTTGGTGAGGATGCAAGAGAAGGTCTGCCACTATGCTGTGGAACTCCTTCTCTAAGGAGGTCAGGCTGACTCCCTCCCAGCTGTCCTTCTGCTGCTTTCTCGTCAGATAGGAATCTAATAAATAAAAAATGGCTACTGCAGAAACAGTTTTAATGCCAGAGACTATACTTTTCCCCTTTAAAAATAAGCTTCTAGGTTATTTAAAACTGTATTTAGAAATAGTTTTAGTGTGTGGTATGTTTCGGTTAAGCAAATTTCCCTTTGTACAAATTTCCCATAGGAATGCATTGAAGTGGATTAATCCCTAATCACAACTATTTTTCTGTTGTACGGATTTGCCCCATAGGTGATTCTGTTAAGCGATTTCCCCCTATCTCCATATTTTTTTTCCTTTAAGCGGATTTTCTGTTAAACAAACCACTTGTTATGGGAGGATCCCTGTATAGCGGACGGAGGAAGGGAGGGAAGACAGCTGGGATGAAAAAGAGGCCTCTCGCCATGTGGCAAGGCCTTATCTAACCTACTGCCCCTGCAAGGAACCCCTTAGGCTGCACACATGTGATGACAACCGGGTGGGTAGACAAAGAAGCTGCTCCCAGCACTATTGCTGATCAAAGCTACCATTTCAGAAGCCACCTTGGATCACTTTATTTTGGAAAAAATGGAGGGGGCAGCATCATTAAGTAGTAGAGTTTAGATGGGGATGGGGATCCCTCTTGTTCAATTACAAACTATTACTGATGCCGTTCTGTGAAAAAAAGTGTTCTGTGTTGAGCAAATATGAGCATATATAGATTAGAAAGGCAGACAGAGAAACAAGGGCTGAAAAACCAGAGTACAGGATTATTTAGGACCCATCCTATATATAACTATATGAATTCATTTTAACATTACATCCAAGCCTTCAGCCCATTTGTAATCTACTTGGATAGTATGGTCATGGGGAGTTTATCACTGACATCTTGAACAACAACAAAAAGTACCTATGGCAACTAATGAAAAAGTTAAGTGATTATTTTGAGATATAAATTAACTAGGGATCATATTCAATGTCCCAGCTTTAGCCATTAGTGGTTACATCTTGGACCTAAGCCAGTGTCTCAGCAGGAGAAAAGTAATAGTTATGCATCAAGCAACCATGGGTTCCATATATGATATTTTGAAGAGTGACAGAAATAATGAATATAATTAAAGCAGCATGAAGCCAAGGCAAAGATAATTAAGGTGCAACCTAGAAGATTCTACAAAGTCCCTCTCCCATGAAAAACTTTTGCTTAAGGAGTTTAGTATAATCTGGTCTAATTTATCACTCCCCAACACTACCACCACCACACACATACATACACACACACACACACCACAAAAATTAATGGTTTGGTTGCTGATTTTTTTGAGTTTAATGGTGATCCTAAGGGGGAAAATTGATTTTTTAATAAAAGCTAATAAAGCAATTATTACCACTGTTCCCTGGAAATAAGTCAGTAGGTCTGATTCATCTGGTTGTGGTTTGTATTGCTGGCAAGCAGAACAGCTAAAGTTTTCTGGTTTTAATTAAAATGAAGAAGACACTACATTGAATAGTGAACTGAGGACAGCCATCTTTAACCAGTAGCTAATGCTTTCCCATTTGGCTGCAACACACTTACATAGTGTATTAAAAAGATGTGTTTATCCCAGACACTCTGATGTGGGATTTTCCACCTCTGAGTGCTTCTGTACCTCCAGGGAAAAGTCACCATGGCCTTCAATATAAGACATTGGGGGGGGGGCGGGGCGAAATTCTTATGGCTGGAGCCTCTTTTTCTATTGAGTTTGGGGCATTCAGATCGACGTCATTGGAGGTGTCGTATGAAAACCTGTCAATTCCAAGTGGATTCTGCTACTCTCATTTAAAAGCTTGCTTTAAACAAAGACCACAACCCAACATCTAACTACAGATTTTGGTGTCTTCCTCTACCCTTTTCTCTACTACCTTTCCCCAAAATAGTAATTTGTACCCACAGACTGTTGTGTAGCACTTTGTAGTTCAACCTGTCTTTTTTCTGCTTTCTCTTCAGGAGATAAGCAGGCATTCCAGAATTTGCCATTTGTATCTTGAGGCTTAAAAGGCTTTCAGCTCAGCATGGAACATTTACAAGTATTCCCCTGCTCTCTCTGCAGTGTAACAACAGTTACACTGAACAAGTTCAGGGAGAGGTTAAAGTTTCTCTACTACCCCCAGCTCTGTAACATCGAGACTGATGAAGCTTGCGTGGAATCGAAAGCCAGCCTCAATGTGTGAATCTTCAGTGATCTGATAAAAATAACACTCACTCCTGCCCAGGGATCATTCTGAAGATGACAGATGAGAGTCAATATGTTTTGGAAGTATAATTTTCAGCTGACAAGATGTGTCTGTGCTGTGGGCTTCATCCATCACAGGTGTGTGTGTGTGGATCTAGCCGGCCTTCAGCCCCACCTCTCTGGCTTTTTCACAGGTACTGTATATCTTATCAAGGCAAAAAGGAGTTGAGCTCTGTGGCCGTCACAAAACACAATTGGAAAAATAGGTTACAGGCGATACCTTCATTGGCCACTACTAAAAATAAAAATAAAAAGGAACATTGCAAGTTTTCAAATGCAGTCAATCACCCCTTCAAAACAGGTCCCAGAAGTTCAGACATGGTGAAAGATGTTCTTCACCAGGAGGTTACTTTTAAAGTCCTTAGTTAGATGATGTTCTTAAAATCCATGGCTAGGTGATGTTGGAGGCAAGAAGGGCAGTTGTAAAAGGCTGTTTCTTAAGTCTCACACCCATTCTTCAAACAAAGAACCCTCTGCTGCTACACAAAAGTAAGAGACTTTACTTCTAGGGAAGTGGAAGGATTCATCCATCCCAGGGGAATCTGACCAGCTGGATCTATTGCCTGTATCAAAGCAGAAGCTGGCCTTCAGACCCACCGCTCTGGCTTTTTCACATGTACTGTCTATCTTCGCCTTGGCTGCCAGAGGCAGCACCTCGTGTGCACTTGGCACCACACTTAGCACCGCAGGATGCATCGCAGATTGTTGTGCAACTACCTGGGGAAGATGTCATTTTATGGAAAAGATACTTTGCATGGGCATGAAAGGAAACCTATTTCTACTGTTCTGAGTAGAGGAACACATGGCAATCATAAGGTTTATCAGCACTTTATAAGCAAGAATGACTACAGGGTTTTGGTAACTCCCAAGATTATCCATATATTTAGAATACTCTGTAAACCTTGATGACAAGATCCCTGGACTAAAAGTATTGCTGTTGAATGGAAGATCAGTGAATGGAAAATCAACAATCATCCAGGACCTGATCCTGCAAGAACATGCTGATTTCACTTGTATCAGAGACTTGGATGGATGAGGCTGGGGGTGTCCTCCTCCCTCAACTCTGAACTCCTGGTTTTTCTGTAGAACAACAGGCAAGGCCAGGGGGGCAGGGGGGTGGAGTGGCATTAGTTTGTCACAACTCCATCCCTCTTACTTGATGTCACATTCCCCAGTTCCCTGGATTTGAATGTATGTTTCTAAAAGAATGACCTAGAGACAAGACAGAAATTCTCTTGGTACTGTATACTGCCCTTCCCGAGGCACAACAACTTCTCTATCTCAGCTAACAGAACTGATTACGGGGGTGATATCAGAATACCCTCCCACCCGGCTCATTGTGTTGGGGGACTTTAACATCTATGATGAGGTAGCTCTGTTAGGGGTTTCCAAGGATTTCATGACCTATATGACAACCATGGATCTATCTCAAATCAGGTCTGTCCCTACTCATTCTGCAGGCCATACCTTAGACCTGGTCTTCTGCCCTGGTATGGATATTGGGAACCTAGGGGTAAAATAACTTTCTGTAGTACCATTGTCATGGACATTATCTGGTGTGCTTTAGGCTCACAATGAAACTCAGAGCCTGGGCAGGGGTGGAAGTCAGAAAAAGGCAATTCATCCAAGAAGGTTGATGAATCCAGATGGTTATGTAGATGCCCTACATTAAAGAGGTGGGGAGTTTCCCACCTCTTTGATGGATGACTCCATTGAATCCTTAGTTGATCTCTGGAATGGGGAAATGAGCAAAGCCATTGACCTGATTGCCCCTGAATGTCTCCTTCCTCGAAATACAGCCAAACTACTTTACTGGGGAAGTGGCAAATATGAAAAGTCCATAGAGCTGAAAGGCATTGGTAGATAACCCAAAGTGAAAAAGATAAACAGTGAAAAGCCAAAGGGAAGCTTATTCTAATGCAATGGTAGCAGCAAAGAAATCATTTTTCTCTACAGTACCACCATTGCTAAGGCACAGAAACACCTAGCGGAGCTTTTCCGAATAGTCAAGAGTCTGCTACATGCTGACCCACGGATGGATAACACAAATCACTCTGTAACTCACTGCAAAGAATTTGCACAACACTTTACAGCCAAAATTGTACAGATCCAGGCTGACCTGGATGCTGCTATTGATCCATTTGCAAAATTTAAACTAGTATGCCAGTTACTCCCATTTCTTGAGAAATCTGCTCTGACCGCTGTGACACATTCCCTAGTGACCTCCCAGCTGGACCTATGTACTGTGTACTATGTGGAGCTACTGATGGAAAGTCTCAGGAAACTTCAACAGGTCCAGAATACAGCAGCCAGATTGCTGACTGGAGTGGGTTAGAGAGATTACATTACACCCATACTAATTCAGCTCCACTTGCTGCCAATCACCTACTGGGCACAATTCAAGGTGCTAACCTTAACCTGCAAAGCATAACATGGCCTGGGTCCAAGCTACCTTAAATATTGAATCTCGCAGTATGAACCAGCTTGGGTGCGAAGATCATCAGGAGAGGCCTTTCTCTCCACCCCACCACCTTCACAGGTGTGCCTCAAAAGGACACATGAAAGGGCCTTCTCTGTTGCTGCTCCCTGATTTTGGAACTCCCTCCCACTGAACGGCAGGACTGCCCCATCTCTGCTGTCTTTCCAGAAGCAGGCAAATACCTTCCTGTCCAGGCAAGGTTCCCCTGAATGAGGGACTTGCTTCTATGTAACTTTATATGGATTACCATACACGATTGCATTGAATGGATTTTATAATAACACCAGTGTTTTCCATGGTACTTTCCACCCCTCATAATGGATTTTCTTTTCTTTTTGCATACTCTTTGTAGCTCTTCTCTTACCTTTTAATGTTCTAAGATGCCTCTTTTAATTCCCTGTTCCTAACCTTTTCCAAGGAGAAAGGTGGGATAAATTATTCTACATACATACATACATACATACATACATACATACATACATACATACATACATACATACATACATACATACATACATACATACATACATACATACATGATAAACCTTTGCAAGTCCCTGAAAGAAGAAAAAGAAGGAGAAAAGGAAAAGGCTAGTTTGTGGTTCAAGTCCAATGCATTTCTATCCAGAATTAAGTCACACTTATAAAGCAAAAACCAAAGCAAAATCTGCTGCTTATATATTGCCCCATAGTGCTGAAAGCTCTCTCTGTGCAGTTTACAATGTAATTAGGTAGGATACACACATTGCCACCATACACCCACCCCAGCAAGCAGGATACTCAATTTACCAACTTCAGAAGGATGGAAGTTTAAGTCAACCATGAGCTAGCTAGCAGAGCCCATTGGGAATGAATTCATGTTGTGAACAGAGTCAGCACTGCAGTTTAACCACTGTGTTGTGAGGCTTCTATATGGGGTATATATTCACACAGATGTTTATAACATTGAAATGTTTTCTCCATTCATTATAGATTCAGTTGCAATTTAAATATCTTTGACCATGAGACTCGATCCCATTATGTTAGGTAGATTTATATTCTGATGCAGTGCAATGTTGTTCTGGACTTTTGCCTCTCTGTTTTTCAGTCCGTGTGACAGTTTCTGAACTTACAAATTATGGTACTACAGTATTTTTCCTGCCCAATTATCAGCCAATTAAAGTACATTGATAATATAGGAAATAAATAATATCAAAGAACATCAAATTAAAGCAATGAAAAAAGAGGTTAATATATTTAGGTATAAAACGGTATTTGACCATTGTGAAAGGACACAAATTTCTCAAGGACATTGCAAAAGGAGTTCATTCTTCATATTAGGCATCATTTGTATTCTTACTGCTCCTAATATTCATCAGTATGTTGTCCTGGACACATTTGTTTATGCTAAACCACATTCATTTGTTACACAGAAAAGACAAGATTCATTTCATTCTGATTTAGGATATGGCGAATATAATGTTATTGCAATTTGTAATTAACCAAGAGAAACAGTTTATTTTCTTTTAAAAATATTTCATCTTTTTATCTTTTTAGTTTTGCAGTGCTGTGGTGTAACATGTACCAAGTGGTGCACCCCTGGCTGCTGCTGAGACCTGTGCATCCTAGTTCAGGGTTGAATCAAGCACACCCAAACTTGGAGAGAATCAACCCCTGTGTCCAGTTCCCAGAGTCAGCTATTCACCAAATTGACTGACAATCTTTCTGAAGCCAGATTGAACATCATCAAGATAGTCTGTTTCACCTAGGATTCTCTGGAAGAGGGAAGCCACCACACAATCAAGCATCTGACCCAAGAGCCAGGTTGGCAAGTTGTTAAAGACTGTTAGACGGTTATCCAGCACCGTGGAGTTCAAGGGAGGCTTTTTCAGCAATGGCATTACATTTACAACAGCACACATTGCATTTAGGCACACTGAAATCTTAGTTCAGTGAATGAAAGCATTCACCATTTTATTTATTTATTTATTTATTTATTTATTTATTTATTATTGAACTTATATCCCGCCCATCTTCCCAGCGGGAACTCTGGGTGGCTAACACAGCTGAGCAAGTCAGCGAATACAAGAATACAATACAATACGACAAGACAAATAAGTCAGCATATCAATATAAATAAGTTAAAAAGAAAAAGAAAACAAAGAACAGCAGCAGGGGAGCACCCTTTAGCAGAATAAGATTACAATGGAGTTTTTGGGGGGGACCTTTACCAACTTTGGCAAATGTCCCCCTGCTTCTTTTATGAAGCATAGCAGGCAGGAAAGCACCATGCAAATGATGGCTTTTGCTTCATCAGGGACTCTTGGAGTTACTGTAGTAGAGGATGACCAATTTTCAGCAGGAGTCAGACTCTCTGGCAAATATGATCTATATCCCTACTGGTGTTGCACTATTGCTAGTTTGGATGTTCAATGGTTGTCTATTTATTATTTTACAAACAGACTGTGTGAGCCTCACCAGACCTGACCTCCATTTTTTAGAACCACAGACTTCAGAACAACTAAAATGGGGAGATGGGAAACATATCTGGCTCAATACACAGTCCCCTTTCCTTGGCTCTAGTTCCCAACACTGGTTCAGGTCCATTAACAATCACTCTTGTTCCCTGGTTCCATTCATCAAGAAAAAAGTCTGTCCAAGTCTAGATGGATGATGTCCAGACCTTGATCCCAATAAGCCCTTGTCTCCTGTCAGTTCCTGATAGGGAAGGTATTATGTCTGTAGTGAGGGCAAGCTCAATGGGGGTCTTATTCAGGCAACTAGTTTGATCCTGGTTCCTGGTGTTCTTCTCCCCTGTCGTTTCTCAGCACTGATGCTCCCATTACCTCTTCTTACACCATTGTTGGCTGTGCACAGGAAATGGTTATCCCACCTTCCTAGATACCCACCTCCTGTGTTTACCCCAATTTAGTGGCCAGTATGAAAATTTAGGGTGCTCATGTTTCTCCTCTTCTTCTTTGGGAAATCTTAATTGGACCAATATCTGTCTCCGGGGATCTTCTTTATATAATCCAACTTCCCTCCAGACTCCGGTTCTTCACCAGGAGAATCTTCTGCTCAATGGGTTTGGTACCAATCCTCTTGGGTGTCATCTCATTCCCCTTCCCTAGGGTCCTACTAAGGACCCATGGTTCCCCCACTCCTGTTCCTATTGGATCACACCCTTGCTCCTCTTCTCCTGTCCCCTTTGATATCTCTTGCCTTTTACTCTCATGGCCTGTCTCTTCCTTTCTCTTAGGTCCCATTGTGACTTCCTCCACCTCCTTCCCCCCCTCTTTTGCTAACCCTAACACTAACCTTTCCTACCTGCAGAGCAGAAAACATTTCCCCATAAGAAGGATCCAAAGTGGCTTACTTCATTATTGTTGCCTTCAGCTGAGCTTCCCTTAACGGCATGATTGTAAACTGAAGACGCATGACCATCACAGTTTTTTGGGGGAAGGGGGTATAACTAGGCCAGAACTTTATTTTAATACAGTGAACAGTACTCTGGCTAGGCAACTGGGTTGGATCCAACACATGAAAGGTGCATCCCATCCCTTTGATATTTCCAGCTGTTATGGGACACCCCAGGGTGCCCACCTCATCGGTATCCTGAGCCTCCACTCCAATTACAGGTTCCAGGGGGTGCCCACCCCCATTGGAGGCAGCCATATAGCATTGTCATCAGGTCATAAATCATTTCTTAAATCATTTTCAACTGGGGGTAACTTATTTCCCCCTCCCCCTGGTTTCTTCCCATGAGCCTGGATCTGTCCCAATGCCTATAGAAAACGCCAAACCTCTCAGTTGTGACAAACATACTAACAGTCATCCTATTACCCACAAATAAAGTTACCTAATCATTATATAACAAAAAAGAGGGAGGGTGGGCTGGGCTGCTCAGTGACCAGGAGGGAAAAAGAGGGGGTTGTCCTTATCAGACCCTCTCTTTAATTTCTCTGTGACAACCCCTTGGAATGTGCTGTGTGCCAATGGGGCTGCCCCCTCCTAGTGCCCATTTTCGTGTCTGGGTGTCTCCCACCCCACCCCACATTCCTATGCTGGACCCCTGGATCCCCTGCTTCCCACATGGGGGTCGCCATCATTCCTTTGTTCCCGGGATCCACTCTGGCAACAATCTTCGGTTTGGTAAATCCGGCACTCTGCTAAAGACAACATTTAAAGCAAACAATAAATATACAATATTTAAACGGATCATCCCTCCCACCCAAACACTCATAGTCTATGTTTCTATGATTCAATCTACTAAGGCTTTAGTCCATGCCTGTGAAGATGTGGGATGCAATTTACAAACCCTACGTTAATAAAATGTGTTAGTATTTAAGGACTCACTAGGTTTGTTGTGGTTGTTTGTATTGCTGAATGGTGAGTCAGGAGAAGAATGCTTACAAGGAAGAGACAGTTGGTTTAGCCTGGCACCCAGCATGTATCCACACAAACAACAAACACAAACATCTCAGTGGGATATTTGCATGGGTGGTGCAACAACAAAAGAATAGTGAGAAATTGTTCGCTTCTTTTGGCTCATCCTTTTCTGCTATGCCTGTTATAGTCTGTGAAGATATTAGATATGTGGACAATTACGAAATGCTCTCTCTCTCTCTCCTCTCTCTCTCTCTCTCTCTGTGTGTGTGTGTGTGAGAGAGAGAGAGAGGGGGGGCTCATCTATGTATCTCAAAGTTCAAAATGACTAATGTTGTGTAGCCTCAGAGATTCACATGCTCACTCATTTCTGTTTGCAATTAGAGATGGGCACGAAATGAAAAAAAATGTTCTGTTATTCATTTCATTATGTAACTAAACGAATAACGAAAATTGTGATGAAATTGGAACGAACCGAAGAGAACCATGAAAATTAGGTTTGTTATGTTTCATTTTGATTAATGGTGATGCGCAATGAAATGAGCTATTTTTAAATGTTAAAAAACGTCCTGAATACCCATAAAAACCCAGTGATAATTATTTATTCTGCCTGATAATGCCTACCAGTGGGGTTGGGGTCCTTAAGACGTGCATTTATGTCTTTTCTCAGATCGCTGTATTTTTTTCCTTTAAGGGGAGTTAGGGGACATCAACCCAAAATGGCTCCCAGATGCCAAATATAAATTAAATATTGATTTCTTGGGTATTAAAATGCACTGGACATCCGTAAAAATGCAGCAATAATTATTTGAAATTATTACCTACCAGGGGGGTGGGGTCCTTAAAACGTTTGTTTTTGTCTTTCTCCCATCATGATGTATTTTTTCTTTTCCCTTTAAGGATTACACAAAATGGATTCCAGCCACAAAATTGATGCAAGCCATGCAATGGGATCATGTAAATTCTTGGACAATTTCAACCAATAGCATTTCAACCCAGTCTCCAACCAGGTTGCAGACTGGGTAGGTGTGGCAGCCACAGAGGGCATAAAAAGCTCTGGCAGCCCCCGTCCTCCTTGCAGTCTGCGGTGGGAGTTAGGGTGGGATTGTTGTCTCTGCAACTTGTTACTTGAGGCCAGCCAGGCAGGTGTGTATCTCTGTGTTCCTGCTTGTTATGGTTTTTTAGCAGAGTTTTATTTACAAAGAATAACTTGGCAAAATAACAATACAACTTAAACAGCTTTCTTCAGCATTCCTTCTTGCAGACACAGAGTTCTTCAGCAGAGACAGGGAGCAGCCTGGATCACCATCAGGAGGTTGGGATGAAGTGATCAAGTGTTACCCACACTTTCTAACCACTATATACTGTGTTGATTACACATTGCAGTCAGCTGATCCTTGACTGGTTTACTACTGTTACAAATTCTTAAACAACTTACTTACAATTGTTAGTTACTTTACTGTTATACCCTAACAGTCCCCTCCTTAACTAACAATTGAACATATTGCACATTATCCATACATTTCATTCCTAAAGCTTCCACTTCTTCTATATGTTTTACAGTATTCCAATGCATTCTGGTTGGTTTAGAGCAATACCTTCTCACCATGTTAACTGGTAACATTATGTCAGGTCTAGTGGTTAGAGCTATGTATTGTAGTGACCCCACTACAGACTGATACCTCTCTGTGTCAAAAGGAACACTTTCTTCTTCTTTTACAAAATAACCTTGTACCATTGGAGATCTCACAGAGTTACATTCACTCATGTTTTGGGATTTCATAGAGCCCATTTTTCAGTCTACCTTCTGCATATATCTTTCCATTTTTAATTACCTTACATGTGCCTTTCTCAAATTGTACTTTGTAATTTTGTCTGTCTAAACTCGACACAGACAAGAGATTGTAAAATAGACTAGGAATACATAACATGTCTTTACATGTTACACCCAAACAATCTACATATAAATCCCCTTTACCAGCCACTTTTAAAGTTTTTACCATCAGCAAGCCACACTGTCTCTTCTTCAGACCTGTGAAATGAAACAAAGTTAGTAGGGTTTTTGCAAGAAACATTTGCTGTTGCACCAGAGTCCAGGACCCAAACTGATTTGTCCCTCTGTTTGCAGGAGTTAATTACTGAGAGTTTTCTTCTTCCCCTCCTGTTTGGCTGTGACTGGGCAACGTCACACCTGCTGGGCAATTTTCTTCTTGATTCACAGTCCTTCTTTAAATGCTTCCAGGAACTGCAGTAGTGGCAACGTTTGGAAATGTTCAAAGTTCCCATTGTTTGTTTGTTTTTACTACTCTCTTGCCTGGTATTCTGTTTAGTCTCTGCTCTCCATCTGGCCTCCTCAGTCAGCTGTCCCACCAGATAATGGGTCATCAGGTCAGCTGCTGGCAATGTTTCCAAGGATGTGACCAGATTATCATATGAAGGAGGAAGGCTGCTTAGTATCAAATAACTCCTTTGTTCTTCAGTAAACGGACATTCCAACTCCTCAAGCTCTTGGAAAATGTCCTGTAATGTTTGCAAATGACTTTTCATGTCTCCTCCCTCTTGCAAGACAGTTCTATACAGTCTCCTAGACAAATGAACTTTAGAACTTGCAGAGGTCCTTATGTGTACAGCACGTAACTTTTCCCAGCACTCGGCAGCTGAGGTAATTCCTCTGATTATACACAACTGGTCATCAGCTACACTCAGTCCTATTATTGCCAGTGCCTTATCATTCTTTTGTTTCTGTGCTTCTGTGGGCTGAGGAGGTGGATTCTTAACAATTCCCCACAAGCCTGCTTTCTTTAAACACAGTTCAATACAATAAGCCCATGATAAATATCCTCCTTCTTTTAACACTGGGACAGTAATGCTCACCGCTGTTGATTCTGCCATCCTCTCGGAGCCTCTCTCGCCTGCCACAGGCAACTCCTTTCAGCTCAGACGCTCAGCAGCTCAAACCTCTTTGTTACTCACATTGGCGGCTGTTGCGCACATCAGCGGCTGGGCTGATATAACCTCTGTTATATATTTTTTTAGCAGAGTTTTATTTACAAAGAATAACTTGGCAAAATAACAATACAATTTAAACAGCTTTCTTCAGCATTCCTTCTTGCAGACACAGAGTTCTTCAGCAGAGACATGGAGCAGCCTGGATCACCATCAGGAGGTTGGGATGAAGTGATCAAGTGTTACCCACACTTGGTAACTACTATGTACTCTGTTGATTACACATTGCAGTCAGCTGATCCCTGACTGGTTTACTACAGTTACAAACTCTTAAGCAACTTACTTACAATTGTTAGTTACTTTACTGTTATACCGTAACACTGCTGGCTGCAGCCTGGCTCTTAGGGGAGAGAAAGAAGAGATTTCTCTTGCAGCCTCCCTGTGTGCATGCGTACCTCTCGCTGAGTACCCTCCCCTGTACTGCAGTGCAGTCACTCTGCAGCTGCCTTATGCCCTAGGCAACGCCCACCGCTGCCTTTGCAGCCTACCTGCATACATAGTCTATACTGTGTCTCTGCCAGCATCATTTTTTTTTAGTGTTTTCCCTCTGGTCTGGGCCGTTGGGGGATGCCTGTGTTCAGAAATGCTTTAAATCGGGCAAAAAGCGGGTAAAAATGAAAAATGAAAAACGAAAAATGAAATGATTTTTTTTTCAAAAAATTCATGAAAAACAAAAACGAACCAAAACGGGACCCACAACGAAAAATGAAAAACAAAAACGTCATTTTTTTCTATTTGTGCCCATCTCTATTTGCAATATTTAAATACCTGACCCTATGATTTAATCAGAATACTCTTACAAATTTTACTTTATCTAATTTTCACTTGTTATCCCCATGCCTGTTTTTAGTTGATGCACTGAAGGATATGGCACATGGTAATACTATTGAGAAAGATGCAGCAATACCTTGTTCTATAAGACTTTTGAAATGTGAAGAAATTGAGACTGTTATGTGTTCCTCTTGTTGGAGGTGGAGAGACTTGAAAATACTTGACATGCAGCATTCAGACTTGGCCACCTTTTGGATTTGCTCCTCAAAGCAGAAAACATTCACCTTGAACAAAGATAGGCAGAAACAAACTCTTTGAATACTTCACTTCCCAGAGCTTGACAGAAATGATGCACAATCTGCTCATCTCTTTCTGACAATTTATTTCTGCCCATATCACTCAGTGTCCTTATACGAGCCACCATCTCAGCCTAGACACTGTGCAACCAAAATCTGAAAGGCCCAACACTCCTAGTACTTGTGTCAGCCTCACCTTCCTTGCAGGACCCATTGTAAAGGCAACAGTAAAGAAGTCTCTAGGAACAATGGAACACAAATGTCACAACCAGGAGACAACTTAATATTTCAACAGTAGTTTAAATCATACAAACTGTTAAGTATCCAAAATATTGCCAAAGAAATAGTAATACATTGGATTCATAAACTTGCAGTTTTCTGCATATTCTAAGTTGAGCCATCTTTTACACCTACTTCCAGGGGTAAAAGAGGGAAGCAAGGACAGAATTATTCATTGTTGACCTTTGACAACAAACCACCTGCCATGTGATCTCTATGGCCCGTGGAGTCCTCTCATGTATTGTATAAGTAGGGAATCCATGTGCTGTATTAAGTAGTAGGTGAACCTTCCTTCATATTGTAGCAGCCAGTGACTCCAGCTTTGGATGTGCTATGAATCTACTCCAGGTTTTAGTCTGTGCTGCACAGGGGCCATCCCAAGTTGCAAAACTGATCCCAATAGATTTGCCATCAGGGATAATTATGGAAAAGTGCAAGCTTGAAACCTGGAGTATGTTCAAAGGTTTCTGAAAATGGAATTAACCGCCACTTTTTCTTTCACATCTGTAGCCATGAATGGCTCTGTCTTTCAATCTGAGCACAACACCAGCTCTAACTTTAGGCAGGGTAAGAAAAGTAGTAAGCAGGACACTTGTTGCTCCCTCCACTCTCAAATGACCCCTGAGAAACTGCATTGCTCAAGATGATTGAAATATCATTTCAGCTTACCATCTCCCCTCCCTTGAAATATTGTGATTGAAGAGCCCTAACAAACCATTCACTGAGATCAGAACTGCAGCTGCTAGTCACTCAAGTATGCCTTTTCCTGTCTTTGTCTGCTCCTGATACTTTTCTTTTTTAGAAGTGTTCAGCTTTTTTGATTCAGCCAGCTTGACTGGAGCCTCACTTTGAGTCAGACACCCCTTGAAACAATTGAAGTCAGCACAATTCATATCGAGACCTCAGGTAGGTCCTGAATCCTGATTGGTATTACATTGGTATTACATCGACTGTTGACCAAGCTCTTATTCTTCACCATGTGGCAGACATATATTCTTCACCTAAGGGCAGAACTCTATATGCTGCTTTCATTGATTTCAAATTTGCCTTTGATCTGGTGCCCAGAGATAGACTCTGGAGCAAATTCAAATCTACTTCTATCGACTGGCACTTTCTATTGCTAATGCGGTACCTGCACAAAAATACTTGTCTGCGAGTTACATGCAATAAAGCTGGAATTGTATCAAATTCAATCCCCACCCTTTGAGGAGTGAAGCAAGGCTGTATCCTGGTCCCTGTGTTATTTAATTTTTATATCAACCAAATTGTAGATAGTTTATCCAAGCCCAATTTTTCATCCGCCTGTTAGATTCCCATTCTATCTCAGTTCTCTTACATGCGGACAATGCAGTTATATTGTCCTTATCCAGTTGTGGTCTATGGTGCCTCCTGAGAGCCCTCTCCTCCTTTTGCACCAGACAACAATTAATTGTTAATTATTCCAAGCCCAAGGTGATGGTTTTCACCAGAAGGAGAATTAAGCACAATTGGCACATCAATGAAAACCCTACAGAGCAGGTGACTAGCTTTAAATATCTTGGCATTATTTTCCATTTCACCAGATCTTGGCTCCCCCATATCAAACACGTAGCGACAAATGCCAAGAAAACTGCTACTGCTTTACTTAGATTTTTTTATACCAAGGACATACCTGTAAAGTCTCTCGTATTAGCCAGGAAATCATGTTTTTAAGGCATCTTTCCCGCCATCGTCCCATAATAGTATTTTCTTGTAAATCTCCGGGATTTTATAATTTTTAAAAAATCATCTGAATGGCATGGGGTTGCTGCATGGGTGCTGCCATGCTGAGGGCAGCTATTGAACATGCTTGAAGCATCAGGCATGCTCAATAGGTGGTAGGGGCAGGGATACTGTGACCACGATCCCTTATTTTCAAATCCAAAACTTGCCTTTGTTTCATTTTTATTTTATTTTTTTAATTTTGTGATCAGGAACCTAGCGTCGGAGGGAAGGGGAGGGGACGGGGCACTTTGTATGGTTTTTTTTTTTTTTGCAACTGGGAGGGAAAGGGGGCACTTTGTGGTTTTTTGCATTTGGGAGGGGAAGGGGACAAGGAGGTGTCTCTGTTGGGGGGGTTGCAACTGGGAGGAGAAGGCAGAGGGGGAAGGGGTGCTTTGTTTGTATTTTTGTACATGCATGCACATTACACCTCCCCCTTATTTCCCAGTTGGGACCAGAGAAAACTTAACAGCTGTGAGCAAGGGTGGGCAACACATACCTTCTGCGATTCAGGTATTTAAGGCCAAAGTCATTGCTCAAATGCCATATGGTTCCCAATAATTCATACACTCCAATCTGAGTCCCCTTGAGAGTCCAAACTAAATTGTCGAGAGGCTTATTTGCAGTCCCACCATGCATTTCTAATGTAGCCAGGCTGGCTTAATTTCTACAATAGTCCATGCCAAAGCCCAATTGTTAAATATCTGGTTAAAATTCCCTTTTCTACCTTAGGGCTTGGCTCCATTAATTCTTTTAAAGTCATTCCAATCAAAATGGAAGTGGTATTTAGAGGATGAGTGCCTGCTTTTGGATTTCTCATTAAACCATATTACCTCTCTGGGTTATAATACTGCCAATGCAGCTATCCAACAAAGGATTAGGGACATCGAACTTCAGAAATGTTTTGTCACTCCCTTCTTATTTGAACATCATTTCCCACCTCCCAAAATTTAGAAAAAAAATTTACCTTGGCAAGATTAAACATGCTACCTTCTAAACTGCTAGATGACAGATTCCAAGGGATACCTTACTGCCATCATCTATGCCCCTGCAAAAGTGGTGACATGGAAACCGTGGAACGTGAGCTTCTCTATTGTGGATTTGATGGGACCTACATAAAGATATTTTGTATTCAATTCTCCAAAGGTTTCTGGGGAGATCTATAGAATTTTATATTCACTATTTGCTTGCTGACAGGGTTACCTATATTACAATGGCAGTGGCCAAATTTTGTGCGGCAGCTATGGCTTGCTGTAAGATGCTGTCCATATTTGAACCCTAGATTCCCAGAGCCTTTGTAGCTCATGGTTTAATATTTGTTATTTTAATTTTTACATATATTTAATGTTTTTGTCTTTTAATTGTTATATATAAGAATATTATTCATTGTATTCCCATTTTATCCATAATTTTAACTGTTCAGCATATCTATTTCATTAGTATATCTATCCCTAAATTTTATTTGTGTGTGGTTTTCATGATTACTAATTTTTGACTGCACCTTAACTCTCATATGTATTATTTATATTACCCCTGATTTTAGATTGCATATGTAGTACTTTGGTCTAAGACCGTAAATAAAGATTATTATTATTATTACATTTCTAATGGAATTTGTAAAATATATCTTCAAATCCACATAGATAGATAGATAGATAGATAGATAGATAGATAGATAGATAGATAGATAGATAGATAGATAGATAGATAGATAGATAGATAGATAGATAGATAGATAGATAGATAGATAGATAGAAATCAATATGGGTATCTGGAGTCTTTGGAAGCAGATTTTGCTAGATCATAAATAATATATTGCTCAGGATATGTGTATTTGCAAGTGAAGAAGAAGAAGAAGAAGAAGAAGAAGAAGGAAGAAGAAGAAGAAGAAAAATAAAAAGAAAAAGAAAAAGAAAAAGAATAAAGAAGAAAGCTCAACAGAATCAAGAGGCCCGTTCATTGTTAAAGCCAGGAAAGAGCAAAATATGACTATTCACCCTGGTAAAATATTGCTTGAGGTGAATGCTAAAATAAATTATTTCTCTTTTTTTCTTGGAATGCATTTGCAAAACAATATACTCTTTTGATTTTCAAATCTGTACAGCACAACAGCTGAAGCCTAGTAATGATAGGTTGTAGTTTATTGCTAAAAACCATTGGTCATCGCAATCTTGATAATTACATCCGTGACAAATATAATTAAAACTTTAAAATACCATGTGACATTTGCAGTGCAATATAGTCCTCCCAAGGTTAGAGACTGACCTGAAGTTTCATAGCTGCCAACGCAAACTTTGCTACTTGCTGTGTAACAAACCTGTCTGTACCGACAAGTAGCATACTAAGTTGGGCTCCAGGGGACCTATCGACCAGTGAACTAATAATCCCACCAAGGAATTTGCATCTAGGTTGGTCGTGAAGGGGGCACCTGAGCAAGTAGTGGGGTATTTCTTCAACTTCACCTGAGCCACAAGGGCAAAGTCTGTCTGGAACAGGGATATTATCACGTCTCCCCTATAAAAAAGCAGAAGGCATGGTCTGAAAGTGCAGGGCTGCGGAAGCTGTCCTCAAGGGAGCTGAGGTTAAATTGTGGAAATAGCTTTCCAGCCTGAAAGGACAATAAAGGGAGAATGACGATAGTGAGACCGCAGCCAATTCCTTCCATTTGGAACATAAATAAATCTTGTCTTTGACCAATTTTTTGATACTGGGGGAGACAAAAGAGGGGGTAGATTCAGTATTGATCCCATAATGATGTAATATGGGTCTAACTAGCTTTGCCCAGAACACCAGCAAGGGGGTGCTGGAGTTGTTCTATACAGCATTTCTTTGGCAAGCGGGAGTCGCTCATGCCAGCCAACTTCAACCAGTACATTGCCAAGGCAATGTGTACGTGAGTTTCAATAGGAGTTAGCCCTACTTCAGCTCTTAAATATGCAGAGGGTGTGTCACGGGGTACAGCAAGGAGAGATCGGATAAAAGAATTTTGAACCACATCAAGGTGTGGTATTTTAGTATACCCCCAGATTTCGGCCCCATATGTTAATTGGGGGACTATCTTTCTTGAAAACACCTCAATTGCAGGAGCAACGAGTTTACCACCTTGGGTTGAAAAGAATCTCAAAAGGGATTGAGTGGAGTGGGAGGCTTTCAAAACTGTTGCTTTCAGATGATATTTCCAAGAGAGCAGGGCATTAAAACAAAGACCAAGATATCTAAAATTTCTTAGCTGCTCAATGGGTTTGTTGTCAAGTGTCCACCTATGTCTAATTCTTTTCCTCCCAAAGACAACTACTTTGGTTTTAGAGTAATTAATGGACAAATGTTCTCTGGTACAAAAATTACTCAACTTAATCAAAAGTCTTCGCATACCGACTTACGCTGTAGAAATAATTGCAATGTCATCTGCATAAAGAAGGACAGAGATATTAGCATCTGCTATAGAAGGGGGGAAAATACTGGACCACTCAGTTCTTGAACAATGTCATTAATATAGAAATTAAACAGAAAATTGGCCAAAAGACATCCTTGCCTGACCCCTCTGTCCATGGGTATAGATTCTGACAAGAGCCCGTTTGCCCCCAGTCTTACCCTGAGATGAGTATTGGAGTGTAGCTGCTGGATTAAAGCTAACAGTCTTCTATCTATGTTTGTTAAAGAAAGTTTTGCCTAGTAATGGGATTTAATGAGCTGTCTCTTCATGGAGACTAAACAACACACTTACGATATCAGCCCTCTTGCAAATCATATGGAGGGTGGGGCATAAAGGGAGAATTTCATCCTCAAGAGGATACCATCTTAATATCAAGCTGACACCAATTTCTTTACCCCTTCTAACAGGAGACATGTCTTGCAAATGCTGAACTAAAATGGTTTCTCCTGGCTACCTGGGAGAGGAGCCACAACATGTATATGTATGAGCAGAGAATATTTAAATATATTGGAGTTTTATTTATAACCTCCCATGCGCTCTCTAGTTTGACTGACTGGGTAGGATTTTTCTAGGCTCAGGTGGTTGTCTGTCTATCCAGTACTAACCAGTCATTCTGTGTGGCTCTTGAATTTCAAACAGACACCCACATCTCATGCTGAATGTTCTGTCCCTCTCTTTTATTGGTTGGTGATAGTCATTTGTAGCTTGTTCAGTTTTTGCTAGAATGTGTGAAGTCCGTAATCTCAAGGAACTATAATTAAGAAAGAATTATATTTCCTCCAACAAATGACTCAGAGTGAGTTATTGAGACTTCAGGTGCAAGTTGTTGAGAAAGGGGTGGAATCTGGGGAACTTGTTATTCTCTTTTGTGGATCCCTGTATTTCTATAGTGTAGTAAAACAAGAATTTTACATGAAACTCAAAACTCTGCAACATATGGAGACTGAACATGCTCACTATGTACAGAATATTCAGTGGCAGTTAAAAAATAGGAGGAAGAGAAGGAGGGAGAAGATGTTGTGAAACAGAATGCCCTGGAGGAAGTCAAGGCCTAATGGAAGCATTCAACCTACAAAAGGAGCTGGGATGTTAAGAGTAAAGTGCAATGTTTTGTTTCTGCTTCACTTTTTGATACATTAAATAAAAAGTATGCTAATGCTTAAGGCGTCCAATTACTCTGAAGCAGACTTTCCTTACAAATAATATATTTGTTGTTTCATGGAATATAGAGTGGTACATTGTATAAAGGAATTAATTCGTTCCAAATGAATTTATGTTAAGCAAATTTTCATTTATACAAATTTCCCATAGGAATGCATTGAAAATGGAGTAATCTCATGTTTATGTTGTACGGATTCGCCCCATAGGCAATTCTGTTAAGCAAATTTCCCCTATCTCCAGAATTTTTTATGTTGTACAGATTGTATGTTATACAAACCATTTGTTATACAAGGGTCCACTATATATAATAAACTTATTTATTTATTTATTTATTTATTTATTTATTTATATACTTATATACCACCTATCTTCCAAAGGAATTCCAAGTGGTTTACAACAATGCAATAAAATACAACAACAAAAATAAAATAGAGCAACACCAGCAAGAAATCTTGTTGTATATGCCCAAGAAAGGAAAGGGAAAAAAAGACCAGATTAAATTAAATTAAATTAAATTAAATTACATTATATTATATTACATTAAATTATTTATTTTATACAACTCACCAAATGCTTCTTTAAAAGCAAGATTTTAACAGCTCTCTTAAAGGCAGGCAGGGACTCTGCAAGACGTATCTGACTTGGAAGTTTATTCAATATGAACTTATTTTCTAAAAAGCAAATCCCTGCCTAGTTTTTCTGTGTCCAGAAATTACTGCCAAGATTATTTTATCCATAGTGTCTGGTTAATGTGAAGAATCACATTCAAACTAAATGAATGCTTTATGCTTACTGCAGATAAAATGCTGTAAAAGGCTAACTTTGGGTTATCTGCAAATGTGTTGTTCCTGGCTTAGCACTGACAATCTTACTTTGACATGGTGCTCCATACAGCAACCAATGCTTCTGATTCCAAGACCCAGTTCAGTTAAATTTCTACTCTGCCTTTTCTTCAGCATTCCATACAAGAACAAAGCACGAATTAAAGAGTCCCCACTTGGATTCCCAGTTGCATACCAAGTCATTGGACTTGAAAGCAAAGAAGAATCACAGTAGGGCCACTAATTAATGGCACTCTGCTGCTGTTGAACAAATAAACACACAGCCCAATCCTCCTGTGTCACACTGCAGTAGGGGAAATGATGTCACACTGTCTCTGCATGAAGAATAATGGAGCACAAGGAGGGTATCCCATGTAGACCATATCCACAGCTGCCATTGATATTCTCTACATTCAGACTGCCCTTTGTTATGTAAAGCTTTCTTTTTCCCTGCTGGCAATGCGGTCACAATATCGTGCTACAATATTGGGCTGTTTCCTGGCTTTTTGAATCACGAGTACCTAAGCACAATATTCGACATTCATAAAGCAAAGGTTTCTGGAACAATTGAATTTCTGCCACAACATTAATCTAGTAAATTCATTCTAGTAGAATTATAAATACATGTATAAATCAGTTAGTGAAAGAGTCCAAGGCCAAGTTCTTGTTTTTTCTGCAGTTTTAAGGTATCATAAGGATTTATTATTATATTAGCTTCTTGCACTGTATTTTAAAACTGTGTATGTTTTAAATGATCTTAGTTTTATCATTTTGCTTGAACTGTGCTTTTTAAATCTGGGACTGTAACCTATATAATATAAGTAAGCAAAAGAAAGTGGTGCTATTATTATTCACATTTTCCATTCCCCTTTAACTCTCTTGTAATGGACTGTAAGTTACAAATAAAATAATGATTCACAGGACATATCACTGCCTCCTGTTGAGTAAGTCCATTGGTCTGCCCAGTGCAATATGCTCACTATACCAACTGGCAATGGCTTTCTAAACTTCTAGTCCAAGACCCTTCTGTTACTTCATCCCTTTAACTGGAGGTGCCAAGACTTCAAGCTGAGGCTTTTGCGTGCGAGACATTAAGCCTAGATGCCTTGGTTAGTCAGTACCAAAGTATAGTGACCCTAATAGGGCTTCCATGAAAAGTGGAATATTTAATAGGACCAGTTTCAACTCCCCCCCCCGTGAGTTTCCATGGCCAAGTGGGGATTTGGACCCACCCCTATTCTTCTCCATGCTTTAATAACCACAGCTGCAAAGATCACCTTGGCAAAGAACAGGTGTATATCCTGAAACTCCTCTGCAACCCCCCTTTTATTTATTTATTTATTTATTTACTAAGGCTGTCATAATTTTAGCAGGGCAGATTCCTGTTGGATTCTGATAGCTGTAGTGAAAGAGAAATTTGTTTTAAAATCCCATGCCTATTTGTTATAGCTCCTTTTAAACATGGTATCTCTGTAGTCTGATTTCCCCTCTTAAATATCTTCTGCTGCCATTTCATTGCCAAGTACTTGCACCTGCAATTAGACCCAAGGAGTCTACATAGAGCTTTGACTGTTCATCACAAGCCTGTCACACTCTATTTCTCTTTCCTCTTGTTGGCTACATCCTTTCACCTCTTGAAAGCTTGCTCTTTCCTCCATGTTGTAATTTTAATCCACACACTCATTTTAGATTGGAAATTCCAGTCCTCTGAATGCCTGCAGTGAATTTTTTCTTCTTCCTCTTCCCCCTGGGTTTCTTGAATGTATGTAAATATGAAAGTATTCAAGAAGAGAAAATATAGCTAGTCTGGAACCATCACGGCATTTTTTAAATAAATAAAGATAAAAATAATACATTTTTTAAAAACTGGCTTAGAATGCATTTCATCCCTAAAGGGTATGAGTTTCCTTATATTTTGAAGATTTTGCAAAGGAGGGAAAGAGGGCTCTATTTGTTTCTCTCAATGTTGCCCAGTACTTGATTAATATCCCAGAGTTTGCATAGGTGATAAATGAGGTGGAGAAAGGGGCCCATATTGTTCTGCCAATGAAATAGAATCCTACTGAGAACAGCAGGAAAATTAATCAAACTTTTTGGATAAAGCCAAAAGGTTTCAATATACACTTCCCCATCTGATCACCAAGTAGAAAAGAGCCAAAATAGGTGCAATAACAAGATGCGCTGCGGGGTCATAATGCTGTTGAGAGGCTGAGCATAAAGATATCACAGGGTGACCTTCCACAGCTGGGTGACCTTCCACTGACCTTCTAATGTAGGCTTACACCGTGTCCTTAAAGTAGTACTGCTGTTTGGTTAAGAACCCAATCAAGATAATGTTCTAGATCTAATGAGATTAACCCAATCATGCAATGGTCCATTGTTCAAGAGCTTTGACATTTCTGGAGGTACCAGAAGTCTTAGGAGTTGATTATTCATGATGGGAACCATTGCACACACAATGGCTTCAGATGGCACAGAATTACTATGGTGGGACTTTTTCACTGTACCATTGTTAACTTCACAAAAATGAAAGATGGATCTAATGGTGACAATATAACTGAGCAATCGTAACAGAGAATGAGAGCCCTCATGTTAGAATGTCAAACTCATCCAGTGCCTTATTGAGTTCATCTCAGCATGCAGACCTGAGGAAACAGTGGTGATTCTTCATCTTAGCCACTTGTTTCTTAAAAGGAACCTTCACATATTGACAGCAATGGCAGGGACCTTTAGGTCAGCACCCAATTTTATGAAGATTATCTGCCAAGATGGAGGCATGTTTTGGTGGCCAGGAGAGGTGTTCATCCTTCAGTCTGTCCTAACTGCCCCGGTGAACACCCAGCAACCCCCCTTTTTCTTGTCTCTGAAATTGGGGTTTTACATTTAGATAGGTAAGAGCTCTGGATATTTCTTTGGGAATCGTGAGGGGGCATACAGTGCTGACTCTTCTCCTGAATTGGTCATTCCCTCATCCCATTTCCACAAGGAAAGCTGAACACATCAGATATGTGTCCCTTCTTCACATAGCTCGTATGTGAGGCCTACCAGGCAATGCTATTCTGGGACTACTACCAAATTTGGCAGGCAAAAATGGGGGAGAATTTCTTTATAATTGTTTTTTGAAGCTTTTGCCCAAATCCATACATTTCTTTGCATTTAGGAAGGAGTGAGCAAAGCTGACATAGTCCCATCTACACTGTTATCTATTGACTGAATTTTCTTATTGTGTATCTTCTTTTGCATCTCTGCCCTGCAAAATGTCTTGGGCATGCTCAAACTGTGTGCTTTTATTTGGTGACAATGTTGCAGATCTTGAGTTAATTGTCAATTTAATGTTGAAAACATCAAGTTAATTAATCAATGGTTGCTTTAATGAAAAACTAATTGTTGATTTTATTGGACCTGCTGTGGGATCACGGTGTGATAATGACTTGGAAAAAAAGATGGTGTTTCTCCATCTTTTGGAGCCTGGGACCTGAAAGTATAATTGCCACCCTACTGGCTGTTTGGAAGGGGAAAGATTTATTTTTACCTGTACTGTAGTCCCTAATTTCAAGAAATTTTAAAATGGCAATAATATGTTAGAAAGAGCATAAGATAAATGAGGCTCTGTATAAGGCTGTCATCATCATATATCCAGGTAATAGAGAAGTGGGGAGCGGGAACGTGTTGAGAAACTCCAGCATTAAAAATGAAAGCTGTATTAGTTTCATAAATCATACATGCCACAAAACAACAGAAGATGTAGAATTTATTTTCAGTTGTTAGTGGTGGCCCATTACCCCCTTATGGATTCTGTTCACTCTATTTGGAGCAAGCAGTCTCCCTTTTTTCTGATACAAATTCTTGTATATTTGGCATGAAAGACAGACCAGATTATTGTGCATTAATATACCTATAAATATAGGATCTCACCTGAAGACTCAATATTTGGCATAATGAAGCAATTGGTAACTAGCTTGGTCAATTAATGTGTTCATGATGCAGGGTGTAATGTTCCTAATTAAAATAAATATATGTCACTATTTCATTCACCAAAATAATGACTTCCTGAGACTGCTGTTGACAGTTGTAGCTTAATTTTATTTATTTATTTATTTATTTATTTATTTATTTATTTATTTATTTATTTATTTATTTATTAGATTTATACCCCACCCATCTTCCCAAGGGAACTCTGGGCGGTTTACAAAGCTGATCAAGTCAGCAAATTCACAACACAATATTTATGCATTTGCTGCATTCAAAAGATTTACTCTTTTGTTGAAAAAAGAATAATATTTATGAACTGCCCCCAATGGTGTTACTCCCCTAACACAACAGTTATTCTGTTTGTGAAGACTTTGTTTCCATCCTTGTGTGCTTGTCATCTCTAAAAATATTGATAATATTGACTTCTGCCTTGATGCCAATTTTTGTAACCACACAGACAACTTCAAGTTTAAGCAGGCATAGACGGTTAATTTACGTCCACTCTCGTTCTGGGAGGAAGTTTGTTGTGTGTTGATGTTGGTCGCGGTCATGTGGTCTTCTTGCGGTTCTGTCGCTGTTCCCCTGTATGCTCAGGCGTGATTGATTATACCTGCATGACTGTTACCGCACGTCCTCGTTCCGTGATGAGATGTGAAATTCCATGCCTTTGTTCTCCATTTTTTTCCAGCCCGACCTTCCTTTTTTCGATGTCTTGATTCTCTGAAGCCTTGCCTTCAATGCCTTACAGAGCTAAGTTTGAGGCATTTGTCTTTTATTTTCTCTGCACTGTGTTGCTGACTCCATAGGGAATGTACTGACAAATTGCACTTTGCACTCCTGCCACTAGATGGAGAATGGCACGTTGCGTGAGGAGCCTTACCTTACGGGCACTCGTATCGGAACGAGAAACGAGATGAGGAGATTCCTGAGGCCAGGGAGGGGAATCTCTCATCCCGCTTAGATCGCAGTTCAGGGGGCATGGTCAGGACGAACTACCCTCAGCCTGCAATGGATGTGCAGTTAGATTTCTTCATACCGGTCCCCAGCGGGACCGCAAACAGTGATGAGATGGACTTGAAATATCAGCCATAGTTACAGAGCAAGATTGTGACTAGGGATGGGCACTAAATGAAAAATGAAATGCTGTTTGGTTGTTTCATTAGCTAAAAAAATGAAATGAAATAAAACAAAATGAGGAAGCAGTGTTTCGTTAGTAATGAAACAAAATGGTGGGTTTTTTTATTTTTGTTTAAAACAAACCAATTCATTTTGCTCTAAAACAGCTCCCGTGGGTCCTAGAGGCACCTAATTTGATGTAAACTTTCCTTGGACTCTCACCATTAAGCCCTACAAATTTGGAGAGTTATTCAACTTCAAAGGGGGTGCCCCCAGGAAAAAAATTCTAATTGAAATGTTATGTGATTTAAAATAGTGATCCCAGACAAATAGCAGTGTGGATTTTTTTTTTAATACTAACCAACTTGTTTCCTTTCTGTGTTGTCCCTGTGCTGTTATTTTGTATTCCTATTAAACTGTAGAAGCAGCAAGCGAATTGCAGTTTCATTTATCATGTTGGATCCTGTTTGGTGAAAGCGCTCCTTAATATGTGGCTCTGTATGTGGAAAGAGGGGTAATACACGGAACAAAACACTTAAATTTGCAATCCTCAATTCACTCCTTTAAAAACAAATGTGGCATTTCTTTTTAGCTGATATAATTTATCTGTAGGGTGTGAAAAGTGCAGTAATTCACTACATATCTTCTTTTTGTTCATTTTAGTGACTACATGCCTTCCAAGTGATTGCATCATGTTCCCTGTCAATGTATTTGTGGGGATAATGGTCACTCCCATTCCAGGCACTGAAATAAATGTATTTGCAGGTCAGCCCTCCCTATTGCCATCTATAATAGAATCCATTTTAGAACAGTGAGTGCAGGCTACAAACTACCCATTGTTGTTATACCAGGATTCAATGCCAATATATTTTATCAGAGCGTGGCATCTGCCTTGTAATGCATCATGTTCTGCTTTGGTAACAAAATGGCAATGCACCAGTGTCAACAAATGTAGTGACAGATGGACAGATAAAAAAATAATAATAATGCTTTAAGGGAAGAAGGAATGAGGGCTGCTTCTGCCACTTTTGCCTACTGCTGAGATTAAAATACTGGTGATCTAATTGGCTACCCATGCAGTTTTTATATGCTGGATTTGGGGGCAGACCACCTTTTCTGACTAATTCAAAGGATCCTTTTGCCTTTGATGCAGATATTTACTGAGTTGGAGAGAAAAAGGGAATTATGCATTTACCTCCCTTCTCTACCAGCAAGCTGCACTGAGGTTCTTGATGAGCAGCAAATATGCTGCGGAAAGCCTTTTTTGCCAAAAAGTATATTGCTTGTTGGAAGGGTATTGCTAATCGAGTGTAGTTGTGATGTGTGGGTACTTGGGGAGGGGGGGAGACTGTGGTGTTGTGTGTGTGTGTGTGTGTGTGTGTGTGTGTGTGTGTGTGTGTGTGTTCGTGTGTGCGCGCGTGTGCACGCACGTGCATGTGTGTTGCAGACATTTTTTTAAATATAAAATTACTTTCCTCCAGAAACTTGATTTAACCGGGGTTGTAAAACAAGCAGTTCCAGTTTTCAGTAGCATGCACAATATAGAAATGACCCGAGAGGTTTAGCAATTGCTTCTTAGCCAACTGCAGCTGGGATATGACACTATCTGAAATGACACGTTCTGTCTTCTACTAGCCAGACTGGCAGGGGAATGCGGATGATACAGGAAATTCTTGCCCTACCCCTTAAAGCTTTTGGCTAGCTGAGAGTGAATGAGGCACCCTGCCTATAGAAGGAAATGGCCAAATGATGACAACCTCCCAGATATAGTGTGTGCGTTGTTTCATTACAGTCGTGACCAACTCTTCGTGACCCCATGTCCATGGAGTTTTCTTGGCAGGAATACTGGAGTGGTTTGCCAGTTCCTACTCCAGGTGCCTACAGCACCTGGTATTCCCTGGTGGTCTCCCATCCAAGTACTAACCAGGGCTGACCCTGCTTAGCTCCCGAAATCAGGTGAGATTGGATGTGCTTAGGGCATCTAGGTAGATCCCAGACATAGACACACTATCTAATGACAAAGCTGGCTGAGCAAGAAGTGTGCTAATCCACTGGTCATCAGATATATGCATAAAACATTATAACTGCTATATTTTAGGTGTCAAGATCATGATGGATCTCCAAATGTTTTAAAACACGTGAGCAGCCATTTTAAAAAGACAGTGCATCCACTGTCAACACAGCTTGGGGACTCAGCATGACAAGCAAACCCTGAACCCACTATAGTTTATTTTCTTATGTCATTTTTCAAGGAAGTAGCAATGTTTAAGCAGGCTGACCAAATAAAAGGGGGAAAGGAAAAGAAGGTAGAGAAGAGGGCAAAATATTAAGGACACCTTAAGATGAACAGATTTGTTTTAGTGACCTGACAGACAGCTAATCATCCCAGTGATGGCCTGAAATTTTATAGGCCTTTTCCCCAACTTAACAATGCACTGTTATTTGCATCCTTACCTGCACATGACCTCCACCATCATAGGAATGTGTATAAATACAAATATCATCGTAGGGTTCTCTATATTTGGCAGTGGATTACCATTGCTTGCTTCTGTGCAGTATTAAATGGTTAGCTTGAGTGTCACTGCTATTTTATGTAAAAGAGCATCAGCCAATGATATCTAATACTACAACTGCTGCCCAGAAGCTGCTTTCCAGAGGTTTCTCCACACCCACCCACTGTTATTGGAATTATCCATTCTTTTCTCAAGATGCAGCCGTGACTCTTGAAGATAGTACAGGGTGGATGTATCTTTGTTGGTGTCTCCACTTTGCCGTTGGATGACCCAACCAGGAATCCAGACACATAATGAAGTGTAGCCTCTTGATTACAATGCTTCCATGATACATTCACTCTCCCTCACCATATTAAGGTATCTATCCGAAATATGTTGTACCTTAGTTCAATCATCAGTCCAAACAAAGACTGCAGCGAAGAAATCAGAAGAAGACTGAGTCTGGGAAAAGCATCACTGAAGAAACTCAAAAAGATAGCAAAGCGGATGGACATATCACAGGAGACCAATGCCAACATCATAAATAATAATGTTAATAAATTGTATTGCTTCGGGCACATCATGAGAAAGTAAGACTCACTGTAAAAGACAATAATGCAAAGAAAAGTTGAAGGAAGTGTGTGTGTGGGGGGAGAAGACCAGGGCTATTTGAGGTCACTTGTTCATGGTGTTACCATTAATCAGAGGTGACTCATCAGCATGTAAGAACAACAATGATAGCTCATAGAATCCTGAAGTTGGAAAGATCCTATAAGTCCAACTCAGTGCTCCATGCAGGAATACAAATTGAATGATATCTGCCAGGTGGTTGGTCATTATGAACATTCCATGTGTCTGAAGAAAAGGGCTTTGACAAAGAGGCAGGACAGCCAAACCCGTGCTCTGTCTGGGATTGGTTAAACAGGTAAAGAGGAGGAGGAAAGAGCTCCAGTTTGTGAGTGGGAGACCTGGCCAGAGAGGTGGATCAAGGGAACACATGGTGCCACACAAATTAACTGACACATATCCCCAAACTGAGGTCCCTGTCCATCTCTAGAAGGACAGACTTAGTTTTGAAGAAGGAAGAAAATAAAAGGTGTGGAGGACGAGGACAATGCCATTAGAAGAAGAGTGGAAAGATGCCAAATCAAGAATGGGTTGTTAACTGTGGCCTTGCTGATGGAGGTATGAAGTGCTTCTGATTTTTTTTTTGGGGGGGGATTCATGGGTGTTGGAAAGGGTTGCATAGGTGGGACTTTCATGTACCCCAGGCCATTGTCCACCTAATGAGCCTACTCTGGCAATTATCCACCTATGAGGCTATTCAGGCCATTGTCCAACTTATGAGCCTATTCAAACCATGGTGATGGTGAAATCAAGGTGAACTATAAAATGGAGGACTCGCCTATAACTTTCCTCAGATTGATGAAGCTGTTTGGATGAGTAGTGAAATGTTTTGATCTCTCAAGGAAAGAAGTCTAGCTGCCATGACTCAAGTTCCACATGTACCCCCAACTTTGACCTGCAGAAGGGTTTTTCTGATGTTTCAATCATCTGGGAAACAAAATGCTTCTACCATCTGGGCCCAGGATGGTAATGGGTGAAATATGAAATTTATGACTTTGGTTTACAGGAGTTGCCTCCAACAGGATGAATAATGAAATATAGGGTTGCTCTGTGCCAAATGTCCACAGGGACATCCAACCAGTGAAGAAGTAATCCTTATGAATGTGCATGGCTTGTTTATCCATGGTGGACAAGGCAATGCATGGTTTTTTTGTTTTGTTTTTCTATTAAATAAATTTATATAAAACAAACATTTGTGAAAACAAATCTCATATTACAATCATTCAAAATAAAAATGTGGGGAAAAGCAAAAACGTCAACAAAACAGAAATAAACTGAATCCTTATTGAGAGTAGATCCATTTCCTTTCTTAAATACTTATGTCTAAAATGGATTCCAGATATCTTTAAAATCATTAGCAGGAGATACCCCTTTGCTCGTTACAAAATCATGTTAATTTATCATTAGTCCACTGATTTAGTCTGCCCTTAGCCCATCTTATTCACTTTTGACTTTATGAAGGGTGATGACTTGCTATGGTTTTATTTGCATTATTCTTAGTTTTGGATTATGTTCCTGTTGTATTTTATATTGTAACAGTTAGTTCTGTGTTGTGAATCACCCAGAGTGGCCTTTGGCTAGATAGGTGGTATATAAATCAAATAAAGCAAATAAATAAATAAATAAATAAATAAATAAATAAATATTAATAGCCATAATTCCACATTACTTTAGACCAATCTTCTATTTTAAGTTGGCTAATAACTTGCCAGTTATTGACAGTGAGGAGGGAATGCATGGTTACAGTGACAGGTGGAGGTAGCCTATACAGTCCCAAGAAGTCTCCTACTGTGTTTCTGGAAAGTGATTAATAATTGGAATGGAGTGGGTATTATCCATTAATTGGCTGACAGAATATATGTATGAAATCTTTGGTCCTACCTTGCAATGGACTGTTCATTCTAAAAAAAGAAATTTAGGAATAACAAGAGCCAAACTCCATCTATAGTGTAATACAAATGGTGTAGCTTTCAGAGGTGATTTGTCTCAAGTTAAGAAATCGCTATACAGATTATCTGTAGCATGACTCAGTGCCAAAAAGAGACTACTGATAGTGTTTCTTAATTTCAGGCAATTCGGCTCCAAAATTTATGCATTGTGCCACATGATTTTGGGTACCGAAATTTCAAAAGTGCAAGTGCTGTCCATTTTACATGACCTTTAAATCATGCTGGGATGCTTATATTTTTATTTGGTGGTAATATGAGACTTGTTTTATGAGGTCTGTTTAAAAAAGAGTGAGAGAGACAGAGAAAGAGGGGTCTGAGAAATATTATCTGGCAAAAATGATTGATGGGGAATTGAGCACAAATAAATAATAGATTCCAGGGATAGGAGAAGATTGATAGAAATTAGAACAGTGAAAAACTACCGGGGCACTAAACAATTCAGATGAATTTAGAATCCTCTCAATACATAGTGCTATGTGCTGAGCTGTGGATAAAAAATAAATGTACAGCCTTTCCTGCCACTTGCCTGCTACTGACGGTTTAAGTAATCTAGACTAATCGTCCCAAAGCAAAGGTGCCATTCAGCTGTCAAAGCTAGTGCAATCCTCTCATTATCATTAATAGGAGTAATGTGTGCAACGAATAGATATCTCATAGATCAAAATGGCTTGATGCCATTTGCACATGATTGAAGAATGGCTTTGCTTAAATAACTATCCACCCTTTACCTCAGTGAGCACATCCCTCTTCATGATTTCCACCATGGCTGGTAGAAATCCAGTTATTACCTAAAATGAGCAACAGGGTGACATGAAGCAAACAGGGAAGTAGCTTTTAAATTTGTTTGAAAAAGGTTGCTAAGATGGTAGCTCTTTGAGTTTTACCTCCAAATAAATGTTGACTGAAATATCTTGATTTGTATCTTGCCCATTATGCTATTAGGCTTTTGCAGCATATAGAGGAAAGTCCAAGATTTGCTGAAAGAAAGAAAGAAAGAAAGAAAGAAAGAAAGAAAGAAAGAAAGAAGAGAAGAGAAGAGAAGAGAAGAGAAGAGAAGAGAAGAGAAGAGAAGAGAAGAAAAATGTCGGAAATATTAAAAATTTCTACTAACCCAGTCCATTATATAGCAACTAGGGTCCATTCTGCCATGCAAGGAAACCACTTTAGGTTGTATGTCATAAAATGGCAGCAGCTAAGTAGTTATTTAATGAGCATCCATTTTCTACTCTACTTTATTTATTTATTTTAAGAGCATTTTTACTCTGCCTTTCTCCTTGGAAAATAACTCAAGATGCCTTACAGTAATGAGGGACAATATGGAGTCCAATACAATTAAGACATATTCAAGTTTGAGAACAGGGAATTGAGGGACATATTACAGCATTAAAAGACAACATTAAAGCTACAAGAGAACGTAAGCATTTAAAAAGACATGTGCATGTAATCATGCATGGTAGACCATCCAAAAGTTATGGGGGATGGAGACTAGCATTCAAAACATAGTGTCAAAGCAATCACACAAGGGAGATATAAACACAAAGTTATAAGTGGTTATAAACACAAAGTCTGTGCAATCATGTATGATAGATTCATAGAAAGACACATAATAGGTAGTCCATCATACAGGGAAAGCTTATCTGAAGAGAAAGGTCTTTGCCTGTTTCCAGAAAGACAGCAGAGATGAGGCAGTCCTGGCCTCTAGTGGGAGGGAGTTCCAGAGTCTGGCTGCAGCAGCCGAGAAGGCCCTTTCCTGTGTTCCCCCAAGATGTACCTGTAAGGGAGGCAGGAGAGAGAGGAAGACCTCTCCTGATGACCTTAATACCCCAGCCGGTTCATACAGTGAAATTTTATCTTTGAAGCAATAAAATGTCCTGGCTGGGACATTATCAACTAAAAAGGGAAGGCTGAGATCTAGTCAAGAAATAGAAAATAACCAAGATTTTGAAACAAATCCTAAACAAAGTTATTGTTTTGAAATAACTTACCTAGTATGTTGGAATAAGTATGCTGTGAGGAAGATTGAAATTAGCACAACTTTATTTACTATTCTTTATTTCTTTCTTTTTCTTTCTCTCTTGCAGATACATAGGGGAAGCTTCAAAATCTTCAAACTCTATCATTTCCATGAAGTCTTGGCTCATTCTCTAAATTTCCATGGTCCTCATGATGGAGATCTAGATTCAGAATCCTGCTCAGTCATGGAAACATATTGAAAGTGGCAATGGTAATCCAATGCCTCAAATTAGTCGCATATCTTTAACACCCTGTTAAGACCACCATAGTTTGGAAGCAATCTGATGGCACATAGCAACAAACATTAATTTGCAGTAAATGAGCCTGAGGTCTCTCACAGATAGTGGCATTGAAAGCCTTTGCTCTCTTTTGCAGTTGAAGATCATGGGATTTACCCTGGTTTAGCTGGATTACACATTCACAAACCGGTGATGGGGGTTTCTTTCCCTGCTCTCCCATTTTCCTTTGTTTGCTTAAACATGTTGCTACTTGCAAAGACAGTGATCCCAGCCCATATTTCCCAGTAGCATTTAATTTGACACTTCCTTCCAGGATCTTACAATCTTCAGGTTCTCTTTTCACTTCAAGATCAGTAAACTTTTTTTTCTTCCCTACAGTCAATTCCTATTCCATTTTACTGGGAAAGCAACATAGCACTAAACCTCCATTTTTTGGGGAGTGGGGAGCAGGCAGGGTAACACTAATGCATAGCTATCTGGGAGATGCTGGGGATTGTAAGGCCAAAAGGGGAAAAATGGACTTCTGTTGTTGTCCAGGTATAGTTTTGTTCATAAGACATAAATGCTGTATCCAGTGTTGGTCACGCTACAGGTGGAAGATGTCAATGTGTCAAAAAGACAGGGAAATGAGTTTAACATCTATAAATCTGTGAGTTTGATATCTTTCATCCAGGTGTGGCTCAGGCTCCCATGTCACCTGCAGTAGGAAGTGAAGTGCTGCTTCCCTGACATGCAAGGCTGCCAATGGGAAGCTTGTTCTGTCTAATAACAAAGCTGCTATCTCCTCTCAGTGTGATTGGATAAAGTGTGAAGCCATGGGCAGTTTGACTGCCACAACTCCTACTCAGGCCTTTCTGAATACAGTCCTTGGGAAAGAATCAAGGTCCAGTATGCTTTATGCAATGTAGTCTGCTGTCTCTCAGTTTGTAGGCCTAACCTTTCTCCTGATAGCTGAGGCTTGTTTCTCAGAGCGGCATGCAACCAGTCCTTCTACAGAACTGGAACCACAGGAATGCATGCAGAGAAATCTAACCAACAAAGGAGATACTTAGCGTGAATCTTATTAGTCTGAAAATAAACTTCAAAAAATGATTAAAAATCTAATGTCATTTTGAAAGGATTTATTTCACATTTACTTTCTTGAGAAAGGAGTTAATATTTACTATTTGGCCTTTTGAACTCACCACTCAGACATATGGCCTAATAAATTAAGTGGATCTCACTGTGCCTATGTACCATTAATGCACATAGAAGATTCATAAATCTGTTCTTATTAGGAACCCTTTTTTCCTGTAATGTTTGTTTCTTCGCTTATAATTTTTTTTAAAATAATAATAGGTTTACCCCAACTTTTTTTTATTAAAAAGGACCCATGGCCATAACAGCTTACATCATTAAAAGACAATATTTAAAGTTAAAGAAAGTAAGTATGCAAATACTGAAAAAGTTAAAACAAATACCACACTAAAATAATGGTAAACAGAAGCAACATCAACATTACACTGATTGAGTAGGCAGGCAGAACAATCCACTTGAAAACTACACTTACACAGTGAATCACTCAGGGAAAACTTGCCAGGACATAAAGATATTCACCAGGATATGGAAGGACAGCAAATAAATAAATAAATTCCAGCAGAGCAGAAGCAAAATATCAATAAATACTAGTAAGAGGAAAGCCAAGTATTCTTTTCTGGATTGCCATCTATATCTATCTATCTATCTATCTATCTATCTATCTATCTATCTATCTATCTATCTATCTATCTATCTATCTATCTATCTATCTATCTATCTATCTATCTATCTATCCAATGCTCGTGTGTTACCTAACCAACCATCTGTTTTTGCTAGTTTGTTGCAGTAAAAAAAATAAAACAAAAAGATTCATAGAGCATCTTAAAGAAATTACCTCTCTGCTTTAAGGTATGGAAATAATAACTTTCTTCTGAGCAAACATACATCGGATTGCACTGTTAATCCATGTTCAGAGCAGTTACAAATTTTGCTTTCCCTTACCCATGCATTCCCCATGTTTAAACCATATGCTGAAATTCAGTGAAACCTCTCTGAAGAAATGAATAGGATTATTCTGCAGGGATTTGGAAGAGATTCCTTAATCCGCCCTCCCCAGTGTGTATTCAAAAGATGTCAGCACAAGGCACAACCAATTCAAGAGAAAAAAAATACAATCCAGCTTCATCAGATAGCAGCAAAACACACTGCCCTTCCTTTGGGCCACTTGGTTCAATTACTTTAGTTTTTCATGAAGTACACTGGAGCCCATACGTTTTCCTCAAAGGGACAGGTACCAGTTTATGAGGTGGATATGGGCTTGGCGTTCTCATCAAGTGCTATAAAAATGTTATACCCCATCCCACATTCTTTTCTCAGGATTCTCCAGATACACACATTCACAGATTTCCTGTGCTTAATTGTAGTTTTGTGCATTATTTCTCATTGTGAATGTTCATATTAGTCCACAACCATTGGTTGTGTGGCTACAGCAGTGTTGGCAAACCTATGACACAGGTACCAAAGGTGGCACTCGGAGCCCTTTCTGTGGACACCCGACATCGCCCCTTCACAGCCACCTATATTCAGGTTAAATTGCTGTATTGGTACTTTGCAAAAAATTAGTGGGTTTTAATTCATAGTTTGGGCACTCAGTCCCTAAAAGGTTTGCCATCACTGGGCTATAGCCTTGACCTTCATGTTTCTCACCCATATGCCTTACAAATTCAAATGTTCTTGTTTCATTTGTGAACTGTTAGAGGCCATGGGTGCCTTGGTTTGGGATTAAAGCCATGCTTGTAGACTACAATTGAGGTGTTAAGGCTGCTTATAAAAAAGGAGAGCCAGATTTCAACTGGTTTTCCTTGACTTATGTAATTTCAGAATCCCATGTCTCTGCAATGTAGTGTAACCCTTTCAGCAAATCCCCTCAACTTCAGCATGGCATATGAAATGGAGTAGGGAGGGACAAGAAAAAAACCCTTTTTTCAGCATACAGTTCTCCAGCTCAGATACTATCTCCTTGTCTCTTAAAGGACCATATACTGAAAGCCCTTTCTCAGGTTTTGGTATTGTTCCATCCATATTAGTAAGCAGCTCACTGGCTCCTCTTTCTTGTAGAACCTTTATACTAATGAAAGAAGTAATACAGACATAATGCTGACATGCGTTGCTCCCAAGGTGCCTTCTGAACTAGCCAAGGGATCCAAAAGAAGAACAGAGAAGATATTCGGTTTATATTCCCAGCTCATCTATATCAGTCAAGGACTGGGAGGGGGGAAACCTTCAGAAGACATTCTTTAGTTCTGAAGGCATAGGATGAAAACATAGTAGCTGTGAATCTGATTCTCAGCATAAAAAAAAGCTTTTACCCCCTTAGAACAATCTACAATAGGATATTCTCTACACTGAGCAGACTTCCAATAAATCTGAGAAGGCTCAGGGGGTAGGAGAGGTCAGTGAAGCATGTGGAGTAATAAAATGACCTCACAACACTCAGAAAGGAGATCACCTCAGTGTTTATTTTTAGAAGACAGCTTTGGTCCCTGTTGAACTGTAGTGCTATGTGAAGTTTCTCCTTACCGTGTACCATAAGGAAAGGAGGCTTAAGAATATGGAAACAGTTACATCACTGAATGAACTGCATAAAGGATAAATCTTAATACTGATTCTGTAATCAAAATCTGAATGCAGATTTTGGAAGGAGACAGAATGAAGTGTACAAGGTCCCATGGGTTTCAGGTGATAAAATATCATTTTTAAATGAGCAAGAAGAGAAATAGCAGCAGCAACAGCAGTAAATATTAGTTTGTTAAAGCAAATTAAAATATTTTTAAAATTGGTCAATGCAATGTATCGGATACAAATAAAGGCCAATGAATGAATCCACCTTGTGTGATGCTTTGTTCTGTTTTTAAGCAAAGTGAAATATATTTTAGTTTCCAAACCACAGTGATGTTGAAAAACAGAGCAATCAGCTGTGCTGTTGGGATTAGGGAGCAATAATTATTTTGATTGATTCAGCTTTTCCACACAAGGAGTCTTTCCATACCTCACAAACTGTGCTGCAAAAGGAAAATACATCTTGCTTCAAGAATGCAGATATTGGGAAGGCAAATTCATGGCACTGGAGAAACCAGTGTGTGCACAAAGTAATGCACACATTTTAAAATAAAAATGGATCACTCAATTTTACAAACAAAGCATGCATTAACAAACTTTAATTAATAGGGAGTATGTGTGAACATGAGATAAAATGCACATCAGGTAAGATGCATGCACATACACATTAGTAAATATGTGTACAAATGTTAATGTGTTAATTATGGGTAATTACTGGGGCCATAAAGTTGGGAGGATAGGTTGTGCCTCTGGTGCATGCTTCATGCGCGCTGCTCTTGACACTGCACATATTGCTCAAATACCAGAGGAAAACAACATGCAAGTCAATATAGGAAAACCTATTGTTACTGTTTTGGGTAACAGAAGACCTGGCCATCATAACATTCCTCAGCACTACAGAAGAAGGAAGGACTACAGGGTTTTGATAACTCCCAAGGTACATAAAAATCTGAATTGCTCTGAAAAACATACTGCCAGGATCGCTGGACTGAAAACTTTGCTAGTAAATGCAAGATCAGTGAATGGGGAATCAACAATCATTCAGGACCTGATCCTGCAAGAACGTGCAGATCTCACTTGCATCAAAGAGCTTTGGCTGGATGAGGCTGGGTGTGTCAACCTCACTCAGCTCTGTCCTCCAGGTTTCTTTGTGGAACAATAGGCCACACCAGGGGGGCGGGGTGGTGGAGTGGAAATAGTATACCACAACTCCATCCCTCCTGCTAGATGCCATGTTCTCCAATTCCCTGGTTTTGAATGTATGTACTTAAAAGTAGGATCCAGGGACAAAATAGGAATTCTTTTGGTGTATTGCCCTACCCTTAACACAACAATTATTCTACCTTAGCTTACTGAATTGATAACAGGGCTGATGTTGGAGTGCCCTCAGCATATCCTTATGGGGGACATTAACATCCATGCTGAGGCAGCTCTAGCAGGTTTATCTGAAGACTTCATGGCCTCCATGTCAACTATGGGTCTGGCTCAAATTGTATCTTACTCAACCCATCCTGCAGGCCACACCTTAGACCTGGTCTTCTGCTCTGATATGGACATTGAGGACATTGAGGTAAATGAACTTTCTGTAGTCCCATTGTCCTGGACAGACTACTATATGGTGTGCTTTAGGCTCACTGTAACTCATAGCCTGGCCGGGGGGGTGGGGGGGGGAGTCAGACAAAAGCAATTGGTCCCATAAGGTTGATGAATCCAGATGATTTTTTTAAACTGCCCTTGGAAAATTTCCTACCTCTCTGATGGGTGATACTAGTATTGAATCCTTGGTTGAACTCTGGAATGGGGAAATGAGCAAAGCCATAGAGCGGATAGCTCCTAAATGTCGCCTTCTTCAAAATGAAAACCCAACATGAAACATACAAAGAAACAGTGAGGGGCCTTTGGAAGGCTTTCTCCAAGGCAGGGGAGGCAGCAAAGTAATCATTTTTTCCCTACCACCATTGATTTAGCACATAATCACCCAGGGCAGCTTTTCAGAATAGTCAAAAGTCTGCTACACGCTGACTAGAGATTAGCTATTGAAATGAAATTAAATGAACAACCAACCCATCAAAGAGAAATGGAACAAAACAAAATGGAAGTTTCTGTTTTGTTCTCTTCTTTGTTTGTTACCCACTGCCTATCTTGTCCCTGCTGCCACTGAAAGTCCTCCTGGTCCTGGAACTCCGCCGCCTGTAGAGGCGCTGGCCCCAAGCCATTGCCTCAAAAAGCCCCTGGCTGGGGTCCCTTATAAATTGGAACATTTAAAAAAAAAACATGCCCCAACCCAGCCCCAGGGGCTACCTAGTCGGCGCTCTAAAATTAAAATAATAATACTAAAAAATAAAACTAGTGCCGACCCAGCCCCAGGAGCCACGCAGTCAGAACTTTTTTTAAAAAAAAATAGGCGCTGGCCCCAAGCTGGGGGCTTTTAAAAATAAAATTAAAATTAAAAAATCATAAAAACCCACAGCACCGGCCCGGCCCCAGGAGCCACGCAGTCAGAGCTATTTTTGTTTTTTAAAAGTAGGTGCTGGCCCCAAGCTGGGGGCTTTTAAAAATAAAATAAAAATTTAAAAATTTAAAAAAAAACCACAGCACTGACCCAGCCCCAGGGGCTGCATGGTCAGCACTTTAAAATAAAAAATAAAAAATAAAAGAATAAACCCAGCACTGACCCAGCCCCAGGTGCCATGTGGTCGGTGCTTTACATTTCTTAAAAATCAAAAAGACTGCTTGGTGATGCATTTCGGGACAATCAGTGAGAATTTCCATGACAGTAAAGTCATGATATAACAATCATGTGCCTTCAAATCGATTCTGACTAGAGATGCAGATGAGCTGAAAAATGAATAATGTTTTGGGATGAATTTGGCTGATTCATCAAAATTTGTTGATTCATATGGTGTTAATCATGAATGGAGTTCCCCTGACAAGTATAAGCTGATTAATTTTTAGCATTTTTTGATTTGTTTATACATCAGACTATCAAATGCCCCCCAAGACACATAGAGACACTAAAATTGTAGTCTCCTCTACAATACTCCCAATATTTGATGTCTAAGTTATGCACCCACAAATAGTCCCCCTCCTCCAGAAAGTTCTTCCCAGTCACCTCCAACTTTCAGAGAAGATTCATCTGTCTCTCCTCTCCAATCTCTCCAACTTTGGTGAAGATTGGGTTTCTCCAAGTCAGTTGCAGAAGGGCACTTTCATGGGGAGGACCATTAATACATGTATAACTCACATTTCTGAAACCAAATCTTCATCAAACTTGGAGGGATTGTAGAGGAGAGTTGGTGGAATGGAAACCTGTCTGAACCTCAAGCCTCTCCAAACTTGTAGGGCTTGTAGAGGAGATTCAGAGGAAGCATCCCTGAAAATATGGGCCTCTAGATGCCAGGAGGGTGAGTTAGAGGATTTTAAAGGAGAGATTAATTTTGTTGATTCGTCAATTCAGTGCTTCATTAACTGGACAAATCACAGATCAAGATGAATCGAATGTTTTCGTTCATCCCTGTGGCAACCACCCCCTCTTACAAGTTTTGATTATTTCACTAAAAGAAACTATGGGGTCCAACAAGTGTGGTGTTTCACTTCCACTGGTTTAATTAGTTAAAAATCACTAGCTAAAAATTGTATTGAAAAGTGAAATAAAATATTGCACTGCCAGCAACAAATAGACTCTGCTTTGTCGCCACCTCTAGCGTTATATGATGTTTTCTCCAGACCAGTCAATATAAATAAAAATAAGTGTTTATTGTCTTATAAAAATAATTTCAGATAGTTTGTTTACCAATACAAAGTATAAGTATCTTATAAGTAATTTAGATACAGTAAACTGTTGATCTTTCTTCAGCTGGTAAAGACACATTTGCCAACATTTCTTTAACTGTTTTAGAGTACAACAAGTAATATTTTATTCAAGTTTCATTTTATTTATTTCTCCTGTGGAATTCAAACATGCCCTCACTGCTATGTAGAACCTAACTGAACTACCTATATATATATTTCTCTAGTTAATTCCATTTTTATGGCCTCCCCACAAAACCAGAGGATTCCATTGGTTCTCTCCTGGGCCAATGAGCTCTCTTTTATTCTATCACTAGACATAGACAGACTTCTCAACAGAAATCACAGGATAATTACAGTCCACATCTGTAACTCTGACTTATGACAACCCTCTTCAGGATTTTTCAAGCAAAGTAGACTCAGAAGGTGTTTCCCTTTCCTTTCCTTGAGGGTGCTGCTGCTGCTGGGACCATATCATTTGCCAATTGCCACAAAGGCTGGCTCTGTTCACAGGAGCCACACTGGAGAATCAAATTTCCAAACTCTGGCTCCAGGTACCTAGAGTCCGGCCAGCTTATAATCATCATGTGCCTTCAAATTAGTTCTGACTTAAGGTGACCCTTTCCATGGTTTTCCAAGTAGACTACTTATAGGTGGTTTACCTTTCCCTTCTTCTTATGGGATGTAAAGTCACATATTAGTATAAAAGAAATTATGCAGCACTTTGCAAAGTAACCTTACAGCTTATTTACAGGAGGTGTGAGAGAAACCCAGTGGGGCTGTTAAATTGCTAGCAGTCTGATGAAAGAGGTTGAGGCTAAAGGGAAATGGGTGTGACCAAAGAAGTTAATTTGTTTGTGTATGTGTAATTAGAATGAGTTTTTGCTAAGTGAAGAATAGTTTAATTTTTTTAAAAAACACTGTCTCTTTTTAATAATTATATAGCCTTATGCCCTCAGGTGACAAAAAAAGTCTAAAAGAAATAAGTACAACTTGGGGTTATGGGGTGTTTGGAGTGTTTAAACATCTTAAAACAAGCCAATATTATTAGCCCTCATACAGAGCAAATGGGGATATTTTGAGCAAAATGTTTTTAATTCTTATGAGTATTTGGGGTGGGCTGAGTGTCAGGGGTGTTGAAGCTTACAAAAATGTCATTAAAGGTCTTCCCCGCATTTTAAAATCATACCATTCAACAGATATAGGATGGGAGATACCTGGCTGGAAAATAGTACATGTAAAAGGGATCTGAGAGTCTTGGTAGACTGCAAATTGAACACGAGTCAGCAATGTGATGCAGTGGCTAAGAAAGCCAACGTGATTCTTGGTTGCATCCACAGAAGCTTGGTGTCTAGATAAAGGGAAGTGATGGTACCACTCTATTCTGCTCTGGTCTCACCCCATCTGGAGTACTGTGTCCATTTCTGCCCACCTCAATTTAAAAAGGATGTTGACAACCTGAAGCGGGTACAGAGGAAGGTGACCAGGATGATTGAAGGTCTGGAAGAAATGCCTTATGAGGAACGGCTTAGGGAGCTGGGAATGTTTAGCCTTTCAAAAAGAAGGCTGAGAAGGGATATGATAGCTATGTTTAAACATCTAAAAGGATGTCATATTAAAGAGGCAACAGGTTTGTTTTCCATGGCATCAGAGACTAGGACTTGGGGCAATGGTTCAAACTACAGGAAAAGAGATAAAATTTAAACATTAGGAAGAATTTCATGACAGTTAGAGCTGTGGAATATGCTGCCACGGAGGGTGATGGAGTCTCCTTCTTTGGAGATTTTTAAGCAGAGGGTGGATGGCCATCTGTCAGAAGTACTGTGACGGAGGGTTCTGCATCAATTCATATTAATTGGGGGTATCAAATACATCAATGAATTAGCAATTTTGACCAAATTTTGCAAATCATTTTCAAATTTGTTCCTATCTCTACTCAGGGAAATCTGGGTTCAAATCCCACTTTGACATGATGGTGGCTGGTAAATCCACTCCTTAAGTATCTCACTTAGACTGAAGGCTGTATTAGGACTGCTACCCAATTATTCAAAAAAAAAAAATCCAGTTTATGTATATGAAATTTTATGGCTCTGTACACATAATTCAAAAAAAAAAAACTATTTTTCAATAAGCATGAATGGTAGCTAATACCCTCCTCTGAACTTGTTTCAATTTGTCAGTGCCTGTTTCAGAGTATGGTGTCTAGAGATGAAGATGAATTAAAAATGGTGATTCATCATGATTCATGATTTGTCAGACATGGTAGGTAGGTAATAGTTTATTGCTAAAAACCATTGGTCATCACAATCTTGATTTAAAAACAAAACCTTATAAAGTTACATCCGTGACAAATATAATTAAAACTTTTAAAAAACCGTGTGACATTTACAGAGCAATATAGTCCTCCCAAAGTTAGAGGTTGACCCGAATTTTCATAGCTGCCAGCGCAAACTTTGCAACTTGCTGTGTAACAAACCTGTCTGTACCAACAAGTAGCATACTCAGTTGGGCTCCAGGGGACCTATTGACCAGTGAACTAATAATTCCACCAAGGAATTTGCCTCTGGGTTGGTCGTGAAGGGGGCACCTGAGCAAGTAATGGGGCACGTCATCGACTTCACCTGAGCCACAAGGGCAAAGTCTGTCCGAAACAGGGATATTATCACGTCTCCCCTCTAAAAAAGCAGAAGGAATGATCTGAAAGTGCAGGGCTGCAAAAGCTGTCCTCAAGGGAGCTGAGGTTAAATTGTGGAAATAGCTTTCCAGCCTGAAAGATGTTTTAAACAAAGGATAATAAAGGGAGAATGACGATAATGAAACCGCAACCAATTCCTTCCATTTGGAACATGAATAAATCTTGTCTTTGACCAATTTTTTGATAGTGGGAGAGACAAAAGAGGGGATCGATTCAGTATTGATCCCGTAGAGATGTAATATGGGTCTAACTAGCTTTGACCAGGACACCCGCAAGGGGTGCTGGAGTTGTTCTATATAGCATTTATTTGGCAAGCGGGAGTCGCTCATAGCGGCCAGCTTCAACCAGTACATTGCCAAGGGAATGTGTGTGTGTGTTTCAATGGAAGTTAGACCTACTTCAGCTCTTACATATGCAGAGGGCGTGCCACAGGGTACAGCAAGGAGAGATCAGATAAAAGAATTTTGAACCACATCAAGGTGTGGTATTTACTTATAAATCAATGAATCACCAAATCAATGAACTTCCAGTAATGAACTGACAAATCAGTGAATTGATTCTCCTTTAAAGAGAAGAAAAGAATTCCATATCACCTAGAGGTAGGGATGCTTTCTTTGACATTCCTGTTCAGGATTGGGGTTCAGACATCCAAGGTATGCACCGCTAAAAAGTGCCCCCCCCCAAAAAAAGTGCCCTTCAAGAACCTAGAGACACTGATCTTGCAGGGAACTCTCTAGCAACTCTCCTGTACAATTCCTCCAATGTTGGCGAATATTGGGATTCAGACATTTGAGTCATCCACTCACAAAGTGACCCCCTAGGAAAGTGCCCTTTAGAAACTGGGTTGGAGAAACCCAATCTTCATCAAACATGAAGGGATTGTAAAGGAGATTCACGAGGTGTTTCCCTCCAAATGAGGTGTCATTAGATGCCTTGAGGGCCATCTTACACTGTGATGAATTAACAAATAAAAAACTGCTAAAATGAATGAATTCATATTTGTTGAGGAAACTCCGTTTATGATGCATACAAATAATCAAATGTTGATGAATCAGACAAATTCATCAGCAAGTGTGATTCATTTTTCAATTCATCCCCATCTCTAATGGTGTCCTGAATCAAACATAGTTTTCAAGATGAGCCCGAACAAGTGTCAAATAGAAGCAAAGTAGTACTTCACTGGATTTGGAGACTATATTTCTGATCAAGCAGTCTAAAACAGCAATAGCCTTTGTTTTCCAACCAGATGGACTATTGACTCACATTCAGTTTGTGAAGCACAATAATTCCAAGATTCTTTTCCCATGTAGTATTCCCATGGGTGTGGGGGGAGGGAGGAGGAAGGAAAATCAATTCATTCATAAACTGGTCCTGGAGGGGAGTGTTATTAAGGCCAGCTCCTCATCCACTCCACGGATATGAGATCAAGCCTGAATACTCCCTAGAATTAAAATTGACTAAACGGAAGCTGCCGCATTTCAGGCATATCACGAAAAGGAAAGACTCAGCGGAAAAGGCAAAAAATCCAGGCCGATGATGAAGGAAGCAAGGAAAGAAAAAGGCCAAGAGATGGGTTGATTTGAGAAGGGAAGCCACAGCAGGGGAGTTGATGGCAGGAGCTTCCAGGGGTGGTCAACTTGTTCACAAAGCAGGCAGAAATCAGATGCCATTTGTGAAGCAAATCCTATCTTGTAACTGGGCATTTGATTGCTTTTTCCTAAGTGTATAAGTCTGCACTTACCTCCATTAAATTTTGTTTTGTTTTCAATTGTGTGTTATCATGTGAATATTTATCCTTTGTGTGTTTCTGAAGCTGTACCAATCCTTTGGAGGCCCCCTCCCCTCTCCTCTCCTCCCCCCCAAAAAAACTTGGCATTTCTTTAATTATGTAGAAACGACACTGCTCAGAGGAATACCTGAGAGCATTTTCTCCACAGCAAGTATTGTTTAAATAACAGATGTAAATGCAAGCCAGTCTTAAGCACCTTCATTCTTTATGTGCAGAAATAACTCATAATTTTCTCTTTTAATTAAATGTAGAATATTTGCCCAGTGTTTGCACATGAAACATTAATGACAAGTGTGTGACATAACTGCATACTTATTTATTTTTAATAAATGCAGGCCATGGAGTCGAAGCTTGTGTTGACATCACATATTTTCCCTCTCCTCCGAGTTTTATTAATGTTTTTCCAACCTGTTTCTTATTTCATTCCAGAGGAGGCCACCCCTTCTCTCAAGAACACTTACTGGGCAGGATTACAATTAAACGAGTAGCTGACATGAGACAAAGCTCCATCACGAGACGAAGGTGAAGTATACCACACAAAAACAGTATTGTTGCCACCATTAATGGGAAACTCACAGGGTGAAACACATGTCTATATTGTTTTATGATGCTTTGTAACAGACAGATCAGATTATCCATTTCACTAGGAATGGGCCTGTGTGTTAGAACTGAGCCTGAGCACCCTGAGGCCGCCCTCCACCCAAGCCTCCTGACCCTAGGTATCATGCATCCTATGGGGTCACCCTGTTTTTCCTTCCCCCTCCTAACCTTCTCTTTGCTTAATTCTGAGAGAAGGAATGCCTTGCACTCCTTGGATGCCTTCCCATGAAACTCACCTGAACTACTTTCCTTTTGCACTACCCATAGCTTTGATGAAGTGGCTACCTGTCTTTACTACCCTGAAACCAACTGTGCATGAGAATGGGATAGCGAAAACTCACTGGAGGCCAATTCTGGGTACAGGTTCAAAATACACATCTGGCCCTGATGTGACCAGCTCCTCTAATTTTCACTACATCAAGGGTGGGTGGGTGAAATGCTTCTTGAAGTCCAAAGAGGCCAATGTAGGCTCGGACAGCCCTTTTATAGGCTGCCTAGCCCCTGCCTATCTATCCCCATAGCACATGGTGTGTGTATGTAATCTGGGCAGGTGAAGAAATTCCCTATGTCTTGTAAGGGCCTCCTATGGGGCGCCACCACCTTTGGTTTAGTGAGGTCAAGAGCAAAGACCTCCTCAGTGGTTGCTCACGGGCTTTGGCGTGTGCCCAGATAAGCAAGGCTGGACCCCTCTCTCCTATCCTTATGTCATCAGGCATACCCTGTGATTGCATTCTTTTAGCGCCTGATGTTAACAAATTAATATGAATATTAATTAATATTAAGCCCCTCACTTAAGAAAGCTTCCTTTATGTTGTGAGACATAAGAAGTCACTTTCCCTCTATTTTTCATTTACTACTCAGCTCATTTTTTGGTTAGTGCCAATTGTGCACACATTTTAAAAGCCGCCCGTCTTCCTTCACTGGAAACCTTCAGGTCTCTAATCATCTACAATGAATGGTGCTTACAATGATTTCCTTTATCAATCTTAATGCTCACTCTATTCCCTGATAATCAAATTGCACTCTGAATAATGTAATGTACTGAAATTACTTGTCCGTCTGCTCTGTGTGCCTGTACATGTGGGAGGGAAAGATCCTCATCGCAACCTACTCATTCATTTTCTTCCAATTTATACTTCAATGCTTAGCTTTCAGATTTGCTACATTTTAGGTTGCTGAGTTTATGTGTTTGTTAGAAATCTGAAAGCCAGCTTTGTAATCATCCTGTCCCTCATTATCTGGAAGCAGTAGTAATAAGGACAAGAAGACCAAATTCTTCAGAGTAAATTTCACGGTCCTCAACATGTAGTTTTTAAAAATTACTTTCTGACTTTTTGAACTGATAAGGGCAGAAGTGTAATCTATGGGCCTGTTGCTGCTCTTGCTGATAATGAGGACCTGAGGGGTCCCCCCCTTTCTTCTTTCCCCAGACTAGAGATGGGCACGACCAGAAAAAATGACGTTTCGAGTTGTCGTTTGTCGGAACGGGTCTGTTTCGGGTCGTTTCCGTTTGTCGCGAAAATTTTCAAAAATTTGTCGTTTCCATTTGTCGTTTGTCGTTTCCACCACGATTTAGTGCAATTTGACGTCCCAGCATGGGGGCGTCCCGCAATGACCCAGAGCAGGCGGAAAACACTTTAAATTGGGTGATGATGATGAATAATATCATTGCATGAGACAGCATATTTTTGAAATAAATCCACACCTCCTCCCCCTCCCACTCGAACCTCACCCCTTTACCCAATTAAAAAAAAATCCTCTCAAACTACAAGAGGGGGAAAAAAAGAATAAATTGCTGCAAAGCTGCAGCCAGGAAATCAAGGAAATGAAACTATTTTCTAAATTCAATAATTCCCTGCCTGCCTGCCTAACTTAAATCTAAAGCCTCCACTCCCTCCCTCCAAATTCCGAATAGAAAGCCTCCAGCGGAATCAAAAGCATTAGCCAGCAGAAGCCAGCCACACAGCCCTCCAC
>JAHTLZ010000122.1:13537758-13570258 GCA_023846285.1 Phrynocephalus versicolor
AATAAATAAATAAATAAATAAATAAATAAATAAATAAATAAATAAATAAATAAATCTACAGTGTACATAGCTCTCTGTAGGCACAGTTGCTAAGATCATGACATAGTAAGTTGTAAGTAAAGTAGGCCCATGGAATCAATCAATGTTCTAAGCCATTTCAAGATATTGGAAAAGGCTGCTGCAAAGCAAGGAACCCCACCCACTAGGGATCCCTTTTGTTGCAGGAAAACTGTTGGGACTGTTGTTAGGGAGGGGATCGATCTTCAATGTCTGAAACTCATTCTTTCTACCAATAGTGAAATCATCCTGCCATCAGTAGTTCCTCCTCCAGTCTTGAAGCCCCCACCAGCTTCCCACCAATAAAAGGGATTCCACAAGACCATTGGGACCTTTGAGGCATCAGCGCCACTCATGACACAATCAGATTTACACAGCACATATTATGCACAAGAGGGTATCCTATAGACCATATTGGCTGCTGCCATTGGTGTTGACAACATTCAAGCAGCCTTTTGCTATGTAAAGCTTAGCATCCTTTCACCTGCTAGCAATGTGGGCACCATGTTGTCAAGCAATATCAAACCATGTCCACCTATTTTGAATCAAGCATACAGAAGCACAATATCCCACATTTCTAAAGCAAAGGCTTGTTGAAGAATTTAATTTAGATCAAGTTCCAACTGCTGCTGCTAAAGGGGGTTATTTCATTTCACCACATTTCATGCCAGACTACCTTCCCATGGGAACAAACTAGAACTATGTAGCCTCCTCTTGCATATTATGACAGTATAGATAATGCTACATTTCCCAAAAGATTCTTCGTAATGTGGAAGTATCATTGTTCCTAAAATGATGAGACTGTATTGCTGCTTCTCCACAAGTCTCTCAAATGCATAAAATAAGGCTTAATAACTGGCAGACAATTCTTTGGGGGGAAATTCAAAAGCCTCTCTTCTCTGTACCAAAACCCTACATCAGTTTGTCACCCTGGCTCCTAAATCCCCAAATCATCTTAAAAATCAAGTCTCCAGGGTAAGCAGCACTGCTGGTACCTCACCAATTTGGGGGAGGGGGGGAGAGATTTCCAATTTACCTTCCCCGTTAAATCTGCCCGGAAAATGAGCCTACATCAAATTGGTAAGATCAAGGAAGAGAATGCTTGCAGCAGTCTCTCACAAGTTTCAAAATGACTCACAAGGGTTTAAAAGCTGTATGTGCATTGGTAATGAAGAAGAAAACAGCAGGGAGAGTAGAAACCAGCATTACCTAGCTTTTTCTCATAGCTGATAATGCCAAATTTCCAAACAAAAGGAGGTAAGCGAGAAAACTGGAGTAGAACAGATTTCTTTTTTAAAAAATAATGAGTTGGGAAATAACGTTCAAAATATGGTCATTGCCACTATAAATGTGTCTTAAATTTGTAGGCTGATGGTGTAGATCTTATTAAAAGAAAGTCTGGGGTTAGTCATAAATAGTAATTGCCATGTATTGTTGTGATTTCTCCCTACCGCTCACTGCTATGAAGTTCCTGAACAGAATCAATAACACTATTAGGAAATGAACAAAATCTGCGTAATTTAAATATGGTCCAGTGGTCTATGATGTAGAAGAGGATTGTCTACCTTGTACTGGTGTCTGTGTCTACTATAAATGTATATGTTCCTTTCAATGCTCAAATGCAAGAGTACCAGATACTGCTATAGATCACTAAAAAGGTATTTATAGCCTACTTTTGCATTTGTATTTTGTAAATACCACATGGCTTTTTTATTTGGGGGGGGGGATTATGAAGGTATTTAACAATGTTGTTCTAGTATGCTTCTGCACTAAACCCTGCCTTTACTGTATGTATTGCTGTCGATTTTCTTTCTAATGTACTCCAGTGTGAGTTATCTGATTGGCAAGGCATCACTATATCTGAACTTTTGTGAATGTTAAAGCTTGATTAGAATGACTCCCAAGTTCCATCAGAAAGAAGCTACAGGAAATCTAAAGGCTAGGTAAGGGCATAAGGTTGACATTGGTGCCAAAGAGAACCTTTCCTTCTAACACCCCCTACTGCCAAGGAAGGGCAATTCTAATATGTGCTGTAAAGAAGAGGAATAAATCTCCCCAGGGATATGTACCACTTATGGTATGAATTATTTTCCTATTCCTCTAATTCAATTAAAAATATTTAACACACTGCTGAATGTGATGCAGAAAGGGAATGACTGACCTTGACCTCATGAATTCTGGAACTCTCCAGGGTCAGCACAAAGGTTGCTAAAAGTGAAGCTCCTTCAGGGTATGCCTCCCTTCATAGTTAAACTGCCAGCTTAACCACTCAGTACAAAAGGCACTGAGAATGAGTTAAAATGTAGAACTTTATCTCTTAGACAGATTTCTGGACCTGTCTTGGGAGCCAGAGTCTATTCTCTAAGGCCGCGGTCTTGCCATAGTTTTCTGTGTATATAAATTTCACGTGCATTTTTTTCGGGCGGTCACATGGTTTTTAATGTGCAGTGTCCTCTCTTCTCTGTCGTATTTTCCTATTGTGGTTCTGTCTCTACCTGTCTACTTCATATTTTCCCCTTCTTTCCGGCTGTACCATCCAAGCCTCCATGGTGTTTAACCTCGGGAAGCTGCCAAAAAAGGGGAACAACAGATTTTACTGCGTATTTTAGGGATCCTGTTGTGGTTACAGAAGCAAATAAGTAAGCATTTTCAAGTGAAGTCTCTAAATCCAGTCCCTGGCGGTGGTTTAGGAAACTTCACTGAAACTGCTGTTCCAGGGGCGTGGTCAGCCAGAACCGGAATTTATTTCTCTTTGCAGTTAGCATGCGATCTTTTTATGTGCAGTTCGCTGCTGGGAAACTACGCAGAAACCACTGGTAGGACTGTGGCCTAAGAAGGCCAGCCCAGCTAATGCGTTCTTTAAGATGTGTGTGTTCTGTGCTGTTAAGTCAGAACTGATTTATAGTGACTCTAATAGAGGCTTTCAAGGTGAAAGAGATATTAAAGGAATGATTATACAAATTCCAATCCCCCAGTGAGTTTCTATAGCCAAGTGGGAATTTGAACCCTGTTTTCCAGGGTTCCAGACTGTAACTCTATCCAACACACCTCACTATAAATCTCTTTAAGGTAAGAGTGAATAAATCTGTCCATTTCAATTTATTCCACCTTAACATTTTTAATATGGTCATTTTGTACCTCTGCTCCAGGGGACAGTAAGACAAGGAGTAAGACAGTTTCTTGGGGGTGGAGTCCCGTGATTTGGGACTAGAAAAATCAGCACACACAATTTCTGCACAAAAGTAGCATCCCTACATTTCAAGAAACAAAGCATATGTAAACAATAATCGCAGAATCATTAGCTGGTTGACCAAAAAGCTGGAAAGAAACCCATCTGATGATTCCAATTTTAAACAGTTTGTTCAGCAAACCATTAGCTACAGTCAATTGTTACAGTTGGTGTTGAACCCTTTTACTCATATCGCCCATATTGCAAGCATATTGGGGTCTGATACAACAATGTCAAAGATTGTGTGTTTAAAAAATTGGTACAGCTAGACTAGTGCCCTAGTGATAATAATGTGGCAGTCACTTTCACAAAGCCTATTCCGGATCAGAAGCACATGTTTTTAAGGGAACAGTTGGGCATTCAAATCAATTAAATAGGAGGGGTGTCAAATATTAGAGAGGAAAAAACATTTCGTATTAGACAGAAGAGGTTTGTCTACAGGTGTTTTGCATGTATATTTAATTGATTTGTAAAATGGAGTTCAGTATGCACACATTATCAATGATAGGGTTAATTAACTTCCCCTCTCTATAGTAAGGCTCTGATCCATGCTCCTTCCTTTAAGCTTCCGATTCCAATTAGAAAGAATCTTTCTAGGGGCACTCCCTTTGGACCTTAATTACTCAGTCCCCTTATCCCCAAACCTTTCCAAATTTCAGGGGCTGACCTAAAATTGCTTGCTTCCCTGGGTTTTGTAATGAAACTACTTAAAATTCGTTTTACAACAAAACAAAACACAGGGGGATGAAATGAAACAAAACAAAACACTATTTTTCCGTTTTATGCCCATCCCTAGATATAATGAGCGAATCTGATGCAAGATAGATACAAGAGCATGATGTAACCAGTTTCCTGACTGGTTATTGTAAGTGTAAAAGGACTCCAGAAATAAGTAGCCTGACTTTTCTATTAACCTTTTTCTATTTACCATTAAATTGGATCTATACTAATCATTTTGGGGTGCTGTAATTTTTTATGTACCCTTTTAAATTTACCTTCCCCTAAACTAATTGTCTAACTTCTACGAGGACAACTTATAATGACACAAGGTTCTTTGTTGATTTCTCCAGCTTATTCGGGTTGTAACCAGCAGCTAAATCACTCTGTTTTTGAACTTTCAAAAGAAAGTGAACATTTTAAATAATACAAAACTATTGTGCTACATATGCTATTTGAATGGGTTTAAGGATATAGAAATGAATGATGATGCTAATTTCAAACAATATAGCAATGGACAATATAGTAATCAATATAACAATAAAGAAACAATTTTTCCCAGACTTATCCTCTTAATCACCAACTAGTTTTGGGAAATTAAACATATACTGACACTGTTGTTGCCTGTATTGTTAAGTCACTCATTCTCTCTCACACACTCAACATTTCGCGCCTGAAATCATGCTTAAGTCTGTAAACAACTTAAAAGGTGTCAGGTCTCAGAAATCTATGGAACTTGTTTGTAAATGAACCTGCTTCAGATCAAATTGAATGTCTCCCAATGCCATTTGTTATCATCTGAGGAAAATACATCTCTTGCTTCCCCTTTCATCAGTAGCTACAGAACAGAACGAAGGTGGTGGGTGAATCTAGAAGGCCGGCCTTTGCATCTATCTTCCATTTTCAAGATAAAGGCTGTTGGATGACACAAACTGATATAAAGCAAAAAGGTAATTCTTGGCTATTATCAGCAAAGAAAGCTGTAATCTGCAACACATCGTCTCATGAACAACTTCAAAAGCAACCCACAGTGTGATAGGAACAGAATTTGCACTAGCAAAGCTGAGGATTACCAATAGAAATAATATTTCCCCCAACAACTGTTTAATAAAAGATACCTGTTGGTGTCCCGTTCAAAGCTTAGAAATAGCATAGTGACTCATAACAAGCTGCTATTGATGTAACAGAAGTAATGCAACTGGTAGTTCATAGAATCATAGAATCATGGAGTTGGAAGAGAACTCAAGGGCCATCCAGTCCAACCCTCTGCCGTGCAGGAACCCCATCACAGTGCTCCCAACAGATGGCCATCCAGCCTCTGCTTAAAAACCTCTGAAGGAGACTCCACCACCCTCCATGGCAGCATATTCCACTGCCAAACAGCTCTAACTATCATGAAGTTCTTCCTAGTGTATAAATTGAATCTCTTTCCCTGTAGTTTCAAACCATTGCCCCACATCCTAGTCTCTAAAGCCATGAAAAACAAACCAGCCCCATCTTCAATACAACATCCTTCCAAATAGTTACACATTGCTATTATATCCCCTCTCAGCCTTCTTTTTGTAAGGCTAAACATTCCCAGCTCCCTAAGCCACTCCTTGTATGACATTTCTTCCAGACCTTCAACAATCTTGGTCACCCTCCTCTAGACCCGTTCTAGGTTGTCAACATCCTTTTTAAATTGAGGTGTGCAAAACTGGACACAGTACTCCAGATGGGGTCTGACCAGAGCAGAATAGAGTAGTACTATCACTTCCCTTGATATAGACACAATACTTCTGTTCATGCAACCAAGAATCACATTGGCTTTCTTGTTGGCTGTGTCACACTGCTGACTCATGTTTAATTTGTGGTCCACCAAAACTCCCAGTTCCTTTTCATAGGTACTATTTTCCAGACAGGTATATCTCACCCATTATCTGTGCAATTCATTCTTTTTACCTAGATGCAGCACCCTACATTTCCCTCTGTTTTAACCCATTCTGTTAGCCTTAGCCCAGCACTCTAATCTGTCAAGGTCATTTTGGATTTTCATCGTATCTTCTGGGGGATTAGCAACCCCTCCCAATTTGGTATCATCTGCAATCTTATTCTTTGGGTATTATGACTAACCTACCTGGTAAGAGAAATATACATTGATTTTGTTTGTATAGTATTTGTATAAATACAAAGGAGAAAATAAATGTATAATTCTATAATTTTTTTGCTTATATGTTTATATATAGGAAGACCTGGCAAGCTCTGGTCCATCCGGTCACAAAGACTCAGACACAACTGAATGACTGAACAACAACATATTTTTATATATTACTTACACTATTTGTATAATGAATTTTATAAAACAATTGAAAGCCACTGAGGTATATTTGATTGAGTGTCAGGCTGGAACTCAGAAAACCTGGGTTCAAAAGTCTAGTTTGCCATGGAAGACCACTCCTTGAACATTTTTCATTCCTTGGTAACTAAGTGACTTGGTTCTTCATTACAACCGGACCTTCCCCCAATATTTCCAAGCTGCAATGTCAGAAGGAACCAGGGAATCTTTTAGTTAATTTTTCTAGCATCCTAGCTCAAACAACACAATGCATTAATAATCCACAATGAAATGGATTTGCAGGCTTGTAGCAATGATAAAGGTAAAGGCATCCTGACTCCCAAGAAACAGTGAGCAAAATCTTATTGGTGTAAATTTAAGTTGGCAGAAGCCCATGATGTCTTAATGTGGCACAGATTAAATGTAATTTAAATGAATTGAAACCTTCACATCTTTTTTCCATTTGAAATTCTGAACTCCCTCAACTTCCTTTCACCCTGGGGAAGACTTTGGGAGCCTTCCGGTATGCCAAGGAGCAATGTGGACTCACCCTGGGCTTGCTGCTCATCGGTAGAGTTCTTTCAGTTGGCTGTGGTGACCTCGCTGAGTCTGAGAAGAAACGAGCGAGGTGGTGGGGGACTGGAGGACCCCACCCATGAGAGAGGCTTGCGGACCTGAAAGGGGACCGACAGCAGAGGAGGCATTTTTAATGATAAAGCACCTGCAGTAATGTGTAGTTTCTAAAGGACTCTTAGGGTTCAATTACACAGGCCAAAGGAACACCAGTTATACTGATATATTTAAAATTGTTTCAGTTTTTTTGTGTGTGTGTTCACATGACACACCACTAACATTGATTCATTTGCTTTAGCAATCGGTCTATTTCCTCCTCAGTGATGTACGGATTCAGTTCATTTCAATTCACCATGTTGCAGTCAATTTATTTACTTGGTGAAAGGGTTGGGTTTGGGGTCACTGTGACCACTTCATGGCCACTGCACTTGTTCCTCCCTTGTTAAACATTTTCTTTTTAAAGGCATATTGATACATCAAAGCAGCTGCCATACAAAACAAAGAATACATTACTCAGAATCACCCTTGCTGGTGGAGAAAGAGAAAGGACCATTTCTTCAGAACAAGACCGAAGAAGACAGACAGAGAGGGAATAACATGGAATACATTGATCATCAGTCAGTGTTACACCACCCCTTCCCTGGGTGGCCATCATCCTTGTAACACTTTTCTGACATATTGACAAAGAGTTTTTACATTTTTGTAAATGAGTGGTGGTGGGCCTGCCCCTGTCCCAGAATCATCAGGATAAAAGAATCCGTTCCAAAAGCTTCCCAAGTGTAGTCTGCTAAAATGGTTCAAATAGCAGGTTGATTCTGAAAGGACCATCCGCCCTTAAAAAGAAGAGATTATTTTGGCATGTGTGATCAAGCCCTATGTTTCTGTGTGTTCTTCTTCACTCGAGGCCGCTCCAAACACCAGAAAGGTCTCAATTTGTGAGGCAAAATGGGTTTCTTTCTAATAGAGTTTCGCGTGCTGCAAAGTTGATTTTATTTCAATTTTTAGACAAGCGAGACATTGATGGATGAAATCCTGTTGCTTAGTGTAAGAAAAGTTGTAGCTTTCAGTCTCTTCCTAGCCAGTAAATAAGTAATCTCCACTGAGATTCTCCAGCTGCACACGCGCACACGCACACACACACACACACAGACACACACACACACACCCCTCTGCAGCAGGAATTTTTTGTTTTCTAGCCAGGGGCTTCTTGATGGAATTTTCATAACAATAAGAAAGAAAGAAAGAAAGAAAGAAAGAAAGAAAGAAAGAAAGAATATTGCAGACCTATTTTAAGCTTGTTTCCAGAAAACCCAATTTCTTAATTTTCGTTGGCCTCTTTCTATCCCTGTTAGGTGAACTGATAGCACTATATATAGATATGGATACATAATTTACCGCAATGGGGTGATATATACAGCACATTTTTCAAGAAATGGAAAGGAACCTTATTATGCATTCATATTAGCCAATATATGAAATGAAATCAGGATTTTATTTTTTTTTATTTTTTATTTTTTATTTTTTGCAGATTCTTTGATTTTGCAGGTGCCAGTTTAAAAGCAGCCTTTAGGTTAAAAAAACACAAAAGTGGGAGGATATATTATATGCATGTTTCCCCACACTTTTTACAGCAAGGCCTTTGTGCAGACTTGAAGATCTTACATGAATACAACACTTCATACCCCACGGTCAGCAAAGGCAGTACTAAGGAATGCTAGAAAGGGTTATCTATCAAGATCTGGCAGTCCATAGTTCTTCCTAGGTTGTTGTTCTTAATTGCAATATTTACAATTGCACTGATTTTTAAAAGGTTTTATACCATGCATAAACTTATTAATTCATTCATTCATAATGGCTTTACTATTCAGCTTATAATAATTCAAATGTGCAGGTTTCATCTGGTATTTTATAAATAATTTAATTAGCAATTTTTAAGAAGACTTTTTGGAAAATCTAAAATTTGGTTTTTAAAAGCTGTCCAGGTTTTTAAGGGTATTTTTTAATTCAAAACCAGTTTTGAATTGTATTTGAAATCAGATATGTAGCCGGCACAGGTAGTACACTGAACTGCCCTACAATATAGTCCAACCTCATAAGAAAACTGGCCGTTGATGAATTTGTGAAATTAATTCTGATTTTAGGTTTGAGGTCAAGGTCACATTGCTTTATTTTCTGAGATGGTTGAATTCTGGTATGCTATTACAATGGGGAATGAAAATGCTAGATGGGATTAAAGATCAACCTAAAAGCAGCATCTTTCACTTTGTTGATGTTAGGTGCTGTCAAGTTGGAATGTAACAAGGCTTTCAAGGCAAGTGAGATAATTAAGGACAGTTTTTGCCACTTCTACTTCCCCAATCAGTTTTAATGGCTGAGTGGAGATTTGAACCCGGTTCTTCATAGCCCTAGGCCATCACTCTACCACACTACACACAAAACTTCCACTTGATGTATTAAAAATATTTGAAAATATTTAAAAATTATTTTAAAGTGCATTCCTTGATTTTAACTGAATAACAAATTTGTTCAGGAATACCTAGTGGGGTACAGTGGACAAAGTAATCTACTAGGACTCAAGAGGCCTGAGTTCAAATCCCAACTCATCCATGGAAAATCATTGATGATGTGGAATGGGTGAAACCACTCTTTAAATATCTTACCATGAATGATGTATTAGGGTTGCTATAAGTTAAATAAGAACAGCAAATAGTAACAAAACTAACTGGTAAAAAGCTATGACTTCCTACTAGCATTTTTTTCACTAGCTTATCCCTTTATCCCTGAAGTATATAGAAAGTGGAAGTATATTTTTTCATATGAAAACATTTTTACTGTAAATTTTATAGGAGCCTCATGGCGCAGTGATTAAATGCCGGTACTGCAGGTAAAACTGTGCTCATGATCTGGGGTTCAATCCCAGGTAGCCAGCTCATGGGTGACTCAGCCTTCCATCCTTCCGAGGTTGGTAAAATGAGTACCCAGCTTGCTGGGGTGTGTGCTATGTGTAGCCTGCATACTGTTATTAAACTGTAAACTGCCCGGAGACTACTTGAAGTGGTATGGGGCGGCATATAAGCAGAACGCTTTGATTTGCTTTGCTTTTGCTTTATGTTCACATATATTTTTCTGTTGTTGTTGTTGTTGTTGTTGTTGTTGTTGTTGTTGTTGTTGTTGTTGTTGTTGTTGTTGTTGTTGTGGCTGCTGCTGCTGCTGCTTGTTATTTGTTGTTTCATTGTTGTTGTTGTTGTTGTTGTTGTCGTCATCTTTGTTCCCTTTAACCAATTTTCCTGTCTCCCAACTCCACCCCGACAATAGAATTACTGGCAAAGTCTAACAGACACAGAACACTTCCTTTCTTTTTTAAAGGCACTAGTCTATCTCCTGTACATTTTCACTTCCGTTTCCAGTTCCTCCTGGCTTTAAAATGCCTTGGGAAATTCAATCCTGTGCTTAATATTCCTCAAGAGCCTAAATCATGCACTCCACTTTTGATTAGGAAGTTTGAACAGTTGCTGTCCCTATACCTTGAGCCAGCAAATAAACGTATGCTTTATTTTTCATTACTTATTAAGACTAGATGTGGAAGTCATTACTTTAATGAAAAGAAGCAAATGATAAGCAATCCTTACGTATTTCCCCCCACTTCTTTGCCTCATGTAAGATTGTTTGTTCATTTCTATTTCTATTTATTATTCATCAAAGTGCTTTGATACTTAAAGCTTATTACAAGTAAGAAGGCTAATGGCAAATGCATCAAAGGGAAACTTGGATTCTGTTTTCTTTGGAGAGAAGCTATTTCCAGACATGGCCTCCATGAATTCTCTTTGGAACTCCTGTCATGCTTCCCTTTTGTAAAATTCTGCATTCACCCTTCTCAAATTTTTGTTTTTCAAAGTCTAACTCGTTATGTTTCACTTATAAACTATGACATACCTTTTATCTATTCAAATCTTCCTCCTTCTCTTCACCTTATTTTCAGTAGTTTTCCATTTTACTGCCATACCTTTAGTTACCTGCATTTTTTTTTTTTAAAAATGGTACTACTTGTCTGTAGACCACTACTGTACTGGTTTCCTAGAAAAGCAAAAAGGACTGAACAGCACTGAAATAAACAGAAGATAATATTAATATACAGCAACAACACAGTAAAATAAGTAAGTGGTCAAAGAATGTCATGCACAAAAACAGCCCTGGAGTACTTGCGCTAGCTGTATTCAGACCGATGAAGCTGTTTGGATGAACAGCGAAATGTTTCTATCTCTCTATCTCTCTCTCTCTCTCTCAAAAAAAAAAAAAGTCCAGTAGCCATGACTCAACTTCCAGATAAACTCCCCTGGATGACTGAGAATCTTCACAGACATACTTCAGACAGCCCAGACTGCATGTATCAAGAAAAGAGGAAATGAGCCAAACACAGCTCATGAAGGAAAAAGCTTTACAGCCTGGGCACCATGATGGAAAAGTCCCTGTCTCCTGCTTTTGTATTCCGTACTTCCATATTATTTCAGAAAGAAACCAAATGGGAAAACAGACTGCTGAGAAAAGCAAGGTATATTCTAAGGCATTGTTTTGTACTTTCTGCTCCCCCCCCATCCCATCCCCTGAAAACTAAACATAGTCCTACAATTAGCTCATGTGAAGGAAAAGCTGTTTGCTACTCTCCACAGGCGACGTACGACCAAAAGCCTTTTCGGATCAGCGGGCATTCATAAAAGATATGGAGCCCCTGTAATCACTAACTTTGCCTTTGATACTGCTGTTCCCTGACACAAATCTCTTTACAGTGGAACATTATACACACATTCATGTCGGCAGTGCCACTGCGTTTTATTTTGGGTAACAGTTGGGCTGCATCCCCTTGAATGTCTGGATTTGTCATGGAAATGTTAGAACCCCATTCACTGAAGCCAAGTAACTTGACATCTCTATATTTGTACTAATGCCGCGGGTCTTTGTCAAAACAGGAGACTGAGAGGGAGGGGAAACCTCCTGGCGTCTCTCAAAGGCCAGTGACTATTGTTTGCTATGTGCTTGTTTTGTTTCATTTTGTATATGTGTGCAGCTAGCAAGCAGACTCCAGTCAGAGCCCCGTTTGATTCAGCCTGGGTTAATCTTCCTGGGCCTAACTGGTGGCCTTTTGCACTGAAACATGATCTGTGCTTTTCCAAGTATTTGTATGGCAGGCAGCTACGCAGCAGCAACTTCTGTAATCCCTTCTCCCACAGTTCGAGCTACTAGAAGGGCTTAATAATATCCCAGAGGCAAAGATGAAACCGTATCTGCACAGCTACTGTTTGCTGTAGAGAGCTTTTGAAGTCAAGCGTAAGATGTCTTTATTTCCCTCCCAGAAAGATTTCTTCATTCTCTCTCTCTCTCTCTCTCTTTTAGTTCTTTTACTCAGGAGTTGTCACGATGATGGCTCGACTGCTAGGGAATGAAAAAGACTTTTCATCAGAAGCTTCAGATGTATCCATAAATACTCTTGTTCCTTGCAAAAAATCTACCAGCCATTCTAGGAGAAATTTCAGCTGGTGGGCTCTTTTTATCACACAGTTCTTTCAGAGACACCTTATTCCACAACATCGTTACGTTTATTCTTAAACATAAAAAAATCTGAATTGATTTTTGCTCTGTAATCTCAGCACTCGACCGAGTTGTTAAGAGTCAAGAGGGGGAGAGAGAGTAGGTCTGCCTTCATCTTTTGATGTCTGGATGAATTTCAAGACTGATTACTTCATTAGTCTCAGGGAAGTCACTGGCCTGCTTTGAATCAGGCTGTTGTACTGGGTTTGCCTTTAAATTTTTTTAAATTAAAAAATCCAGTTTTAATGTACACACAAGATATGTGCACATGGAGGATGCTGTGGCAAGGGAGTGAGTGTTTATGCTCCCTACCTGAGGTCCATTTCTTTGGGGACAGATCTGCATATGTGGATGTCAGAGCTGCCTTTAAAAACAAACAAACACCACTCTTCTGTTTTCCTGGCTGATTTAACCCCCCCCCCAACTTGCTTGCTAGTCCCTATGTCTTTCTTTAAAAAAATAACCCTATCTGCCCTTTTTCGGAACCCTGTGGTGTAGTGGTTAAAGGCCTGTAATGCGGCTAAAACTGTGCTCACAACCTGGGTAGCCGGCTCATGGTTGACTCAGCCTTCCATCCATCCAAGGTCAGTAAAATGAGTATCTAACTTGCTGGGGGGGCATGTATAGCCTACATACTATAATTAAAACTGTAAACCACCCAGAGACCACTTGAAGTGGTATGGGGCAGTATATAAGCAGAACACTTTGCTTTTCTCTTCCAGCAGTGAGAACAGGCCCTTAGTCTTGTTCCTCAGTTCAGCTCTCCCATCTCTACTGCAGATAGATACCTTTTTCTGTTTTGCCTGCTCTGTGTGCACATGAAAGCACGTGTATGCAGAAGTCCACCTTAACTTCTGAGTTTTTACAGTTAATGTTGCAAACTGAGGAACCATCTCCTGGAGGAAGATATGTAAGAAGATGATTAGGGAGGCAAAGAAAGACTTTGAGGAACGAATGGCTAGCAATATAAAGGGTAATAATAAAAGCTTCTTTAAATATGTTAGAAGTAGAAAACCTGCCAGAGAACCAGTTGGCCCTCTGGATGGTGAGGGAGGAAAAGGGGAGGTTAAGAAAGACTTGGACATTACAGAGAAATTGAATGAGTTCTTTGCGTCTGTCTTCACGACAGAGGACCTTGAGCAGATTCCGCTGCCTCAGCCGCCCCTCTTGACTAAAGAATTAAATCAAATACAGGTTAAAAGAGAGGAGGTTTTAGGACTAATTGATAAATTGAGGATTGACAAGTCACCGGGCCCAGATGGCATCCACCCAAGGGTTATTAGGGAACTGAGAAATGAAATTGCAGATCTCTTAACGGTTATATGCAACTTGTCTCTTAAAACGGCCACAGTGCCGGAGGACTGGAGGATAGCAGATGTCACACCAATTTTTAAAAAAGGAAGGAGGGGGGACCCGGGAAACTACAGGCCGGTTAGCCTTACATCTGTCCCAGGGAAGATGGTGGAAAGCCTCATCCAAGAGAAAATCTTAAAACACATAAAAGAACAAACCTTGCTGAGAGAAAATCAGCATGGCTTCTGTAAGGGTAAATCTTGTCTGACAAACCTCTTAGAATTTTTTGAAAAGGTCAACAGGCACGTGGATTTGGGTGAACTGGTTGATATAGTCTATCTGGATTTTCAAAAGGCTTTTGACACAGTCCCTCACCAAAGGCTGCTGAGAAAATTGCACAGTCAGGGGATAAGAGGGCAGGTCCTCTTATGGATTGAGAACTGGTTGAGATCCCGGAAACAAAGAGTAGGTGTCAATGGGAAATTTTCACAATGGAGAGAAGTGAAAAGCGGTGTGCCCCAAGGCTCTGTCCTGGGACCGGTGCTTTTCAATCTGTTCATAAATGACCTGGAGACAGGGATAAACAGTGAGGTGGCCAAGTTTGCAGATGACACAAAACTTTTTCGTGTGGTAAATACCAGAGAAGATTGTGAAGAGCTCCAGAAGGATCTCTCTAAACTGGGGGAGTGGGCTGAGAAATGGCAAATGCGTTTTAATGTAACCAAATGTAAAGTAATGCATATTGGGGCAAAAAATCCAAACTTCATCTATCAACTCATGGGCTCTGAGTTATCCGTGACGGATCAGGAAAGAGATCTTGGTGTGTTGGTGGACAGCTCCATGAAGGTGTCTCCCCAATGTGCGGCAGCGGTGAAGAAGGCCAATTCCATGCTAGGGATTATCAAAAAGGGGATTGAAAATAAAACAGCCAACATTATAATGCCATTATACAAAACAATAGTAAGGCCCCACCTGGAGTATTGTGTACAATTCTGGTCACCGCATCTCAAGAAAGACATAGTGGAACTGGAAAAGGTGCAGAAGAGGGCGACTAAAATGATTACTGGGCTGGGGCACCTCCCTTGTGAAGAAAGGCTAAAACATTTGGGCCTCTTTAGTCTGGAAAAAAGGCGCCTGAGGGGGGATATGATTGAGACATACAAAATAATGCAGGGTATGAGTAAAGTGGATAGAGGGAAGCTCTTCTCCCTCTCCCAAAATACCAGAACTAGGGGACATACACTCAAATTGAGGGCTGGGAGAGTAAAAACTGACAAAAGAAAATATTTTTTCACCCAGCGCGTTGTAAGTCTATGGAATTCCCTGCCACACAATGTGGAGATGGCATCTGACCTGGATGCCTTCAAAAGGGGACTGGACAGATTCCTGGAGGAAAAGTCCATCACAGGTTACAGACCATGATGGAGATGTGTAGTCTCCAGGCTTTAAACCAGGGTACTTCAAGGGCCAGATGCAGGAGAGTGGTATCAGGAGACAGATATCTAGTCTCATGAGCTCCCAGATGCATCTGGTGGGGCCGCTGTGAGATACAGGAAGCTGGACTAGATGGGCCTTTGGCCTGATCCAGCATGGCTCTTCTTATGTTCTTATGTTCTTATGAGGAACTTTGACTTGCCCCGTTGCAGTTAAATTTCAAGAAATAATGCAAGACATAGCTCTTCAGGGAGACTTTCCACTCTGACCCCAGTTATGTTTATTTTTATTTTTATTTTCGTGATTTATCATTTATCATTTATCATGATTTATCATTTATTTTTATTTTCATGACTTATCATTTACTTAGTGGCATCATTGCTCTGGTACCTTTCGCTTGATCGCTTCCACTTGGTTAGTTTGTTATATGACTTTTATTATATTATTTTATTCGCATTGTATATTTCATGTGGACTTCCCACAGTAGTGCTGCAGCACTAATGGAATTAGAATATACATTAAAGTAATCAATAAATAACTAAATTTGGAACCTGGACTGTTATTTTTGTTTTTGCAGTTTTAAGGATTAAAAAAATTAACTCTGAGTTGAACTAGACGAACTTGCACTTTATTGGAAACTGAGTTCTTTTAAGTGATGAAAGGCATCTGTTTATCCTAGCATGGCCTACCCTCATCAGGGATGTCTGTTTTATTTTCACACGCAAGGACACTGCTTCTGATATTTCTGCTGCAACATAGTCGTGAGGGAGAATTTTCTCTCTCACACAAGAGGGAGAGGAGCAACAGGTGTGCACATGAGTGCATCATTGTCTAGCTGGCTAAGACGCCATCATTTTCAGTCTAAGTTTTCACTGTGTGTTGGTTTTCTAGGTTATTCCCCCCCCCCCTCTGAAGGATAATTTCCTTATTTCTCTTTCTCCTAACTTTAAACTTTCAATGAAAAGAATAATTATAGGACGTGAATTAGGAACAGTATTTGGGGAGTACTGTGTTTTTATGTATATTCTAAGTAGCTAAAAAAAGGGGGGTAACTTGGAAGGAAGAGTAGCAGTAGAATGTTATCCATCTGTTCAGACGCCCTGGCATTGCTATGTCTACATGCAGTGCTTAATGTCACTCGCCAAAATTGCATTATCTGTCATGACCAGCTGGATACTGTGAAATGCTGAGCTACAAAATATCATTGTGATGGCTTTATATTATGGTGTCTCTACTATCCATTTCAATGTGGGTCCACTGGCAGCATGTCCTGCTCCAGGGCTCCAAGTTTCTGGATGTTCTGGCAAGATTTGTGAAGCACCACATGTGTGAATTATAGCTAGCCAGAATGGGACCCTCTTGATGAATGGGGGGTGGGGAATCAGGCCAGTTAAGGGGCTATTCGACAACCTGTTTGGGTTGTTCTGTCATGCTACCAGAAAGATTTCTTGACATTAATTCACAGGGTTGCCAGTGAGATCAAAGGAATAAAAGTGACAGTGAATCCAAATGGAGCACATCCGATCTCGCCTGATTTCGGAAGCTAAGCAGGGTCGGCCCTGGTTAGTACTTGGATGGGAGACCACCAGGGAATACCAGATGCTGTAGGCGCCTGGAGTAGGAACTGGCAAACCACTCCAGTATTCCTGCCAAGAAAACTCCATGGACGTGGAGTCAAGAAGGGTTGGTCACGACTGTAACAACAACAACACAACACACAGAGAGAGATCCTACCAGGACTTCCCCTTTTGCTGAGTTCAAGTTTACATAAACGACACAGCTCACTTATTTCACCCAGTACCATTTTGGGTTCTATAACAGGGCAGAGATGCCTGGAAATATTTCCTGAAAAGCATTGCATAGCAAAAATCCTCTACACCAGGAAAGCTATTCTGTGATATTATAGATTCCATAAGAGATAGTGCGCCCTGTATGTTATGTATGTACAGTGCTCCCATCAAAATTTTGCTGCCCTTTATGCCTTAATTTTCCTTGTCAACTGAATCTAACATTGAAACTTCACAGATCAATTAAACAGGCTCCCAACAATCACCTTTGTACTAAACAGCAACATTAGTGCCATTCGTGGGAATCTGCAAGGGCTATTATAGTGATGTTGGACCTGCTGGTGTTGGTATCATGTGACAGATCTACTCTGGAAGACTGCACCTGATTGGGTTTCCCTTTTTGGCTCTGCTGAAAGTGGACACAGATTAGATCTCTTGCGGGTTCCAGAATTTGCAGGTTATTAGGAGTATCCAATCCAATAAAATAGGGATATTAGTAAAGTGCACATAGAAAAATGGGTAAATTTGAAATGGAAAATGTATAGTTGAAAAAAGGATTTGTTTGAAAAACATATATTTCTTGAAAATGTATAAATTAGTTGAACAGGAAGTGTGTGCAGCAGCAATGTGTACAGCTTGAAAAATGTGCCTTTAAAAAATACTAAAAATGTATAGATTTCAGCCTACATATAATTTCTAAAAGAATCAAACATGGACCAACTGTGAAGATGGGGGGGTTATGCAGCAGATACAGGCTTTACAAAGGCAGATGTTCCCAGTAGCTACCTCCCTATATCAGTTCAATATGAATTCAAGTGAACCAATAAAAAAGATGAGAAAAGGAACAAAGCCTGCACTGGTTTGTCAAGCAAATAAAGATGCCCCCCCACTTTGCTTCTAGATTAAAAGGCCTAGGCTCGACTGCCATGTGTCATTTCTTCTAACACCTCTTCCCCTCCCTTTTATCAACCCAGATGGCACAGAATGAATCTTGCCAAAAGTAACACATCTGCAGTCGTATTATAATTTAGCGTGGATACTGAGGCATCGGCACCATTAGTTCCAAAGCATGGTCTGAAGTTTCACAGTGTAGTGACCTTGCTGAAAGGCAGGTCTGTGTCTGGTCTGGTCCTTAGATGGAAAAAATGATCTAGGTGAGTGTCATATTGGATTCTGTTGAAAGAAAGCAAAAGAAATTCATTGGACATCCTTATTTCGTCCTGTTTTATATGCAGCGCTAAAAAGTTAGAAAATCCTCAATATTGTAAAGAAAAGAAAATTGCAATATTTTGGACACACAATGCAAAATAAGAAATACCATCTGCTGCAAGGTATCCTTCAAGGAAAAATAGATGGGAAGGATGTCCCGGGGTGTAGAAGAACATCCCGTCTTAAGAACTTAAGCCAATGGTCTTCAGTGAGCATCGTTGCTCTGTTTAGAATAGCCTTAGATAGAAACCTGTTCAGGCTACTGATCGCCAACGTTCTATGAGAACATGGCACTTGAAAAAGCATAATGTGCAACTCTCAACCGTTCCTACAATTTCTTCGTTCTTTATATTTTCTGAGAAAACAGATTCATGTAAGTATTTCAATTATTTAGAGAGTCTGTCTTAAAAAAGAAAAGAAAGGGAAGGGAAGTATAATAGGGGCAATTCAATTTCTGCCATCTTAGAACAGTGCACCAGAGGCAGAACAGAAGGTGGTTGATGGTGTTGCTGATAATTCATGCAACCTCAGTCCGTGCTTTAACAGACAGTGAAGCAACTGGGAAAGGATGACTCCATTTATACTACTACAATCCCAGGCTTCAATTTATCCTTTGAAAGATACCTACAGGGCTGTTTCTAATCCGCTACTTCTCCATGGTCTCACTTAAAAATTCTCACTAATTGAGATGCTAGAGAGCATTCCAAGAGTTGTTAACTTAATTATATCTTATCTGTGAAGGATTTTAGCCTGCCAGTGAGTCTGACATTAATTATTAAATAAAAAAAAGGGGGGGGAGTCTGTTGATAGGAACTCATCTGCGTTTTGATGTCCTTAAAAAAAAAAAGAAACTTACCCTTAACTTCATCTCTCTCCATCCACCAAGACATTCAAATGAAGCAGCTTCTTTACCTACCTACACATTGTGCTTTTGAGAAAAGTACCACACAAAATGCAAGAGGACACCCACTAGATCACAGCCACAACAGCTCATTAACTAATGCTTAGCTTGTCAGCACCTGTCAGGCATTTAACATTTTCCTTTCTATCCAGGTGTGTAAAACAGAAATGTCAAACCCACATGGGTGTTTGTAACAAAATATTGATGAAGAAATGTGGACTATTAATAATAATCTGTGAAGCTTAGAAAATATAGAAACCGGTTTATAGAGCCAAGGAGACAAGGTGTTTATCTTTCTGTCTAAAATCCACTGGTGCAGACATTCTCTCAAAATATCTGTTTTATTATTTCTGAAAAGAAAAAAAATGTACTCGTATAAAAATAACTTGCAGCCATACCTGCAGATCATTCAGTATATACAAAAATATATTTTCTAGGGACCACAGCTTTCTTCATTTTTATCCCCTGATTCCCTGGGCTCTCGTATATAAACTGTTGCTGGTCATTTATGCTCTGTGCTATGTCAATAAACCTCAGAGCAGATCCTCAATTGCCCAGGCATAGTGACCACAGGGGAAGTATGATGACTAGCTATCAGCAGATGAGGGAATGATGCAAGAAGAATGAGGACAATCATTCTGTTTAGCTGGCAGAGAGATACGCAGCTAATACATTTCAGGATAGGCTTTAAACGGTTTTTCTTTTCAATATTTTGAATGAAATGTAGATGAGGTTTTCATTAGCACTAGAGATGGGCACGACTTAGCGAAATTTCTGTTTCCGTTTCCGTTTTTCATTTTCGTTACGCAACGAACCGAAAAACAAAAATTGGCTCCAAAATGGAACGGAAACGGAAACGAAACGACTAATTTTAAGCCAATTTTCGTTTTTCGTTATGGCAAAAGCATTTAATGGCACTAAATGGGGAAAAATGAAAAAATTTTCGTTTTTGTTTTCATTTTTCGTTTTCATTACGAAACAAAACAAAAATGAAAAAATTTGAAAATTAGCTCACGAAAACGGAAACAAGCCGAAACGGACCCCTAAATGAAAAACGAAAAACAAAAAACCATTTTTCCTGAGTCGTGCCCATCTCTAATTAGCACAGATTCATATAAATAAAGGATAAACACTAAACACTTGAGGAAGCAAGTGCATCAAAATGGATACAAAATGCTCCAGAAAACAGCAGATCTTGCAGATTTGAAAGAACACCAGGGATTCATGCATGCCACAGTTCTTACACTATCACCAGAGAGACCCTGTCTCCTCTAACTACAGCCCACACACCAGAGGATAAAATATGTTAATTTGGGGAGACTCATGTGAAAGGAGATGGCTGAAATACCCTGAGCTCATGACAGTTTAGGCTTTCAAGTTTAATACTCTAAATTTAATTAGCAGTTCCAACCACTGTAAACCTATTGAATCAATGGAATGTATGTGTGCTTATATTCACTATTCAATAGTTGATCCAGTGGGTCTTGTATAGTCCTAAGCAACTATTTATTTATTTATTTATTTTTATACTGCCCATCTTCCCGAGAAAACTCCAGGCGGTTAACAAAAGGGATAAGAAATAATCCCAATACAACAATTAAAACAGGAAGATAGAAAAATGAAAATAAAAAACAAAGCAAAAAATTAGATGTACCGTTTCGAAATGAACCTAGAAACAAATAGCTGTGAGACCCTGGTCTAAGTGCCAGTGTAAGCCTCTGTTAGACCACCAAACAAGGGATTCATGAATGTTGTATTCCCATATTAGCTAGTTTCATCTGTCATTTTATATATGTACCACAATGCCAATTTATCCATCAGGCGACCCCAATTCCAATTCAAAAAGGAAAGAATGAATCACTAGCGCTTATGGATGACTCAAAAATCCAAATTTGCACTGTTTTGGTCAATTGCTTTGTGAGACTCAGCCCTCCCCCCCCCGCCCAGAAATAAAGAGGCAAAACACGTTTGTGGGATTAAAATTGGGCTACAATTTATTAATATGAAATTCACTTAATTCAACTGTTAAACATCCCTTAGACAAGGGGGCCTGAATGTAGTGCAAGCGGATTAGTTCATGATTCCTAATATTATTAGGGTTAGGGTTAGGGTTAGGGTTAGGGTTAGGGTCACCATCTCTATACACCACTGGTGTGTACAGCCCAGTGAGTGGTCCTTGTGCTTGGGGTGAGAGTGATAGGTCACAGCGGGCTGGCAGCAATCCGTACAAAGTGCCCATCTCTAGTGCAGGCTAATATAGCCTTGTCCAAGCACATGGCTAGAGTCTCATGTGTCTCACTCATGTTGCATCCTCGCACACATACTCCCTTTTCTTTAGCAGTAGGCAACAACCCTATGACTCCCCAGTCCTGCTAATGTATTCCCCTTGGCCTTGCTTCCTCCAGCTGTTTCTCCTCAGGAAACTTCTTTCTTTCAGCCACATAGACCAAATCCTTAAAAAACTTAAATTCCTGATACCTGCCTGTCACATCCTACGAAATTAAGTATGTTTTACACCTTAGTAAATGTGCTTAGGAAATATGTCTCATATTACAAAGTTCCTTCCTCATTCTACAATTGCCTAAATCATCCAGGCAATGTCATCAGTATGTATTCTGGTTGAAAGATCCCAAACAGCACGGTCCAAAATGTATATATTCAATCTCTGCTCTAAATCTTATTTCACAGAACTATAGGGGGGTATAGCAGTGAAGCAAAATGGAAACAAATGAGGGTTGGGGGGCAGAAGGAAATCCCATATAGGCACTTGACAAAGTCAAATTAGGGATTTTCTGGTTTCAGTACAATAGTATCAGTCTGTACATTTGAAGAAAGTAAACTCTTAATCTCTGCAGTTTGTCCTCAGTTTCCTCTGCATTTCCCTCTAAACGACTTAGGACCTAGATACCTGAAGGACCACCTCCTTCCATATGAACCTACCCGGCAATTAAGATTGAGCCAGGGGGCCCTTTTGAAAGAGCCATCCCTCAAGGAGGTGAGAGGGATGGCTTGTAGACATAGGGCCTTCTCGACAGCTGCTCCCAAGCTATGGAATGCCCTCCCAATTGAGATCCACCTGGCGCCAACACTGATTACATTTCGGTGCCAGGTAAAAATCTTCCTGTTCTAGGTTTTTATTTGATACAATATAGACTGTGGATCTGCTGATGACAATTTTAGGATAATGATTTTAGTGTAAGGGTTTTATTATTGCTTGATGATTTATTCATATTTTATTTCTAACTATTTTAAATTGTTTTAATTCTTTTGATTGTAAGCCGCCCAGAGACCTTTGGGTAGTGGGAGGCATATAAGTTAAATAAATAAATAAATAAATAAAATTAGATGTAGTGTCCTGTGCAGGATCCTGCTGTGACATCTTCATAGACAGGGTTTTGCCTTCAATAAAAACACTTCGTAAAAGATAATAGCCATCTCTTGAGAGTAACACAAGAAGTGCATGTATGTTGCAAAAGGTCATTAAATTTCTATTTAAAAATATGCACCAGGAGAGCACATTTTATTCCAAAACCTTCAAACAATGGAAGATAGGTTTCCTTAAGACTTACTAGCTGCTCAAGGAATCTGACCCTGTGCCTCACTGTCCCAAGCCCAACACTTTCAGATTAATGCTTACTATATAAATGATGCCAAGGGTGAAACATAATGCTTGGAAAAGAATGCAACAATTAATATCTTTATTTGTCTAATATTAAAAACCATAATAATTTGCATAATATACAAATGATACAGCTTTCTAATTTATACAACATGTCTTATGTGCAGGGTAGTTTCATCAAACTCAGGCATGTCCAAACTTTGGCCCTCCGTATGTTTTGGACCAAAACCCCCAGAATTCTAAGCTTAGATTGCCAATGACAAAGGACTGGGGGAGTTGTGGTCCAAAACATCTGGAGGGCCAAAGTTTGGACATGCCTGATCTAACTTTTTGCAACCCTAATAGATTTTTAAAGATTATGTGAGACATAGCAACAGTTTTGTTTCTTTAAGCCATAATGTTCTTCTACACCCCTTACCAAAAGCAAAAGTGTTCTGCTTATATACCGCCCCATACTACTACAAGTAGTCTCTGGGCGGTTTACAATTTTAATTACAGAGTGCAGGCTACACATTGCCCCCCCAGCAAGCTGGGTACTCATTTTACCGACCTCGGAAGGATGGAAGGCTGAGTGAACCACTCTTCCCATCTATTTTTCCTTATATGTGCCACAGCCAAAACCCACCCTACAGGATAGTAAGACAACCACCATCAATATATTAATCCAACAACCCAAGCTAGGGGAGATTTTGTTTTACCATGTGTTCCTTTGGCTACAGAAAAACAAGGGCCCAAACACTAATCTCCCATTTTCTCTGAATCATGAGACAAATTCACCTTTCACAGTAGCGGTAACCAGAGCACAAGGAATCCTGAGCAAATGGAGAGAGAGAGAGAGAGAGAGAGAGAGAGAGAGAGAGAGAGAGAGAGAGAGGCTGGAGAAAAGGAATTTGATATTTTATTTTAGACAGAATACTAGGAATCAAAATTGAACATATGGGGACAGGAAGTGATGCAGAGAACGTCCTTTGAGAATACAGACAGGACTAAATAAGGAAGCTAACTTTCTAGGCCATGCTTAATAACCACACCTCACAGAGTGGAATAGAAGCCAGAATACTGCATATACACAGAATTCATTTAAGAGAAACAGTGAACATACAAACTGGATAAGGCAAGTGTGCCACGCTTTGGTTCTATGAGGGTGTAACAAGGTATATTTTGAATGAATATTACAACCATAGGATTTACGAGCATGTATTTTATTTATGTTGTGTCTCTCTGTGTGTCTCTGTGTAACAATGAGGATATAAACATAGATCAAAACTGCATGCTATAATTTGTACATGCTGTGTTCTTTCCACCAGCACCAAAAGAATACAAATGTCTCTTTGAAGCCGAATAAAAATAAACATCCAAATATATTCATCTACTGAGGTAGGAGATCCTCAACATAAAGGAAAAAGTTCCAAGGATATAGTCTTAAAGGCCCTAAAATAAATGCAAAAGAAAACACCTAAGGTCCCTGCATGGCTTTACCCTTCCAGTGCCTGGACATATTGAAATTCTACTATGCAAACCAAGGAGTAAGGCCTGTATCATCTTCGCAGCAGGCAGCAGTTTCTGCCAGTCCACTTCTCCCACTGTTTCTCAAGGCAAAGTCTTAACCATAGCCCCCCTCTTAGCTAATCCAATTACTACATAAGGGTTACACCAAGACACAGAGGGAATCGCCCATGTGGCATGTCATACCAACAGTAATGGATTCCAACAACGGATAAGAACTGTCTATTTTGACCAAAAACAATAACCAGAAAATGTTATTTAAAAGGTTACAAAACACCACTAGTCATTGTTGCCTGATAAATGTTTCCCCAGGATGTGCATATTTAATCTCCATAATAGCGGTAGAGATTTTTAAAAAAACATTCATTGTGTGATAAATTGTAGCACTTCCCTAATTTATAGATAGGAGCATTGATCTGAGGAAACAATATTGAATAGTGAACACAATGTACAATAGCCTTCAAGTGTATCTAACAGAAGCAAACTGAATGTATTATCCCTGTCTCCCTCCTCCGACCCCATCCCCTTCCCTTTATAGCATAGCTCTGTGGTGGAAAAAGGATTATTTAAAAAGTAGCCCCACTTGACAAGGCCACTTAATGCAATTTTAAACTGAGAGCATGCTACTGGGATTAAGGTACAAAAAAAACCCCTGTTCCTCTCAGAATAAAGCACAATTCACATTTATTTATTTTTTTTAAAAAAAGGGGGGATGACATTTCAAAGATAAATGTGCTATGCTGCTATGAAAAGGCAACATACCATGTGTAAGTTCTTTATATGGTTTTAGAATTTAAATAGCTGAAACCTACATTTCCCATGTTTCAGAATCAATCAGCATTCACTGGCGAATGTGCCACTTACCAAAAACAGGCATGGTGTTGCTTTTTAAAGAGGGTGTCATCTGTGGTGTTGACATACAAGCCCTGGATCTTGCCTACAGGTAGCCTGCATGGTTTCATCAGAAGGTGGAGAGATTTTGCATGTGGAGCTTGTTTTCTTTGTGCTGCCTCCCTAAATGTCTGCAGCCTCGGCCCAATACTGCCCACACCAACTCAACATGATTTGGGTTGATTTTGTATTATTTTTTTATACAGAAGTGCTCTATGCGAAGGCTAAGGGAAGTAAACAAAGGGCAAGTCCAGGCCAATATTTGTCTCTCCCTCCCCCAACCTCACCCCACTGGTTCAGTGCATTTCTGCCGCTCATTGGTTTGCTCTTTTTCCAGTATCCACATCACAAGCAGACCAAGTTGTTTTCTTTTACCCTCAGGACTTCCTGCACTTTTTGGCATCTGTAACAGGGGCTTCTCCCCCCTCCTTTGCAAGTTTGGTCTGCTCTCACTTGGTGTATACAGTCACTGGGAATGAACTAAAATTGAGCTTTGCAGCTGTCAAAGATGCCAAGACTCCTTCTTCTATTCCAGGCATGTCCAAACTTCAGCTCTCCAGGTGTTTTGGGCCACAACTCCCACAATTCTTTGCCACTGGAAATACAGGCTTGGAATTCTGGGAGTTGTGGTCCCAAACATCAGGAGGGCTGAAGTTTGGACATGCCGGTTCTATTCTGAAGTGGCTCGATAAAAGAACTGTTTTAGGATAGAGCACTGGCCACCACTGGTTTGGACTGGCACCACTGGTTTGTCTTCACTGACATGATTGGGTTGGGACAGTGGGGGACTGCAGAAATCTCTTTTCTGTGTGACGTGTTCCTTTCTATTTCTATCTATCTATCTATCTATCTATCTATCTATCTATCTATCTATCTATCTATCTATCTATCTATCTATCTATCTATCTATCTATCTATCTATCATCTAATTTTCTAGAATTATAATTGGAAGCCTTGGCTCAACATATTCAACGTCTGGTACCATATCATTACATTGGTGTTTCTCTTCATAAAAAGAGAGATAGCTGAATAATAGTAAACATATCTTTTTCTTGTTATATTTACTGAGCATCAAAACACAAGTGGAAGAAAAAGAAAATGTGTTTTGGACATCTGCTACTCAAATCTCTTACTACACTGCCAAAAGAATGCTCATAGTTGTTTTTAGCTTTGAGAAAAATACACAATAAGTTTGAAGACATTGATAACACATAAATGGAACAGCTCTTCAGCACTCTGATGAGATGAGTTACTGTACAGATGGCTTCCATCATGTGAATCTTTTCCGTTTATGGTGCTGCAGGAGGTAGAATGACAAAGAGAGTGTTTGGAGGAAAGGTTAGGGCTGGGAAATGTGTACACAGTTGGTGAATCTAAAGCCTGTCTTCAAGGAATAGTCAAACTTATCTGTACTGCCATCAAGAGTTGTGTGAAGTAAATTTGTAACAAAAGAAAATATGCATACTTTTGCTTCATTCATTTGAAAATATAATTCATGACACATTAAAATAATTTCATAGCATGGCATGAAATAGTGAAATTTTTAATTTTTAAAAACAGCATTATCTGAGTATTCAGACCGATGAAGCTGTTTGGATGAACAGCAAAACGTTTCTATCTCTCAAAAAAGAAGTACAGTAGCCATGACTCAACTTCCAGATAAACTCACCTGGATGACTGAGAATCTTCACAGACATTATCTTAAACAAATTTCTAGGATAGATAGCATTACCAGAAAGTAAGAATTTATAAGGAAAATAGTATTGATGTGCAGGGATGTTGAGAAGTCTTTAGGAAAGAATTCCAAGTTCGAGTCTGAGGCTTTGGTACCAAGTACTGAGTCTCAAGTCTGAGTGCTTTTTAAAATCCAGCTTTTCCCCCACACAGAAAAAAGGGAGGGGTGTGTGGCTTCCAAGTTGTGAGTCAAGTCTGACTCACTGAAAAACATAAGTCAAATCCAAGACAAGTCACCAGTGGAAATTAAGCCTGACTAGACCCGAGTCCCTCAGCTTGAGTCCTCATTCCTTACTTGTCACACAAACATTTTAATGGCAATTTATACCATTGTTCTTTATGCCATTATAACTAGCCAGTTGAGCTTTGGCCTATATTTGTTGTGTTTCTCTTTAAATTTAAATTATACATTGATTTCATAGTTGTTGTTGTTGTTGAAATGTTGCTGGATGATAGTAAAGGAGAGATGGGGAGGTGCGAGGCTTTCTCAGAAGTTGAAATGAAAACATGATGTCAACCCCCTCCCCAGAACCTGAAAGTTGACAGACAGGTTTCTCTTCATCTAGAAGCATGTGTATATTAAAAATGAAAACTACTGTAGTTTAATTATTATGCTGTCAGTCAAGAGTGAAGAATCTTAGGCTTTGGAGCTGATTCCAGTCTCCAGTTGGCTCTCTGAGAGCCTTTTCACACGACCCCTAAGATCCGCTGGCCACTTAAATTCGGACCAGAGATCTTAGGGGCTTGTCGCTCTTCCTGTTTCCCCACCCCTCCGCACTTCCTGGCTGCTGGCTGCGTGAGGGGAGGGAGAAAAATAGAAAGGAAAAAATGCAGGCTCACCTCTGTTTACGGCAACATTCCAGTCTCTTAAGTAGCTCTTAAAGGGGCGGGAGCCAAAACAACAACAAACAGAAGCGAGGAGAGCCCCGCACTCACTATCGTTACACCGCATCAAGGACTTTTCACCTCCAGAGAGCATCTACTTGAAAGGTGTGCTGGGATGCGCTAAAGTGGGTGTGGTCGCACTTAATTTCCTGTAAACTCCGAAGCTGGTGGGGAAACATTTTTAAGCTCCGGAGCTGGGAGCCATTTGCCCTGGAGTTTAGGGGTTGTGTATAAACGCCCTGAGATTCCATGGAACACCAATCCCCCAATGTTTGGCAGTTTATTCAGTTTCTATTTCCTTTCCCACCCCTCCCCAACCACCCCCCATAAAAATCCTTAATGAAATGTTTCTTCCAAGGTTTTGTTTCCAGAGGTAAGTAGTTTAAGCTAACATTTGCAAGAAGTGAGCTGAGCAGGGCAGTTAATGACAGGAGAATGTGGAGGCCACTCTTTCATAAGGTTACCAAGGATTAGAGGCAACTTGAAGACACGTCACAAGAAGCCACTGGGTTGTAGTCCTGGAGAACTTTTCTGAAATTGGATTGTGTCTGTGGATTGTGAGAGGTCTCCTGCCCTTGCTGTAAAACCTTGCAGTAAGGAGAACATTTCGTGCATACTTAAATACTGTGCCAAAGAGCTTTAGTGACTGGACGTCTTTGTGTAACTTTTAATATAATGCTGTGATAATGAGTGCTACGTATATCAGGTGACAGTAACCAAGAATCTTGCAACTAATAATTCTCAACACTATTTTAAATAAAGCATTCACTCATGCTCCTAGTGCAATCTGCCTTATGAAACAGAGTAAAATGTACTAATGAAAAAGTGTTTTAGAGACAGTGCTGTGTAGTGGACAGAGTCGGCATAGGACTCTGGAGACATGGAGTCAAATTTTCAGTGGGCAATGGAAATTTATTGGAGGATGCCATTGGTAGACCTTGTCTTGAACATCTCACAAATCTCATTAACCTAAAAAAAAATGACTGTGGGAGGTAGAAGGAGCCAAGACTGCATCCCTATTCCATCATCTCCCTTGGCTGACCAGAAACACCCCAGTCTCATTTGGATTAAGTTTCAATTTGTTCACCCTCATCCAGCTCATTACAGACACTGATCTCAAGCCAAAGTAGCTTCCATGGATTCAGGTGGCAAGGAGAGGTAGAGCTGGGTGTCATGTGCATACTGCAGACACCAAAACGCAAAACTCTAGATAATCTCTCCCAGTGTTTTTATGTAGATGTTAAATTACAAAGGAGACAAAACGGAACTCATGGGTCAGCAGCTGGGCTGCTGAACATGAACCCCCTAACATCACCTTCTATGTTCGCTGCTCCACGAATCATTTGATCTATTGTAAAATAGCATCCCCTAAGTCTTACTCCAGAGAGATGAGTCAGAAGGATACTACGGTCAATTATATTGAAATCTGCTGAGAGGTTCAGTAAAACTAACTGGGATAAGATGGCCTATCCATTTGTGAGCATAGTTCATCTATGTGGGGCTACTGATGGAAAGTCTCAGAAACCTCAGCCAATGCAAAATGCACCAGCCAGATTGCTGGCCGAGGCTGGTTACAGGAATCACATAACATCATTGTTACAGCAACTCCACTAGCTACCAATCAGTTTCCAGACACGATTCAAAGTGTCTTAATCTGTAAAGCCCTAAATGGCCTGGGTCTAAATTACCTCAAAGACTATATCTCCTGGTCGGAGACAGCTCAAGTGCTAAGGTCATCAAGAAAGACTTCTCTTGGTCCTGCCACCTTCCCAGGTACTTCAGATGAGAACACAGGAGAGGATGTTTTCTGTTGCAGGTCATAGACATTAGAACTCCCTCCCACAGGAGGCCAGACTTGTCCCATCTTTGCTGTCCATCTGCAATCCGGCAAAGATTGTTTTCTTCAGGTAAAGTTTCCCTGAGTGACAGGATACCTGTAATGTGACTTTTAGATGGATTGTTAAATGTTGGAGCTTAGATTGAATTTGTAGTACTACTTGTGTTTTTCCATTTTTTTAGTTGTCCATATCTCAGAGTGGCATTGGTTTTCTTTCTACTTGTTCCCTTATATTTGTTCTTTAATATGTATAGCCGTCTTAATGATGCCTCTTCACAAGCATTGTTCTTAGCTTTGAATATTGTTGTTAATTGTTGTTATTATTGTTACTGTTGCATACTGATTTTCTCCAATGTTGTATATTGTCACGCCTTTCAGTGCTGTAAGCTGCCTTGGATCCTTTCTAAAGAGAAAGGTGGGGTAAAAACATTTTAAACAAAAACAAAAACAAAAACAAAAACAAAAACAAACAAACAAACAAACAAACACATTCTGCTATTATTCCTGAAAAGAAAATGCAGAAATTCTACTTTTCTTTTCTTTTTATTTTATTTTTCTTTACACTTTCCATTTTTCCTCTTACCCCATCCGTTCTTTTCCCTGGATCTCAACTTTGTGCTGCTGTAGTCACAGAGCCTGATGATTTCATCATTCATGTTAGCAGCACAAAAGACAAAGGTAAGGACCATGCTGTCCATTTCCCTGAGCTTTCTTTTCCTTTCCTTCCTTCTAACTGTGTTGCATGAAAGCTGGATATAACACAAGGGATCCATGGATTGGCTGCTCTTTCAGGGCCTCTGGGCTGCTTGCTGCTTTCTATGGGAGCCTCAGAAATGCACCAATATGCCTTGCTCAACTTATTTTTATCAGGATGTTCAAAGAGAGAGTACATGCATACTGCCTGGCTTCTTCCCAGTACTCCACAATGGTCCACTGGTGTTATCATTTGCTCTGAAACTGGCTCCATCTAGGTTAGTTGAAATAGGTTCCAGCTTCTCAGTAAGCAGGAGAGGAAGGTTGTTAGCCATCCATCATCTTAAACTCCTACAATACTCTGCAAAGAGGCTACTGTGAGGAACTGTGTAAAAATGAGATGTCTTGCAGCTGATGGTAATGTTTTGCAACTGTTTGCTGCCCAGAAGTCCACAGGAAAGGAATAATGATGTCGGAGGGTACTTGGTTGAGAGGAGCACTTGGATGCTGAGCCATCCCTTGAAGGGGGAAGCTTCTAATTAAAGCCTCAACAGCCTAGATAAGACTTCCATAGCACCCTTATGCCCTTTATGCAGGAGCTACATTTGTCCTAACCTCAGGATGAGAAAAGCCTTATGTGGCCCCATTCAGAGATACCATGTGACATTTCGCAAAGACACCATTTTGAGGAGACTTAAGTCCCACCAGGGAAATCGACAACAAGATGCAAAAGACTACAGCCAGAGGGAGGACATTTTAAATAAATTAGATTCACTCATTTATTTAAAACATTTCTGAATTTTCTAAATCATTCCAGGCAGCCTGAAAAGTAACAGAAAGCATTAAACAAAAGCACCCAGCCATAATTTAAAAGAGGGGGCCAATACATCCATTTATATAGGGTGTTGGCTTGTTGCAACAAAAGGACAGGTCATACTCCATCAAGCTCAACTATATTTGCCAGGCCTTCGGCAGACAGTGCTGTTATTCTCCCTTGAACCTGGTCAGCCCTGTGAAATACAAACATCTAAGGCTTCCTGCCGTTGGGCCTTTGGGGTGGGGAGGGAGTTATTTATGCCATGGCTCCTTAGCCTTGCTCCGTTTTTAATTCTCACTTTTGTAGTAGGTTGCCACAGATAATCCATGCGCCTTTTTGCACCTGCCTGTCGGCTTTTTCTGAAAAGCTAGGATTTGTGAAATCAAATGGCCCAAGGCCAGATTAGGTTCTTTGATCTGAATGGCAGGTGCCATCCCCAGCATTCTCCTCCCTCATACACTGATCTCTCTCACTGATGTCAGGAAGAGAAAGGCATGGATGAGGTGAAAGGAATATTAACTCTGTGTCTCCAGATTTAGCAACGAATGATACAAAAGTTGCTGAGAGGTGATGCTTTTGTTTCTTTCGTTACTTTCCAAGAGAAAATTGCTTAGCATTTCACATTTCATTGTAGGATTGCTGGAGGTATATATAGCAAAATCTACAGAAAATTGCTACCGTGAACTGATGGAAAACCTGAAGTAAAGTCTACTAGTTTTAAGTCCATTGACTGAACCTTGGATCACAGGTGGGTCAATACCAGAAGGCATAATACACTGTGACCCATTTGCACAGTCTGTTTGATTGATCCAAGGTGAAAAGAACTACAACGTTCACAGGAGATACGAAGCTACAGTGGTACCCTGACTTAAGAGCAGCTCGACTTAAGAGCAATTCGACTTAAGAGCGGAAAACTGTTGGCATTTTAACTGCTGCCTTACAAATTTTAGATATCGTCTGCTCAACTTACAAATATTTTTTTGATTTTTTTAATTTCTTAACTTTTAAAAAAAAATTAGACAGGTACCCTGACTTAAGAGTAGTTCGATTTAAGAGCATGCATTTGGAACTGATTAAATTTGTAAGTCAAGGTACCATTGTACTTCTAAAGGGGACATATTATTAATGCTTTCCTTGCAGTCTCAGAGCATGACACAGAATTAGTGATACAGCAATTCCATGGTCGATCACATCGTATTTGGGGATTTCCAGTTTAAACAGCCATTAAGCAGGTAGTGTTTGATGGTGTCTGTGCCGAATCAGAAACAACCAAGCTAAATTCTAATTTATCGGTGAAATCTTTCAGTTTTCTAATTTGAATTTCATATCATCGGAGAAGAACCCCATACAAAGATGAAGAGTTTTGTATAAGTGCTATCACAAGTGTTGGCTTTCTACTTCCATTTAAACAATGCAGTCAT
>JAHTLZ010000122.1:13572758-13603728 GCA_023846285.1 Phrynocephalus versicolor
GTAACTTGGTCCTCTTCTCAAATGTTTTCTTTCTCTCTGCCCCACTTCGACACTTGAGTCCTACTGCTAGATTATTTCAATGCACCGTGTAAGGTTTCACTGGCAAACTGGTGCAGCCAACCCCAATTTAAATAGTTTTGCAACATGGTCTTCAAATAGATTGGGTTAAAGGGAAGGACAATGAAATTCTGAAGAATTCTGGATACAACAATGTTGTGCCACTGAAAACAGAAACATACCTTAACGATTGCCAAAGGCATCCCTGAAAAGTTTTCTATATAATAAACCTTACACAAACCAAATTCTCTTTTTGTTATTTTAAATGTTAATGGAGAAGTGGGGGAAATGCCCGTTGCAGCTGTATTACCCACTACAATATCAGTGGCACACCATTGTTGTATCCAGAATTCTTCAGAATTTCATCGTCCTTCCCTTTAACCCAATCTATTTGAAGACCATGTTGCAAAACTATTTAAATTGGGGTTGGCTGCACCAGTTTGCCAGTGAAACCTTACGCGGTGCATTGAAATAATCTAGCAGTAGGACTCAAGTGTCGAAGTGGGGCAGAGAGAGAGAAAACATTTGAGAAGAGGACCAAGTTACCTATATGCCATCTCTCCCAAAGGGTTAATTTACCCCAGTGACTTGATTGAGGAGCACAAAACATTACATCTGAACCTATTTGCTTAGTTTAAGAAATAAATAAGACTTATTAGCAAGAAAGCAAAAAACACAACATAGTAGTCAACTTGCAGCTTTAAAAGACATTACATTCGAGCTACAAGAGAGTGCAAGCAGTTAAAAGGAGAATAAAATTCCATGTCAAGTTATGAGTGATGAAAACTAACATTGAAAACATAGTGTCAATGTAAACACACAAAGTCTATGTGATCCTATAAATTCATATGAAAGACACATAATAGGTAGGGTAAGCTTGCCTGAAGAGAAAAGTCTTTGCCTCTTTCTGGAAAGACATCAGAGATGGGGCAGTACTGGCCTCTATTGGAAGGGAATTCCAGAGTCTGGTTGCCACAGCTGAGAAGGCCCTTTCATGTCTTCCCACATGACATACCCGTGAGGGTGGTGGGATGGAGAGAAAGGCCTTTTCTGATTACCCTAACACTGAGTGAGTTCATACTGTGAGATTCGATCTTTGAGGTAGCTAGGACCCAGGTTGTACAGTGCTTTGTAGGTCAATGTCAGCAACTTGAATTGTGCCCAATAGTTGACTGGCAGCCAGTGGAGCTGCTTTAATAGGGATGTAATGTGATCTTTGTATTCTGCCCTAGTCAGCATTCTGGCTGCTGCCTTTTGGACCTGATGAAGTTTCCTGAGACTTTCTGTTGGTAGTGCCACATAGAGCACATTACAGTAGTCTACCCGGGACATCACTAGGACATGTGTCACCATGGCCAGAGCTGGTTTCTCAAGAAATGGGCATAACTTGCGTACTAGCCTTCATTGTGCAAAAGCACTACTGGCCATAGCCATGACCTGGGCATCCAAGCTCAAGGATGAGTCCAAAAGCACCCCCAATCTGTGCAGCTGTTTTTTCAGTTGGATGGTGACCCCAAATAACCTCCAAATGTTACAGTATATATACTGTAAATGTTTGAACCTGACACATGAAAAATTATAGGATGAGACTAGAGATGGGCACACAATTAATTTTTTATTTTGTTTTTCATTTTTCATTTTGTTACAGAACAAGATGAGAAATGCTATGGCCTTATAAAACACAAAATGAAACGAAATGGAAATGTTCATTTTGTTCCATTTTGTTTCCATTTCTTATTTATTTTGAAAAGAACTGCAACTAAAAAAAAGTGCCGACCGACCTGCAGGCCTGCTGGTTGGCGCTTGGGAAGGGGGGGGAGCTGACTGGCAGGGCTGGTTGGCTGTATTTTTTTAATATAAAAAATGAAAAAAATGAATAAAAAACTAAACAAATAACAAAACATAACACCATTTTGGCATTTCATGCCCATCTCTAGATGAGACACAGTCCTTGTAGCGTACTATATGGGAAACCTGTCATTCTGCAGATGTTGTTGGACTTCATCTCCCATTAGCTTTGAATATTGGCTGTTGTCCAAGGCAGGTGGGACATAGACGCCAGCAACATTGGTTTCCCTTCCCTGCCATTGGTTTTCTGCTCAAGGATCCATTATTGGTACAGCCAGAACAAGTCAACAAGATCAGACTTTATCTATTTGAACATCTGTTCTTCTGGCCAACTTTTATGATTTCGTTTGATAGGTATCCCCACCCCCCACAAAAGACTAGTCACTCTAGTTGCCACTGATAAGGATAAATTTAAGCTAGAAATATTGGGTGTTGGTGGTTTTCTTTGTGAGTCGCCAATGCACCTATATAAGTTGTTAATACATGACATTGGTGGTTCATCAAAGCTGCCACGCTTAGTTAGTTATAGCAAAAAGGTTTATTAAAGACAGACAGAGATTCAACAGAACACATACAGTACAGAGATAGGTTAGTAAACATCTTAGCTTAATGGTCCAAAGCATAGCACGGCCAAACGGCCTTGTTGCTCTGGACCCCGAGTGATGGTTTCCGTGGTCTTTTATACTCTTTCTGTAACCGCAGCTTACGTATTTCGTCATAATTCTCAGAAATGGCTTTTGCCTATTTTTAGTTTGAGATTGAATTCCCAGAAAATGACGCTTTTGGCACCATGAGATGGTGCCCACTTATCTGTGCCATCTTCGCTTCTCCTTATCTTGGTTTAACCACAAGAATTCGCTATTTCTGGCACCTGGGTTCTTATCTATTTTTTTGTGTTCTATGCCAGCATGACCTAATACCTTCAGTCAGGTTTAACACTTTATAATAATTTTCAGCTTTATTTCTCATATTGAGTTAATTCTATTAATTCTTATTAATTCTTATTAATTAATTTTCATCAGTCCCCCGTTTTTTTTTTGAGGAATTTGAAAAAAATAGAATAAAAACTATTTTTGAAACTAATGCTAAGAAATATAATATTCAATAGCTTAAGCCTTTTGTCTGCTGGATGATTTAAGACCTTCCAGCGGCCACTTACTTTAACTGTGTTGCTTTATTGGGCCTGATTGATTGTATGTCTTTTGTATAGTTCGGGGGTCTGCAACCCACGGCTCCGGAGCCGCATGCGGCTCTTTGGAACATTTGCCGCGGCTCCGGGAGGGTTCAGAAATTTCAATACAAAGGCGCCGAATCTCACGAGGACAGCCCGTCCCACAAGGTGGCGCGAATCCAAGCGCGGCCACACTCTCAGCGCGCTCCCTCTTCTTCAGATCAAGAGAGAGAGAGGGAGGCGTGGTGGAAAGTGCCCGCCGAACGGCAGCCTTTTTTCTTTTTTCTTTTTAACTTCAAGAAAACCTCCCAGATCTGGATTGTTGCCTCCCCCCCCCAGAAAAAAAAGATGGGAGGAGAAAAAGCTCCTTCCTTCCTTTCCCCCTTCCCCTTCCTTTCTTGGTTTGGTGGGAGGGGGAAGAAGCGACGTGTGTGTGTGTGTGTGTGTGTGTGTGTGTGTTGTGTGTGATGGTTCAACGTGGAGGAAGAGAAAACCCTCCTTCCTTCCCCTCTTCCCCTTCCAAGCATTGCACATGTGCAGTTGGCATCTCTCTCTCTCTCTCTCTCCTTTTGCTTCGCTACAGCCCCCCCCCCAAAAAAAACTACGGCTTTGCACTAACTTGCCGGGATGAAGCTCCAAAAACGCGGGGGAGCGCGCACGCGCGCACGGTGTGTCTCCGCAAAAGAGAGAGAGAGAGAGAGATTAGAAATTCCCCTCCTCTCCCTCCTGTACTATATTTTGGAAGATTTTTAAAAACTGCCCCCCCCCAAAAGTGGAAGCGGTGTGGGCACGACGCACTCAGGCTGCGCTTCCCTCCTCCATGGAGGGTGGGGGCGACAGAAGGAGGAGGAGGAGGAGGGAGAGATGGAGTGTGTGTGTGTGGGGGGGGAGAGTCAGACCATGGCTGCAGGTTCCGGGCAGAAGGCAGCGAGGGCGGAATGGGAACCTCAAGAAAGGCGGCGTGGGGAGGGGGCCACGGCTAGTCTTCTCTCTCCCCACCCCCGCCGCCGCCGCCGCCACCCTGCTTCCTTGCCCGGTGCTGTCAGTTCTGGCCCAACAAGCAAGGGGTTGGTGGTGGCGGGAGCGGGGAGGGGGGGAGCGGCGGCGGTGGCGGAGAGGTGAGAAGCAACGGAGGAAGTCGGCTTTTCTTTTTCCGGTGCGAGATCAACTTGGCAGTTGAGGGACGCGGCGTGACAGCTAGTTCGAGCCTGCCCCCCGGCCCGAGGAGGGGTCTCTCTTATTAGACTTCCAGTGGCTCCCTCCTGGAGTCAGCCGGTTTCGGCAGCGGGGTGGAGGTGCCGGGCTCAAGTTGTTCAGGGGCCCCTGGCCACCCGGGGAGGCCAACGGCACGCCACCTGGCTCGAGAAGCTGAGCCGAGCCGAGTGGAGCGCCTGTGCGCCTGCCTGCTTGTCTCGCTCGCTCTCGCTCTTGCTCTCTCCGAAAGCCCGCCAGTAGCTGCCTTCCGCTCCATTCCAACACACAGAACGTGCCTCCTGCGCGCCCACCCACCCCCCAGCCCGGCCCTCCCCGAGGCTGGCGGACACACAGCCGCCCCAGTTGCGCACGCGGGAGAACTTGAGGCAGGTGCAAGCCTCGATGGAAACCCTTGGGGACAGGGTGGCAGGGTGAGGGGAGGCGGCGGCGGCTGGGGCTCGCCCGCTTGCTCGCTCTCCCAGCGCCCGAAGTGCCGAAGAAGCAACTTTCATTGGCTTCCTTCTCAGAAGCCCTTCGGGGGTGCCCGGAGGAGCCGCAGCCGCCGGCGCTCCTTCCCACCCCACCCGAGCCCGGCGCCGGGGCGCAGCGTGTCCGAGGAGCGTGCAAGGGAGTGTGTTGCTTGCGAGCGCCCAAAAAGCCAGGAGCGAGGAGAGGGGAAAATATATTTGCAGTGTTATATTTGTTTTAAATGTCGCAATGGTTTTGCGGCTCTGAGATTTTTTTCCCCGTCGGAAATGGGTCCAAGTGGCTCTTTATGTCTTAAAGGTTGCAGACCCCTGGTATAGTTATAACAGTATAGGTATTGTTTACATCCATGAATGAGTAAGTGCAGGGACTTTACTATTTTGACATATATCTAGGTGTATCTATTTTCTTTGAGGGTAGGTGTAATCTAATAGCTAATTTACTTGAGGTGACATAATGCTTTTTGTTAACAGTAAGGAGGTCTTGTTTGCTTAGGGCCTAAGATTCTGTGAAATTGTAATTTGTGTAATCACAACTTCCCCCATTTTTTTTCCAGCATACATTAAAACCATAACACAAAATTCATTTAAAGTCTCATTTGACTGACAGTGGGGTGCTCTGCTGTTTGAATGTTAGGTAAAGCAGAGACCCAGGATAGTATCAAGGGTATTCTGTATTGGGATCAAACCAGGGGGATAAATCACAGTATTGTGTGTTCAAATAAGTGGAGTGGCTTACTTTTGCAAACCATTTTAAACTGTATAATAGATTGGCATAAGGGAATCTGAAGGGCATGGACAATACATATATATATCATAAGGCTGAATAGAAGGGCTATAGACATCAGTTAAAATGAAGCTTTGGCAAACTGAATCTGGGGAACAACTATTCTGTGAAATATGTTGATTGACACCATTCATGATGTGTTCTAGGGCCCATTACTTTTTTCCTTTGATTGCTAAACAAAATGAATAAATGAAGCTTTCTGTTCCTTTCTGTTCCTCTGGCTGTTAAACAAAATGAATAAATATGTGGATAACCTTCTTGTGAATGACAGAAGTTCAGTTGGCACATGAAAGTATCTTATACAATACAAAGGTAAGGTAAGGGGTATGATAGCAAAGGTAGCACATAACAGAATTCAGTAAGACTATAGAATTACAGATACAGATTATAGATACAGAACATAGAGTATGCTTCAAAAACATCATAAACAGTAATTGCTTCTAAACATCAGTTGTAAATGACTGCAAAGGTGCTGGGTTGATTTGGCTGCAAGAATAAATAGGTAGATCTGCTAAAAGGATGTGCAAAAGGCACACTGACAGTCTGTGGTAGTGGTGGAGTTTGCTGCCATTATAACAGTTCAGGATGATTCTTAAAAGGAGAAAACACTGCCGTTAATTGGAACAAAACAGTCTCTTTAAAGTGCCTTGTTTGCTTCCATGACTCTGCAACCAGTCTGTTGTATTGCTTCAGCTGAGACAGCTAGACGGCTGCAGGTGATGATAAAGTCCAGTATCACTCCATTTGAAGGATGGGGCTGATACGGCCACAAGAACGGGCAGGAACGGTGAGACCAGGGGCTGTTGGGATGAGAAGGACCCACGCGAAGCAGCAGACCAGCCTTTGACGTTCCTTGAAAGGTGTAGATTAGGAAGCGGCACATCAGAAGAGACAGGAATGACTCAGTGTCCACAGGAGAAACAGGATTGTAGATTGAGATGGCAGGGTTAACTGGATCAACAGTTGGACTCAGGCAGGGCTCATCAGGAGTAGACAGAGTCTCAGAAATTGGAGCAGCCAAAGGTGTTTCTGCAGGCAAAGGTGTTTCCCTGTGTCAACTACTGATGAAAATTAATTAATAAGAATTAATAAGAATTAATAGAATTAACTCAATATGAGAAATAAAGCTGAAAATTATTATAAAGTGTTAAACCTGACTGAAGGTATTAGGTCATGCTGGCATAGAACACAAAAAAATAGATAAGAACCCAGGTGCCAGAAATAGCGAATTCTTGTGGTTAAACCAAGATAAGGAGAAGCGAAGATGGCACAGATAAGTGGGCACCATCTCATGGTGCCAAAAGCGTCATTTTCTGGGAATTCAATCTCAAACTAAAAATAGGCAAAAGCCATTTCTGAGAATTATGACGAAATACGTAAGCTGCGGTTACAGAAAGAGTATAAAAGACCACGGAAACCATCACTCGGGGTCCAGAGCAACAAGGCCGTTTGGCCGTGCTATGCTTTGGACCATTAAGCTAAGATGTTTACTAACCTATCTCTGTACTGTATGTGTTCTGTTGAATCTCTGTCTGTCTTTAATAAACCTTTTTGCTATAACTAACTAAGCGTGGCAGCTTTGATGAACCACCAATGTCATGTATTAACAACTTATATAGGTGCATTGGCGACTCACAAAGAAAACCACCAACACCCAATATTTCTAGCTTAAATTTATCCTTATCACCACCTTCAACATGGCATGAAATGCATTAGTCTTATTGCATATATAATGGTTGATTGCTTTGTTTTTGTAGAATTATACTTGTAATTCATATTTATATATATTGGTAGCTATGTGACATAATTAGTTCATATCCTATCACATTACTGTTGGCTGCAAAATGCAAAGGGGCCGCCTGCCAACACAAAAACAGAAGGATAAACAAAAGTTACTACAGTGCTGAAATGTTACCCAGCAGCCTGCTGGGCCAACAGCATCATATGTTTCTTCAGAGACACTTAGATGGCACATATGTCTAATCCATTTATTTTATTTAGTTTTATTTTATTTTATGTTATTTTTGCTCCAGTTACTGATTCAATGGCATAAATTTATGCCAAAAGAATTTGCCCTATTGGCATAAATGTATGCCAAAGGAAGCCAATGATGTCATTATCCCACATTGGTAAAATTTAGTTTAAAAGACTTTCTACCCACCTCCTCAAGGTTCTATGGTTTCGTAGGGTTTCATTTGCCCTGGTAAACTTTTGGGAGCCTCAGAATTTTACAGCAGTGACTTTTAACTATAATAGCTCCTATCCTGAACCTCCTAAATGATTCCCCAGAGTGAATGGGTATCTAGGGACCATCAGAACCTGGATGAGGGGATAGAAAAAGTTGAATTACTTACATTTAAATCAAAATGACATCATCAGCTTCCACTTGTGTAAATTTACACAATAGGATCTTGCCCATTGTTAACTTCATTCAGAATATTGGTTTCTCCAGCTCATAATATACCACCACAAATATGTCCAGCAACATTAAATGATGCAGGTTTCAGTATCCTGCTATGTTCAATCAATGACACTGGAATACTGTGCACCTCACCCAGCATTCATAGCTTAGGCTACTGCCCTTTTGAAATTTATGGGATGAGGTAAAACTGCAACTTTCACAAAGAGGTATTAAGTTGCTCACTGAGGACATCAAGAGGCCAACACAAAGAGGACAGCAAAGTCACACAGAGGTTATCGATGATGACTTCAGGGGATTCACAGGAGGGTTTTGGTGCTTGGGGAAGGTGTTTGGGTTCTGCTGCATTCTTAGTTACATACTCAGGAGTGCAACAGATAATTCTGGGTTGGTTTCAAAATGGTTTGGTCTTCTTCAAGTGCCATATCCTCATAGAACTTGGTGATCAGTAGGCTGAACTGGTTTCTATCTAAAGCTGTTCTAAATAGAAGAGGTGTGCTCACTCACTGCAGACCATTGGCATAAGTTCTTAAACCAGAATACTCTTCTATGCCCCAGACTACACTTCCTGTCTCTTTTCCCTTGAAGGATAACCAGAAGTAGATGGTATTTCTTATGTGTCCGAAATATTGCAATTTTCTTTTCTTTATGGTATTGAGGATTTCTAGCTTTTTATTCATGCTTTTCTAGCTTTTTATTCACTTTGGCTGTCCAAGGAATCTTCAGCATTCGTCTGTACATCCACATTTCAAATGCTTCCAACGTTCTGCATAATGTGTCTGTTAGGGTCCAAGTTTCAACACCACAGAGAAGTATACTGAATACATAGAATTGAAGTACTAGAGAATGAAGTCTGATAGATTGAAATGGGCTGTGCTGTGTACAGCCTAAATTCAGCTAATGCAAATTTGGTCTGTACTTGTTCCTGGTTATGAAGGACATTCTTCATGGAATAGGATCTGCACACATAGCAGAATCAACGAAATTCCCAGAAGCATCAATGTATTGCAAGACAGTTGGTGGAGAAATTGTTGAACTTCACAAGAGATTTGCCCTCCAAGAACTTCTTCTATCAGTTTTTCTCCATTTTTGTGAAATGTACCAAATGAACATCAGCAATATAGGAGCTCCACAGTGACATCAATGGCATCAATGAAAATAATGGCATGGATAAAAATGAAGTACAAAACTAAATGCCTGCTGTATAACAGTGATGTACAGACTCATACTCCTGACACTCTTCTGTAGAGGTTCTGGGAAGATGTTAAATAACTCAGGTAGGAGAGATGGAGCCCCCCAGAACTGTGTTGAGGAAAGGTAAAAGAATCTTTTAAAAAAGCAGTCATCCAGCACTTCTATCTACATTCTGCCTTCCAGTGGAACTAGGCTGCTAATAGAACCTCCTGTCTTTCCAGGACGCATTCCTGCTAGGCAATGCAGTGGGATAAAATGGTTGGCGGTGAAACCAGTGCAAGGTCCAGTAAGAAAGAGCAGGAAATGTTATGCTTTTAACATTTAAACAACCAGTAATTTAGTGGCCTCACGACTATAATGTGTTGCTGCTACCTAACTTCAAAATATTTATGTTACATAAACCTTTCAATGATGATGCTTGAAGTGAGATATTTTTACTGAACTGCTTATTTCTCCAGATAGACAATTTGCTTTTGTGCCTAGAGTAATTGTCTGAACTTTTTAAATTAAAAGGCTCTTCCAGAAAGTGCTTCCATTTTTGTCCTTGTTATGATTAGCTAAATGCTTCAGAAAGGCAAGGCACAGAATAATAATAATAAATAAATAAATAAATAAAAGTAATCTTTGTTTAAAAAGAGGCTGCTGTGATTGTTGCGTAGAATTAGGAAGAGTTTTCTTTTATGAGCATCTATTAGTTATAATTTACCATTTCAATGAAATCACTTTCTCATAGTTTTTTAAGTTGTGGGAAAAACATGATCTGATTTTCAAGCAACACAGAGACTAGCAGGAATGTATTGTGCCCTGTCAACTGCTTTCTCTTTAATGGCCCCAGGAAGGCTTATTGAGGAACAAGAAACCAGCTAAATTTTCTCCTTGTTTTCAAGGCATTAAGATATTATATATTTGATGCAATAAGAGTCTTCACAAACTATTTTGTATAAATGGCTTGAATTGGACAGGCTACACACACTGAGCAAAGTTTATAGCTGAATTATAATAGCAGTTGCTACACAACATGGACTTCTCAAAAAATCAGAAATACGAAATAAATAATTTCATCTTATTTTTTGATAAACAAGTCAGTTGTTCAGTACTTGCTGTATGTGTATGTGGGAGTTATTTCACAAATTTTACATCATTTCATGTAAATTGCCAAATCCTTGACCAAAAAACAAAGATGCAAAACACCCATCACATTTTCATTGGGGACAGGAAAAAATCTTAGAACTGAACTCCAAGCTTCTGGCTCTGAAGCCAGATGTCTAAACAACTGAGCTATCTAGAATTTATGATGAAGATGCATCTATCAGCAGTTAAGGGAGGCTCCTGATGGCCAAAGAGCCGTGAGGGACAACTTTGACCACGTGTCTGGCCAGCGACACATTTTGAATGGGCCACATGATGCAATGGGCGACAGAGTACATAAATCAGCTCACCTTCCTTAGTGTGGCGCTTTCCATTCATTTTGCCTTCCTGCTCTCCCACCCTTTGAGGAGAATGAGACTAGCTGGTCATCACTCTGATTGGCCAGGAGTGATGGTGAGTTTTTTCCACAATCTACTGATATCAGTCTTTTTTGCTTCACTTGCAAAAGTCATTCAGAGTTTGAAAGCGCACAGTATACCTAGTTTCCATAATGCTCTATATTTCCCCATTTTATGTGGTGTTCTTCACCATATCTAGGCCAAGCATACATCTGCCAATCACTCCTGTGTTATACCTCAGCCAACATGGCAAATAGGTGAGAGTTGTAGGCTTGCAACATCTTCATATCCAACCTGGGGAAATCATTGATTATATACACAATTTCCTCTCATCTTCATAGCAAACACTCTGAGAGCTCAACAGCAGTGAAGGTGAGTTGCAGTACCACTGCTTAAAACAACATAGACTTTACAGGCCACTTCGGTGTCATGGTGGATGAACTTTGGGATATATATCACCAGTGTGGACATTTCAAACAATGATAGTCAAGCATGCAATGGAATGGACATGGGCTGCAAAATAAATCAAAGAATCCCAATACTGTGAGATAACAAAAATGAACATAAGGAAAAACTTTGCTGTTCTCTTGGATGATCTGATTTATTTGTTCCAGGAACGTAAAATAGGATTTATTTGTTCTACTGACTTCAAAAGGCCTCTTTATCTGTTTTGAGACATATGACTTGTTTCTGCAAATACTTTCAGGGAAACCTAAATTTGTTTTCCATACCAAAGGAATTATTTTGCATTTTCTGCACGGCATTTTCAGACAGTTTGAACTAATTCATTATTCCCCATGATAGAACTTTGTCCTGATGATGAACATGGTGACGTAAGTGTAGACTGTGGAGAAATAACTCCACAAACCTTTTAAAACACATTACTGCTCCTTTAAAATCTTTTGTTCACTTGATCATGGGCAAAGCAGTGTCTGTAATCCCAATGGAGAAACATTAGACTACCATTGATTTTACATACAGCAGAACCTCTTGTACCTCAAGCACCCAGGAGAACAGCTAAAACCAGTTCTCTGGGAGAATTTGCCTTTAACAAAATGCTGAAAAAGATGTAATGGATGGGCTGGAAATTTCAGTTTGGATTACACAGCCCAGCATTTTCATGTTACATTCTGCTGTTACAAAAGCAAAGGGAGTATGGTTTCTTGCTCCAGTCTGAAATAAGCAAACTGATACATCAGTTTATTCTACTCTTCCCACTGAAATAGGCCCAAATTAGGTGCTTTGGGTCAGAGCTCTTAAATTACTAGGCCCTAAGGCTAAAAAGCCATATGAGTCTACAAGCAATGTGAGAAAGGCTAAATAATAATTAATTTCCTTAAAGCCGATAAGGTTCCCATTTATGTTACACATGAGTCAGCATTTTTTTTGCATGAATAATTAACCACCCCCTTTGAAGAGAGCAATATCTGATTTCCTGCCCACTGGAAGCAGTGAAAGAAAAATTGGAAGGCATTATATTGAGAAGAGAGCAAAAGTGTGAGCTGGAGGCATTGTGAGGTAAATGAGGGAGGCCACTGCAAAAATGGAGGGAAAAGGAGTTGCCGAATCAATAACCTAGATGTTTGGTTAGGCTTACACATGTTTTGCTATCCATCTGAGACCAGGTATTCATAGGACACAGACAGCATACAAAACAAAACCAGAACTTGCTCTATTGTGAGGTTTTTGATGGAAGAGTATTTTAAAGGCACATAAGCAGCACAATGGCCCATCAGTGGTACATTGCCCACCCAGCCCGGAATAAAGAGTCAAGACAAGTATTGTTGGATTAAATTGGGCCACAGTTTATTAATAGCAAGTTATTTAACTTTTAACTGATAACTTTCTCCTCTGACAAGGGGGGCTGAATGTATTGCAAGTAGAGATGGGCACGACTTAGCAGTATTTTCGTTTTCGTTTTCGTTTTTTCATTTTCGTTACGTAACAAAATGAAAATGAAAAATGGTTCAAAAAGGGACCGAAAACGGAAACGAAACGACTAATTTTGAGCCAATTTTCGTTTTTCGTTACTGGAAAAACACATAATGGAGCTAAATGGGGAGAAACGAAAAAATTTTCGTTTTCGTTTTCGTTTTTTCGTTTTCGTTACGTAACGAAATTAGCTCACGAAAACGGAAACGAAACGAAACGGACCCTAGCCGAAAACGAAAACGAAAACGAAAATTTTTTTCTGAGTCGTGCCCATCTCTAATTGCAAGCAGGTGAGGGCAAGGAATCATTGCTGAGTTCCCATCCATGCATGAATTCAGTGACTTCCTAAATCAGAAGTATGCTGCCCACCTGTTCAGCATCCTCCTAAAGTCTAGAGATCTAATTTACCCAGTACAGACCTCAATTTCCACATCTTTTAGTAGTGATTTCAGACCTGTGATCTTCTCATACTTAATATTCCTAATCCTTAATTAATTTTATATGAGGGCTACCAAGCACCTTAGAGGTATCTTACCATGGAGTGCAACTGAATTCTGTTGCCTTTTGCAATACCTGCCAACTATGATGGAAGAAGGTATTTTAAATGCCTGCCAACTCTCAAGTTTAGTCATGTTTTCACTTGTAATATTTCTACCATGATCATTCCCCTTGAAACAATGCTTACTGTATGAAGGACTGTGACTTCTCCAAAAAGTGCAAAACACAAAACCACAACAGTCTACCACCAGCTCTCATAGAAACAATATTAACCATTTTAATAGCTCGGAAGAGGCTAATGACTGGATTGTTAGTACCATAGATTCCCTGAGTCACTTCCAGACAATGGGGTGAAAGAATTTGTTGAGTTAATTTTTAAAGTCAGAAAGTAAGGAGAAATGGAAAATAATAATGAAAAAAGGAAAACAGGTTCATATACAAAAGCAAATATAGTTACAGGATATATATAATTCAAAAGTAGAAACATAGCAGAAAATAATAAACACTAATTTACCCTATCTATGTCACACCTACGTAGAGTGATGGAGTAACTTTGGAAAGAAATGCTCCTTGTTACCCAAGATAGCTTCACACATAGAGTGCAGAAATCTCTTCATACACAGCCTCCCGAAATTCCAAAGACTCAGATGGTCAATTCTCATTTTATATAAATGAGTGGCCTATTAATATCTGAGGCCAACAATCACACAATTACTCTTAATCCACTTTGATCATCTTTACATCCCCTTCCAAGCTTTGAAATTTGCATAACCCTCAGGAAAGGAAGCAAACCAATTCCTAAGTCACAGAGAGAGAAAAAAGGTAATTATTTTGGTATACAAAATATAATGTTTGACATGTTAGACTCTGGTTTCAAGTTCCCTTGAGCACCTCTTGCTAAATTTCATTTTTCACGTTTCTTAACTTCTTAATCTCTTCACCATAGTATTGAAGGCTTTTTTTTCCAGTTTGGTAGAGATTTACTGGATCAGGAAGTCAATCCATAGTTATGGTAGTTAATAATTAAACATTATACAGTGGTCCCCTGCCCTTTCACGGTTCATATACTGCGGTCCCACTATATTGCGGGACCACAGTATATGAAAAAGGGTCCCTGGGGTAAGGGGGAAAGTCCCTCGGAGGCCCCAGAAATGATTTTTGGTGATCCATAGTCACTTCCAGTTTTCTGGAAGTCACTCCTGTTGGCAAGGAGACCCTTTTGGGGCCTCCAGAAGGCCCAGGAAGGCACTCACAGGCCCATTCGGGACAGCACCAGGCTGGGGGTAAGTACAAGAGCCCCCAGCTAGACCTGCATCTGCATATCACAGATTTTCAATTATCGGGGGTCGGCTCAGGTCCCTAACCCCCGCGATAGGTGGGATGGTCACTGTACATGTATAAGACATGGGCACTTTGTAATCATATTCCTGGGGAAGATGAATATGAATCATGACACCACGGGTGCCACAGAGGCCCATTCCCTCACCAGTTGCTGTGTGGTGCTTGGATCCTTCCTTGTCATCATCACACGAGTCCAGGAAGGAGACTAGCTGGCACTTCCCTGCCACCCTGTGCAGCCAAAAATTCTGGTGAGGAGGTGCAGCAGGGAGTCTCCCTGCTCAACTGATGAATGGTAGGCTGCATGGGGAGCCGTGGAATGCCAACTGGGCTCCTTCTCAGATTGGCATGACAATGATGATGAAGGACCTGAGTGCCACACAGCAACTGGTGAGTGGACTGGCCAGTTCTGTGGGGAGGGAATAGGCTCTAGAGAGGCACCTAGAGACACAGAAGTTGCAGGACCACCACCACCACCCCGCCACTTTACAAATTTGTTGAAGTTAATGTGTCTGAGCTATGTACATAACTCCCAAAGAAGCCTCTCCCCAGAGAAAAGTTCTTCCAGGAATCTAAAGAATCATAGAATCATAGAGCTGGAGGAGACCTCAAGGGCCATCTCGTCCAACCTCCTGCCATGCAGGAACCCCCATCACAGTACTCCCGACATATAGGCTCTGCTTAAAAACCTCCAAAGAAGGAGACTCCACCACCCTCCATGGCAACATATTGCACTGCCGAACAGCTCTGACTGTGATGAAGTTCTTTAAATTGAATCTCTTTTCCTGTAGTTTGAGACTGCTGCCCCGCATCCTAGTCTCTGAAGCCATGGAAAACAAACCAGTCAATGTGACATCATAAAAACATAAAAACATAAGAAGAGCCATGCTGGATCTGGCCAACGGCCCATCTAGTCTAGCTTCCTGTATCTCACAGTGGCCCCACCAAATGCGTTTGGGAGCGCATGAGACTAGATATCTGTCTCCTGATACCACTCCCCTGCATCTGGCCCTTGAAGTACCCTGGTTTTAAGCCTAGAGATGACACATCTCCATTATGGTTTGTAACCTGTGATGGACTTTTCCTCCAGGAATCTGTCCAATCCCCTTTTGAAGGCATCCAGGCCATATGCCATCATCACATCCTGTGGCAGGGAGTTCCACAGACTAACAACACGCTGGCTGAAAAAATATTTTCTTTTGTCTGTTCTTACTCTCCCAGCCCACAATTTGAGTGCATGTCCCCTAGTAGTGATATTTTGTGAGAGGAAGAAGAGCTTTCCTCTATCCACTTTACTCATGCCCTGCATCCTTTCAAACATAGCTATCATATTCCCTCCCAAATTCCCAAGAAGCTTCTTCCGACTCTGCAAAGATAAGCTTCTCTGCAGGTTTTGTGTTTCTAGGTGTCTTGGGGGAACTTTCCAGTGTGTGTGGGGGGGGGGCTTCATGTGTTTATAACTTAGACATAAGATATCCAGCTTTGCATCCAATCTCGCTACACATAAGGGCATGGATAAACTTATTATTCATTTTTTCAGCTCGGGCAAAAAAAAAAATGCTAATGTTAACTCCTTTTTTTTCTAATCTTGCCCCCCTAAAAAGGACTTCAAATTCAATTATATAATGTCCTGCCACTAGCTTTCCAAAGAAAATGTCATGTATCTTACCTGAGTTATTTGGAGTTCTTTTCTTGCAATTGTTTCAACTGATCACCCTCCCTGTTTCCTACCAGACTTCCACTGCTTCTTTTTATGAAAATTGCACTCTAGTCGAAATGTTATAGGCTTTGCTAGTACTGGTATTTTTCAGTTAAAGGACTCAGATGTTGAGGATGGCTTAGATATACATTTCATTAACGAGTCCTCACATAATGACCTAATTTGTTGAATTTATTGAGTTAAGGTCAGGAGAATTCTAGACATCTAAACTTACATGACCTCAGTTATAGCTTCCCAAATTAAAGATGCTTCAGCAATGGCCTCAAGAGCCCCATTTCTGCTCACTGCATTACAAATAGCTCTTTAAAGTCAATTACTAATATGTTGCAGGTAAGTAGAAAAACTAGACTCCTTAAAAAAAACATTGCACTCCCACATACCCCTCTTTAGAATGTTTAAGTTAAATATACCATTGAGGGACAACGTAAACATTCATTTAATGAATGCAACAATGTACCTTGAGTTCATCTGAGTTAATTATAAGCCTATGCAGGGATAGAAGCAACTTTTGTTGGAATCAAAAAATCTCACATTTTCACACATCCTGAATCTCACCGGCTGGCATCCTATTGGTTTGTGTAGCAAGTCACCCTAGAGCAGGACCACTGAAAAAATTGGGACTCCTCCATAAGTTCCCTGGGTTCAAATGCACCTACTCTAATTGTGACTAGAGATGGGCACGAACTGAAAAAATGGCAATTCGTTTTGGTTCATTTTGTTTTAAGGTTTGGTTTCTTTTGTTTCATTTTTAATGATTTTTTTGAAAAATTCATTTCATTGATTGATTCAGTACCCCCCCACTCACACACTTTGCATGATTTAATCCATTTGACAGCACACAGGTGGGGAAAAACATTCAAGAAAACAAAAAATACACAGATGTTGAAACAACTGCACAAAATGGACTGGCAGCATCCTCATCCTCATCCTCATCATCCACATCATCCACATCATCTTCAATCATAAATACATCATCCTTATCGGGCAGCGGCGGCAGCGGCAGCAGAGGCAGGCAATCCTGGCCCCTGTGGCCAGGGCTTTTTGAGGCACTGGCTTGGGGCCAGCACCTCTTTTTTTTCTCAAGCACCAACCGCACGGCCCATGGGGCCTGGTCGGTGTTGGTTTTATTTTTTTATAATTTTTTCTTTATTTTAGGGTGCCAACCTGGCCACCCCTGGGGCCAGTTGGCACTCCTTTTTTAATTTTATTTTTATTGGTGGGTTTTTTTATATTTTTGATTTTTTTTCAAGCACTGACCATGCGGCCCCTGGGGCCAGGTCGGTGCTGGTTTTATTTTTTATATATTTTTCTTTATTTTAGGGCACCAACCCAGCCACCCCTGGGGCCAGGTCGACACTCCTTTTATTTTTATTTTTTGATTTTTAAATTTATTTTTATTTTATTTGTATTGTATTTTTTTTATCGCTGACCACATGGCTTGTGCTACAGCTGTAGCATGGGCCAGTCAGCTCTCCTCCCCCCCCCCCCGGTCGTCACCTCCATGCAGCCAGGAAGACCGGACCTCCGACCAGGAAGGACCAGCACCAGGTAGGAGACATCTCCGGCACCTCCATTAACAAAATGAACCGAACCGAACCATTTTTTTCCGGTTTGGTTCGGTTCCTTCTAAATCCACTCTGAGGTTCATTATTCATTTTGTTACATAACAAAATGGATAACGAATAACAAAACTTAAAGTTCATTTTGTGCCCATCTCTAATAGTGACATAACAGTCACAGTGAGGAGAAGCACCCCTCAATTAAAGGATTCAGCCATTTGAGAGGCTTATGTCATATTTTGAAGAAATTGAGTGAGCACAAAACATTGCAAAATCCATGAAGTGGAAATGATTAAAATGCATAGAGTTAATGAAGAAAAAAATATGAAGAGACTTCACCCTATAGGGAGAGGACCTATACATTGAATAAAATGTGCAATGAATGAAAGCATGCTTTTGAGTGTAAATGAATGTAAAGTCCCTACAGTGATTATGGGAAATATAGAGGTAACTGCAAAAAGCACAAGAGGACAAAGTGAAGGAAAAGGTAGGCCCTTCAAAAGTAATACAAGCATGAAACCATAAGGGCATTAAGAAGGAGCTGCATAGTTTCAGGAGTCAGGAAGTGATGGATCTGGTTGATATTAACAAGATGAAAATTACCTGCCTTGGCTGTCACATTCACAAATCAGCAAAGTGGTCATCTGCCAAAGCACCAAGATCCATGGTGTCCAAGACAGGGTCAAATGACAACCCTGGAGGATGAGAGAAGGAAACGTTAAGGAGCAGGACAGATGATCTTGCCCCTCCTCTGTATGACAGCCCTTCAAATAGTTGAAAAGTGCTATCATATTGCCCCTCCATCTTTTTTTTCTCTTGGCTAAACATGCCCAGTTCTTTCAATATTTCCTCATAAGGTCTGTTTTCCAGCCCCCTGATCATCCTTGGCACCCTCTCTCAACGTGTTCCAATTTCTTGCCATCTTTCTTGACGTGTGGTGTCCAGAACTGGGCAAAATACTCAAGGTAAGGCCTAACTAGTGCAAATAGAGGTGGATAAGCATCTCACAGGATATGGAATTTATACATCTGTTAATGCAGCCTAAAACAGCATTTGCCTTTATTGTGGCCACATCACACCGTTGGCTCATATTCAGCTTATGATTTACAAGCTCTTTCTCACTTGTAGTATTGCTGAGCCAGGTGTCCCCCATCTTGTAACTGTGTGTTTGGTGACTTCTTCCTAGATGCAGTACTTTGCACTTAACCCTTTGAAATTTCATTCTGTTGGTTTCAAACCACAGCTCTAGCCTATCAAGATTGTTTTGAATGTTGCTTCTGACTAGGGTATTAGATATTCTACCCAATTCTGTGTCATCGGTGTATTTGAGAAACATTCCCTTCACCCCCTTGTCCAAGTCATTAATAAAAAATGTTGGAGAGCATGAGACCCAAGACTGAGCCTTGGGGTACCCTGCTTGTTACCTCCTCCCACATAGAGAAGGAACTGTCAATCATCACTCATGGGGAACTTCCTCTAAAACTTTGCTGAAGTTGAGATATATTACATCTACGGCATCCCTTCTGTCTACGAGGGAGGTTATCTGGACAAATCCATGCTGGCTTCTAAACATTGTTGCTTTGTTTTCTTGGTTCTTTCATAGCAGCTGTTTAATAATCTGTTCCAGGATTTTTCATGGGATTGATGTCTGGCTGACTGGCCTATAGTTCCCAGGTTCCTCTTGTTTGCCCTTTTTAGGGCAAAAAAGATAGGGTCAACATTAGCCCTCCTCCAGCCATTTGGCACCTCACCTGTTTCCCAATAATTTCAAGAAAACAATGGTCAGCAGTTCTGAGAGTTCTTCAGCCAATTCCTTCAGTACTCTCAGATGCAGTTCATCTGGCCCTGGAGATTTGAACATGCTCATAGTGGTGAGGTATTTCTTGACTATTTGTTTATTAATCTCGAGCTGTAGTCCTGTGCCCTCCACTTGCACTTTACTTATGTGTGGTGGTTCAAAGTCTGTCTTATGGGAAAAGATTGAGATAAAGTAGGAATTGAGCACGCCTGCCCTTTCTTTGTCATTCGTTTACCATTTTCCCAACTCCATTGAGGAGCTTGTGCCACCATTTCTTTTCTTTGCCTGTTGCTTCCAACATATCTGAAGAATGCAACTGTGTCCTACTCATGTTCATCTTTAAATGACGAAAAGATATCCATGTTGATATGTCCAATGAGCCAGTCCAGAGCAGGGAGGCGCTGCATGCAGTACTTTCTTTTTATATGTGGTTAATTCTAGTACTTTTCTACCATAATTTTCATCCAAAGAGATGCATGTGGCCTTCCTCCTCACCCTTTTGTACTCATTGCAGTGGGATTAATCAAGTTTAGAACAGTTGACCAAGATTCACTCCCAGTATTTCAGGGGACAATGGGAAATCGAACCAGGATTTCCTATGTGATATCCAAGTCTCTAAACACTGCAGCACTGTGACAAGATGTATTATCTAGTTTGGATGCAGAAGGAAGGCAGAGCAAACAGTTAGACAGGCTTGACAGATATGCTAGATAATTTTAGGAGATCATGGCTAAAATCTTGCTACTTAGTGCAGCAAGTAGCAACTAAAGTAAAGCCATTGAATCAGTGGGGATTGGGTGGTGAGTCAATTCCTCCATAGGTTCCAATGATTCCATAGTGAAGCAATGCTTATGCAAATCCCATTGTTTCAGGAGATTTACTTTAGCATGGACTACCCATTGAATTCTGAACAGGGTAATTCAGAAAGATTAAAATCCAATATGAATTTTCTCTCCTTATTCTAGTCCTGTTGAATAAGGCTGTTATTTCACATTTGGTAGGAATGTTTCCCCCTTCCAAATTAAAGAACAACGCCATGTGAAGAAAATGCAAAGCAATATTGCAGCAATTAAAGGAGCATTATAACAATTATGCAAGAATTCACTGGGAAAAGGTTTTTTTTTAAAAAAAAATACAAATTTCTGCCTATCTGCTGAAAAATGGTCAGTAAATGAATTCGAAGTCACCGAGTGAAAAGAAAGAAAAAGAAACATATGAATAGTGCTATTCAATTAAGGAATTGCTAATAGCATTTTTAAAAATTCAAAAGCAAGAAATCCTTGGGACCAGATGGCCTGACAATAGATTGCAATAAAGCTATAGAAATTAATTTAGTACAGCCTGTGAGAGATGCATAATATTCTCTAAGTGTTTTTGTTCTTCTTCCTATCTCTAAATACCACTTTTTCTCTTTCTGAAATATGTGGAAAAGGGTTTACAGGCCATGCTAATTTAGTTTTTGTTGAAAGGGCAGCTTTCCTAAGTTTTAGATGGCTCAGGTCAATCATACCCAAGAAGTTAACTCTTATTTTTTTAAACAATTACTATCTTCAAGAAGATCTACCAAGGATCTTCTTAAGGATAAAATCAGTGCTGTTGTCTTTATCAGGAAGGCACAAAGCAAAATATTCTCCCTGGCCCCTTTCATAACGGGAGTCCCTCATGTCTAAATCTAAGCCAGCATGTATTTGAAGTGTCATGAAGGCTACTGTATGTGTTTGGATTGGCCTTGAGATATTTACAAGCAACATGTAATAAAAAAAACTGACTAGGTTCTGAAAATGTTCCAATGAGCCATTTGCCAGCAAAGCACTTTGAGAAAATGAGCCAAAAATGCCAGCCAAAGGAGAACTAGGGTCAGCCATTCTAATGCTTTATTCTTTCCAAAGATTCAAGCTTTTAGCCAGTGTATAGTGATCTGTTCTGAGTGATTCATTCTTATACGCTGATTCCAAATCTCTGACAAGACAAAAGTCACTACTTACTCTTTAGGCACCAATATTCTCTTAATCAAAGCTGTCAATGAATATGAAGTTGCTCTCCTATCCAACATTGATGCTACAGTTAGATTGTCAGGAATGTGTGGGATTTATGATTCAATAAAATACAATTTATTTCAAGCTTAATGCCAGTAAGCATGATTTGCTCTAGAGACAACTTGATTCTCTTTCTAGTAGTCCAGGGTAACTGATAAGCTCTCCTTCATATGATGCAATATAGGAATGTTCTACCAGCACCACATATGCAGTGTGGGAGCCACTTTGCCCACCTGCCTGGGGGGGGGGCAAGACTGACAAAGAGGCAGTATGGTGGCCCAGTAGGGCTGAGAAGGGGCTTACAATTAAAAGGGATCCCCGAGAGTCAGCCTGCCTTTTTGGCGTTTGGCCATCTTCCCACCAACCCACCTGGTATTAAGGACAAGTGTTCACTGGTCGCTTCAGGGATGGATGGGAATTTTTGACCTGCTCCTAATTGGCTGAGGCAGGAGCAGGTGGGTTTTTGCCCATCCCATTTTTAATGGTTATTTTCTGGGTCTGGCGTGGTGCTTATGGTGCTGCTTGCATGGGTGAGTAGTGTCAGAAGGCAGGTAAGGGTAGGAGTTAATGGGCACCTGAAGATGGTGTAAACTGTCCCACCTTGCAGCATTGAAGGCCCTGAGGACTCGGCACTAGGAGGCAGGGGAAAAGGCAGGGTGCCACAGGTACCGATCACCCAGCACCGGGACCTCGGGTGGTTAGGACCTGTTGGGTATTCCCAGATTTATTCCATTTCCTAACAGGGTCTGTCTGGGGAGGGGCCAACCTCAGATGGATCAGCTTCCATCCTACTATTCCCCCCCCCTTTGAAAGTGTTTATGGTTATGTTAATAAAGTATGGCCCATTTTCTGTTCAAACTTTGTGTCTTGCCTCTTTACTCCTGGCTGGACAGGCAATGCATATCTAAGTAAGTGCAGAGTAGATTTTTAAGACACTTGGATTAAATGATCCGATATCAGAGATAGATGTCAATTTTTCTTGCAGTCCTGAGCCTCCCAATGTTTTTTTAAAAAAAGACAATATTTTGTTCTTCAGTCTTGTTTTTCAGTACAGACATATTTTCCCCTATCAAACTCTCCCACAGGTTGTTTCTCCTCATCTTCTTTCAAGCCTGTGTTCAGTCACAAGTTGCACCACAAGTTTCTTTTTAATAACTTTCCTTTTATTGCCTCAGGCACATTTCCTAAAATATCCCATGTCCTATTGTATGGCTACATACATTGTATGGCCCTCACACCACTTCCCTGTATTTAGTCCTTTCCCTTTCACTGAATAGTAAATGCATACCAGCACAGAACAAGAATTAAATGACCAACAAGCAATCAGAGAAAGGTGGCGGGAATATACACAGAAACCTTCTACAAATGAAAATCAAAATTAAGGCATAGGAGAGGAGAAACCCATGATCTGGAAGCAGATATCCTGGAGGAGGAAACTGAATGGGCACTCAATCAGATGCCATACAGAAAACAGGGCTGGCACTAGGATTTTTTTGCACCCTAGGTGAGGGTCATGGGGGATGGGTGGGTGGGGCAGGGGCGGTGGGGGGCGGGCAGCAGTGGGGGTGGCAGGGTGGGCAGCAGGGCAGGGCGGCGGATGGCGGGGAACAATGATGGGCGTGGGGGCGTATGGCGATGGGGACGGGGGTGGGCAGCGATGGGCGCAGGGGGTGGCGGGCAGATGGCGATGGGCGGACGGCGACGGGCAGCTGGTGGCCAGGTGCCCACCACCCCATCATCGCACCTCTGCTGCGCCCGGGCTCCGCAGGTGGCTGGGCTTATGAACCGCTGCCAAGGAGGAGGAGGAGGGTGGTGCACCTAGTGGGGCAAGCAGCAGCCAATCCGGTGAGGCAGAGCCCTTCTGAGGGGGTGGCCCGTGGCCTATCCAAGCTCCCCCAAGGCCGGGCTCTCGGGCAAGCAGAAGCCACAGAGACCCCACTGTGGGGGGGACGGCTCTGCGCATGGATAGAGCGCCATACCCCCCGCTGCCCCCACAAGCCTCCTCGTTCCAGAGCAGCAGTGGGAGGGGGAGGACCCCCCTCTGTCTCTCCTCCCCCTCACTTTCTGGCTGCTCAGCCCTTGGCAAGGCATGGGGGCTCCGCCAGCCATCACTCCTTCCCTCTCGTTCAGGCCTTTGGGGGGACCGGAGTCCACTGGGGAGAGGGTGCCACCTGGCTGGAACGCATGTGCCTTCCTGGATGTCTGGCAGAGCTCGGAGGGCGCAAGAGCTCAGAAGGCGGAGGGCGGCAGCGTGGGGGAGGTGGGGGGTAGCAGGCTTGCCAGTGCCCTGTCCATTTCGGTGCTCTAGGCAGCTGCCTAGTTCGCCTTAATGTTAGCACCAGCCCTGCCTGCAAAACCCCCAGAGTCGACAGAATACCTGCAGAACTACTGCCAATAAAAGCAATGACAGCATGGTCAAAAAACACTAGTCAGTGGCCAAAAGAGTGGAAAAGGTCATTATTTATTCCAATACCAAAGAAAGGCATCATGAAAGACTGTTCAAACTACTGCACCATCACCTTAATACCACTTGCGAGTAAAATTCTCCTGAAGATAATCCAAAATAGTATGAGCTCAGCCACTGAAAAAGATTCACCAGATGCACAAGCTGGATTCCATGAATGGATGATGGAAGAAGCAAGGGAATAATAATAAAAAAAGACTAGAGATGGGCACAAAATGAAAAATGAAACACTGTTTTGTTGTCTCATTAAGTAATGAATCACTTCATTACGTAACGGAATGGTAGGATTGTTTCATTTCATGACAAAACACCATTTCTCCTCTCTAGGATGAAATGATTTGTCCTATAGAAATGACAGGGAAGTAATTCTATGTAATCCCCCAAATTTGGAAAGGTTTGGGAGGTCAGCGGGCTAAATAGTTAAGGTCCAAAAGGGGTGCCTCTAGGAAAAACTATTTCTAATTTGATTAGGAAGCCAAGCCAGGGGTAAGTGATTAGTGCCACCATAGTTGGCTTCCATTTTGAATCCAATTAGAAATATTTTTTCCCTAGGGGCACCCCGTTTGGAGCTTCATAACCCAGCCCCCTGAACCCCAAACCTCTCCAAGTTTCAGGTGCTTAACTAGAATCTCTTTAGGAAGCGAACCCTGCCACATACCTGGGATCAGCATTTTCAAGTGCATATACTAGCTGATATTTTCACAAACTTATTTCCATGTATTCTCCCCTTGTGTCCCTAGTCAGCAGCCTAACTTTGAGAACTGAGCTTAGCCCAATCAAAGGACTACATCCTTGGCACCCAAATTAAGAGAAAAAGACAGCTCAGAATTTGTCAGCAGCAGGCAATTTAGAAAAACAAGAAAAAGTAGAAAGCAGAAGAGGGGAGAGGAAAAACATTGACCTTACTGCCATTTTGACCTATCCAGCCAAAGTCCACACAGGATCCTACATTCTCAAACACATGCACAAAGAGATTTTGAAGTGTAATACTCAATGCAGCGGCCACTTGAAAGAAAAAAGCAAGAACTTTCTAAAATTTGGCTGTTCTAATAAACAAGGTTACCACTGTCCTCTTGCCACAGGTAAAGGTAAAAGTAAACATTCCCCTGAACATGTATGCTAGTCATGTCCATCTCTGGGGGTGGTGCTGATCTTCATTTCTAAGCCAAAGAGCCAGTGCTGTGCAAGTCCATTGCCATGTGGCCGGTATGGCTGAAATGTATTTCTGCACAGGGAACACTGTTTACCTTCCCTCTTTTTATTGTGGTACCTATTTATCTACTCACATTTACATGCTTTTGAATTGCTAGGTTGGCAGGAGCTGAGGTTAACAGCAGGAGCTCACTCTGCTGCATGGCACCCAGGATTCGACCTGCTGAGCTGCCAATTTTGCGGCTCACAGTTTCAGTGCTCTAGCCCACTGAGCCACCATGCCCCCTTGCTATACCTGCTTGCAAAATGGCTGCTCAGTCAAGTGGATGGAGACTAAAAGAGTCTGGTGAGCTTTCCTCAGGACTCTTAATGTGAGAGTTTTTAGCAGGAGTGTGAGTTTTTATTGGGACTTCAGTTGTCAATATCTTACTGCTTTGGTGCTTTTTTTCCACTACTTCAGAATCTGGTGACAAGTGCTTTGTTTCCATTTCACCATGCTTAACCTCTAAAATGCCAAAGCAAACTTGTAGGGATGTCCTAAGCAGTCCAAAAGTGACATGGAACTTCTTAAACTTTCCTGGACCTGGAATTTTTATCACCAGACATTCCAGGTGGGCTCGCACTAAATTTTAGGACAAGAAGCTACCAATAAATTCCTAGTTTATATATTTTAATTTGTAGATGAGAGATATTTCGTAGAGACTTCTGGGGTGTTCTGTTTATATGTGACCCTGTAGAATTAGTTACATATCTGTAGGGAGTCTTACATCAGGTTTTCTAATTACTTCCAGGAATCCTCAGTAGGTTGTGAGGGAGAACATGAAATGAAATATTTTATTGGACAGCTGTCACTTACCCTACTGTGTATAGTCCTGCTTCTTTTCAATAAGAACAGTTCCTTCTTTCTTGGCCTCTTTAATTATGATGTTAGTATTGTTCCTGCATTTTGTATGGCTGAGACTGTGTGATAATAACTGGTTTTGTTTGTTCTATCTTGGCTTGGTGATAGAAACCATCTGTGTAAAAGCTAATCCGGTGTTGTGACCATCTGGAAGAGACCATGAACAATTCTTCATCCTCTAGCATTATGAAGGTTTGTGCTCAGAATGTGGCAGTTGTATGGCAGTTATTGATTATCACCACAATCAAAGTGTTCATTCACCTGTAGATAACAAAACTGTCTATTTCACTATAAAATTGTATCCCGCCTATAATTTCAGTGGGGCAAAAAGATAAGACCCATGAAAGGACAAGTTGTTTTGTCAGGGTGACATGCTAGAGTTCTCAACTCCTTTTCACAATCTCTCAAACATGTAAGATCTAATTCAAACAAAAATTATATTTATAAATAAAAAAGGAGAAGGAGCAAAGCTGAAGACCAAGCACCTGATGCCAAAATATAATGATATTCCAAATTTCTTCATACTGTCCAGAAGTCTTTGAGCTGTGTGTTAACCCTCCTTTTATATCTCCCAATTCAAAATGGTTGTTTTTTCAAGTCACATCTGACTCATAGCTAGCTAACTGCCCTACACATGAGCGACCTCCAAAATGTTCTGCCCCCAACAGCCCTGCTTATCTCTTGCAGACTTGTGCCAGTGGTTTTCCTCTATGGAGTAAACTCATTTTATATTGAGTGATTTACTTATTTATTAAACCACCCGATGTTCCCATTAGGAACTCTGTGTGGTGAACAGCATGAAGACAGACTAACATCAAGATGTACCACAAGGTAGCAGATAATAGAATATATCTGGTCTTCCTCTTCTCCTGCTCCCTCCAACCTTTCCCAGCATTAGTGTCTTCCAGCAACATCAAAACACACTCAAAGGCAACATCAAAACACACTCAAAGTAGTCAGGTATGTTGCCAGCATCTATTCTGAGGGTATGTACCTCATAAATAGTGAGATGGCTTGAATCCCCCGTCAGGCAGCCACTCATTGAGGGAAAGCTTCCCTGAAGAGAAAGGTCTTTGTCTGCTTGTGGAAGGGCAGTAATGTTTGGGGCCAGCCTGGCCTCCCATGGGAGCGAGTTCCAAAGTCTGGGGACAGCAATATAGGCAGTGTTATGTGTACCGTGCTAGACAGATGCTGTCACTAACTTTATTTAACAAAAAGAAAGAAAGTCAATACAGCCTGCTGACTGATAGCAGGGGGAAAAGGTGGGAAAGGGAGTTTCATTAATTCAAAGGGGAACAAATTAGAGCAAAACAGAAGCTTGTCCCAGCCCTTCTTTTGGGAGAAAAAACAACAATCACGGTGAGTGCAAGATTTGTTCAAGTGAGAGAAGAACTAGATTGCACAAAAGATAAAAATTAAAACCGCTCCAAATTCCCCCGTCTGGACATGCCCTTAGAATAGATGCTGGCTAGGCAATTCTGATTTTTTTTTCAAAATACAGTGGACGCTTGTATAACAAATGTTTTGTATAACATACAATCTGTACAACATAAAACATTCCGCTTAACGGAATCGTCTATGGGGCAAATCTGTACAACATAAAAATGGTTGCAATTAGGGATTACTCTGTTTTAATGTATTCCTATGGGAAATTTGTTTAAAGGAAAAATTGATTAACATAATTTCATTTGGAATGAATTAATTCCTTTATACAAGGTACCACTGTATAGGCTCTCAGTTTAACAGAACTTTCATCCCTGTCTTTGAAAAAATAGCATTACCTGTCATTCTGTTCCAAAACCTCTCCATTTCCAAAGTCTTATTTCTTAAAGGATCATGTTTATGCACTTTTAAAATATCTTATCATGGATTCATTTCTAATTCAACCAATCTGTTCCTCACAATTCAGTTAAATTCTTCATTGGACAAAATATTTTAATGCATGTTATTTGATGACAGGTTTTACTTGGAAAATTAAATAAAACATAGCAATACTTTGCTGCTCTCCCCTCACCCTGAAGCCCCACAGGTTGCTTGATGCTTTTGAAGTGTTCTCCTCCCTTTTTTGTAATTTAAAATTTATTCAAGTTATAATTTTAGATGTGTACCTAGAGTTATGATCCTTTTTGACATTGCTGAGGCAGCGTTTCTGCTGCAGAAAATGTAACTACTGTATGTAGTTCTGGGAGGAAGAAGTGATAGAAACTTTTATTTAATGTTCACCATTAGATATAGGGAATTGAAACACACTGCTTGGAGTAGAGTTTTACCAAAACAGTGATATTTATTTATGTTCTAAGTGAATGCAGGCTGAAAGCCAGCCAGCCACCCTTTTCTGTTTTGCCTTTGTATTTAGGTACAGAAACCGAAAGGTTAGTGGCAAAGGGTTAGCCGTTTAGTTTGTTTTTAAACAAGTTCAGCAATCTAATTCAGTTAAGTTGAAGGAGGCATTTTTAAACTTTTATGTTGTTAAATGGCTGTTTAAGCTTATTGTGGGTGACTAATAAGCCTTACCAGAAAGAAGTACACAAATCCCATTCATTATTTTACATCTCTTTCTCCATCCCAGTTTTCAGCCTTGGAGGAAGGAAACAGTTACATGAATTTTTGATAAACCCTCTTCCCACTTGGCCCATTTCAACCCTTCTCTTCTCTTCCCTCCCCTATCCCTCTCTCTTATAACCCATGCTGCCACCACCCCATTAAATTTAGAGATTCATAAATGCAAGTGTTCTGGTTTGGAATGATTTCAGGATGTAAAATGAAAATTATCCCCAAATTGATTTTTTTTAAATTTTGGATGTTACATTTAAAATGGGATGAAAGAGAGTTAAAAGGGAACCAAGAGAGAATAAATACATTTTGTAATGGTAATAAAAGTGCTAGGATTAATAAGAGTCTGTGGTATGTATCACAAAAAGAGGATGGTTTAGGTTTACCTAATATACCTGATAGCCAATCAGTTAGAAATATACCAGATAGAAAATGATAATTTGGAGAGACCTAGAAATTATGCAAAAAGGAGAATGTATTCTTTAAGGAAGATATTAAAGCTCAGAGGAGAAAAACAAATAATCCATTTTTGACAAACATGATGTAATGCTGGAAGAATTTTAGGGAGATTCAAAGTCCATTGGTTTCACCTTTGATTCGAGTAACAGAAATTAAGAGTTTCCCAGAAAATTTAAAAGGGAAGTTAAATATGGTATTGCAAGATAAAAAAGTCATAGATTTATGGAATTGGTTAAAGCAAATGCAGAATAGACAAAGTATATAGGAGAAATGAGGAGAAAATATTTCTTAGTTGAATATTATACAAATGGAAAAATGGGCTAAAGTTTGGATAACTAAAGTAGGAGATTGCAGAAAATTGACTAGGTTTGAAGAAATTATAGATAGAAGAAATAAGATAGAGAATAAAGAGCAGAGAAAAGGTATACTAAGTGAGATATCATAGAATCATAGAATCATAGAGTTGGAAGAGACCTCATGGGCCATCTAGTCCAACCCCCTGCCAAGCAGGAACCCCTTCACAATATTTCCGACAGATGGCCATCCAGCCTCTGCTTAAAAACCACCAAAGAAGGAGACTCCACCACCCTCTGCGGCAGCATATTCCACTGCCGAACAGCTCTAACTGACATGAAGTTCTTCCTAATGTTCAAATGGAATCTCTTTTCCTGTAGTTTGAAACCATTGCCCCGAGTCCTAGTCTCTGAAGCCATGGAAAACAAACCTGTCCCCTCTTCAATATGACATCCTTTCAAATATTTAAACATAGCTATCATATCCCCTCTCAGTCTTCTTTTTGAAAGGCTAAACATTCCCAGTTCCCTAAGCCGTTCCTCATAAGACATTTCCTCCAGATCCTCAACCATCCTGGTTGCCCTCCTCTGCACCCGCTCGAGGTTGTCAACATCCTTTTTAAACTGAGGCGCACAGAACTGGACACAGTACTCCATAAGTTAATAATATAAGTTAATAATTCAAGAGGAATATAAAAAACAATTTAAAAGAGATATGGCAAGAAGATATTAATAAAGAACTTAAAGATGAAAAATAGGGGGAAATGTGGAATAAAAGAACAGTGAAAATATGTTATAGAGAGTACAATAGAACTGTTATAAAGTATATTAGAGATGGTATATAACACCTGCAAAGTTAAATATAATATAAAGAAATTTCTCCAATATGCTGGAGATGTAAAAAAGAAAAAGGGACATATTTACAGATGTGGTGGGTGTGTGAGAGAAGGAAAAGGGAATGGACACTGGTTTTTAATGAAATTCAACAAATATTAGGGGAAAAGATTCAAATGTTTCCACAAATGGCATTGCTGAATCTGGTTATGGATACACAACTGAAGAAAGAAGAGGTGGAATTCATAATTATAATGATAATGACAGCACAGTTGCTTTTTGCAAAGTACTGGAAGTCGAATAATCTCATGACATTGGAGGAATGGTATAGAGACTTATGGAATATGGCCATTAATGATAAATTGACTTGTGAAATTAAAATTAGAAAATGTTTGAGAAACATTTCTCGGTTTTTACTATATTTGTATGAATTTTGTTTAATGTCTTTTTTCTTTCACTGTATATTGTTGTTTGATGTTTTGTATTATAGTTTTAGAATTTTTAATAAAATAATTTTTTAAAAAAATGTGGCTAAAGACATTTTAAAGGACCCACACTTCTCTCCCAGCACGCCTGATTGGGGGGAAATGCATGGGTTTTTTTTTAAATGTCTTTGATCCATCGAGGCAGCCTTGGCGGCTAAAGACATTTTAAATGAGCTGCCTCTTTCCCCCCTCAGCGCACCCAATTGGAGGGGAAGGAGTGGGTTGTTTAAAGCAGTTTTCCATAGGAATGAATTACTTTTCAATGCATTCCTGAGGAAAACCTTGCCATTAACAACAACAACAAAA
>JAHTLZ010000122.1:13603738-13615469 GCA_023846285.1 Phrynocephalus versicolor
ATAGAGAAGACTACATATGTTTCCGCCCTATGTGTATGTATTTTTGTGCACGTCATGGAGAATTTTGAATAGCTGCCACCTTTTCCCTAATGCTGTGCAACTCTTTAAAAAGGAAATGGCTTGAGAGCAAACCCTAAAAAGATCAGCAGAGGAAGCAAGCAAGCCACCTGACATGCAATTTTAGATCTTAGTTAGAAATGGAAACAACCTTACAAAGATGTTTGCAGTAGGGCTGCTGATCCGAAGAGAGGGGCCCTCTTTCTTTAAGATGGAAGTAATCTATTCTTTCTTTTGTCTCCTTTCAGAAATCTCCTTTATTTTTGTGCCTGTTTAGTCTTGGAGTTGGCATTTATTCCCACCCATATCTTGCAGTTCAAGCTGCTCCTCTGAGGAACAAAAGAGGGGTTGAAAGAAAAAGAAAAAGAAATTTGAAAGATGTTAGGAAATCCAATGTGCAATGGCAGGTGGAATATCATGATTATATATATATATAGAGAGATCTCTTTACAGCCTTATTCTGGAGCTTGAGGGAGAAAAGGACAATCCAACTATTACAATTTCAATTGTTGCAATCATATCACATCTATAAGGTAACAAAACAAATGGATTTCAACAGCAGCCATTCTCAAGGTGTTTTATACATACCGGTGTAATTTTCAGTGCCTACAGGGATATCATATCAACTGTCTCCAAGTTTCACTATGTGGCAAGTGGTAAGAAGCTGATGGGAATACATGGTATTCATGCTTACTTTATTTAAGGAAAAGTAGCGGCATGGCATGTTTTTAAGATCATGTTGCTTTAGCACAAGGTACGGTGACTGATATGCACACACACACCTTTTGCGGTTTTATATCTCCTCTCTGAAATGTTAAAAGTCAGTGAATGACTGCAGGTGAAAAATCAAACATCACTCTCTATTCCCTTGCTCTTGTTTTTAACTTGGGTTGTGACTGACTAGTTTAGATATAATGAGCAAGTGAGCATTGTTCTGTTTATGGATGGTAATTGACTCAAGCACTTCCATTTCTACACCCTTTGAGTCTGAGTAATTACAACAATCCATAGTCAAACTCAAAGGCCTCTTGTTATCAAAGGGCCACCTGTCTCATTATGAACTCATCCTGATGTTAGGATCTTTAGCTCAAGCTCCACTTCAAAATGCCAACAGTTTCAGAGGCCTCTTGAGAAGCACACAGGAGAAAGCCTTACCTTGTGCTGCTCACAGAATAGGGGATGTACTCCTTTCAAACTTGTGCTATGTTTCGACTCTTGATTCATTAAAGACAGGAATAGAAAGGTGCCTTTTGTTAGATGTTTAACCTACCCTGATGTGTTGTTTTTAATTCTATCTTTTTCTTGATTTTAATGGTTTTAATGCATTTAACAGTCTTTTAAGGGTTTTTATTTTGGGATAGGTAAAATTTTTTATAATTAAATTTGGATTTATTTGTTTCTCTCCTTTTATGTAGTATGTAAGTTGCCTTGAGTAGTATTTTTGAAAAGGCGAACTATTTAAATGGGATAAAATGAGGAGACACTTGGTCAGCCTTTCACAGACTTCTGCCGAACCGTTTTCTATTTTATTGCAGAATCTTTTCCTGCTTTAGGTCCTGAAGTATCAGAATCACATTCACTTTATTACATCCTTCCCTCTGGCAGAACTAAAATTGGCCAAGACATTTTAAACAGCAGTGTTTTTAATATTGTTATTCTTAATATTCTTATTGAAACAATTTGAAAAAAAATATAACCATGCATACTGTACATCTCTCAAATTACTTCTTTCCTATAGTGACTTTGAGAGATCTGATGTATAAAAATGTGATAAACAAATGCTTCAAATGTATATATTTCAAGCAAATTAGTTCAAATCTAGTACAGTATTTCAGCGGAATATAGATTTTACTTGTTTCATTCAGTGTTTAAAGGTCGCAATGAGACAATGGGAACCACTTCTCACTGTAGTTCCCCAATACTATGAACTGAGGGCTTTCTACAGCAGCACCCTGCCAATTCAGATGCCTTATACCTCATATATTTCACTTTATGGTTCCCCACCACCACCTGTCACTTTGTTCTAAAATATGCATACTCAAGGTCAAGCTCTCAAGGCAGTCTTGCAAACCTTCTGCGCTTTTGCCCAACACCTCACTAGTATATAACAGGACTTTTCAGAGGAAAATGCAGTAATAATTGACAGTCTTCCAAGCACATATGCTCCGTCATGAATTTGAGATAGAACATTTGAGATAGAAAGTTTCTGACTGTGTGTAGATATATGTTGAAGTTTCTGACTGTGAGAATGTATGTTGTATGCTTCCTGCTTCCCTCAATAAGGCACCCTTTTCTTCCCTCAAAAGTAAGGAGAAATGTCTGTGTGTCTTATAGAGCAAATACAGCACTCCATGGGGCCCCCACTGTGGCCCGTGGCACAGTGCCACCTCCAGGACTACAGACAGAACTGGAAGCAAGGAGCCTCAAGGCCATTTAAGAAACTGTATTTCCAAAGCAAGTCAGAAAGAAAGGGGCAGGCTTCAGCAGAGTGATGGGCTACCTCTTGAATACTGTGAACATTTCCAGACACATGGCATGGGGTGAAGCATTATACCACATCCTGACATCCTGCCTGCAACCAGATTTAAATGCACCTCCAGAAGATTTTTGCCTGGTCAAGTTCCCTGCTGTGCATTTTCAGGACATCTATAATTTTTTTCTGAGCTACTCACAAGTTGCTGGTGTATGCCTGAAGAAGTGGGGATTTTTATTCCCTCAAAGCTTACATGCTTTCTTTGATTTTTCATGGTCTAACAAATCTGTCACATTCTTCTAGAATTCTGTAGAAGGAGCCAACAAATCTTTTACTCTTCTTTCCCAGAATGGCCCCTTAAGTCAAACAGGCCTGAATCCCCTGGTATGACTTCACAATGAGTGAACTTGCATTTGCCTCCCTATGTAGTAAGACCTCTAGTATACTCATTGGTAACATGATATCAGAGCAATATGAAATTGATCCTTCAGAGATCCCTCAACTAATAGCAACTTATTAGAGTTGGGCTGCTCCACTTACATTCCTTTATTCCGAGAATAAGGCAGTCTTCTCTGCATCAATTTGTATCAATAAATGTAAGAAAATGTGTCTTTCTAATGTGGCCTCTGATATCTGTCAACAAGCTTATATCACAACTGGATTTTTACACCCTGCTATCAGTTTAATTATAGCAAGCATTTCTTTCAGCATTTTAATCACTTTATAATGCCTCTTTTGGTTGCCACTTCCAGCACTATCCTGTCATAATTTTAAACTGGCATAAATTGTAACTAGCATTTAATATCATTAAAATAAAAAAGATATTAAATAACAGCTAACTCAGCTAAGAATATTGGTAGATTTTTTTATTATGTAGATTTTAAGTAGATTTGTTTTGTTATGGGCAGTCCATGGATGGGGAAAAACTATATATCTTTGGTTACCCTTTGAAAGCCATGACAGAAGCAAGAGAGAATATTAATATACTGACTTTACTTGGACCTATAAGGATACAAATAATCCTCTCAAATGTCCTTATCTTCATCCATTTAGGTTGCCTCAACTTGATGAGATAGCTCAATAAAGATTTTGAATGTTGTTTCTAGCTGAAAGTAAGGCAAACAACTGAGAGTTTGTTTGTTTGTTTGTTTGTTTGTTTGTTTGAATTCATGTTCTTGCACAAAACTGCACAAAAATATTGCCTTTCCCACATGAGGTGTGTTTAGGCCCTAAGGCAAAGCAGATCATGGTCTGTCTTAAAAATGATATAGGGATGAATCTCCTTCTTAGCATTTGTCCCACTTGGTGGTGGTGTCATTTATTCTGGTTTTTGCCTTCCACTTTGCACAGTGAATATAGGGTTCCATAAAAAGGGAAAACATTTGTCCCTTCATATTCCCAGGGGTCTATAGACATGATAAATATGGATGTCTATTAAATGAATATCTGATGTTCATCAACTATTGAGATTCATTTTTTTCTTCATTCCCATCTCTAGTTGTCCCTTTTATTACTTGAGGATATACAAGTCTCAGTAAACTGAGTTTCTTTAGTTTACATACACAGTACTGAAATGATTAAATAAGAGTTTGATTCTTCTTACCTTTGAGGAGAAGAAAGTGTACCACAAGCAAACATTTCCAGTAAGCTTTCAAAGTGTATTCTCTCACATATGAGGAGTGGATGACCCTGCTTACAATGCACTCAGACTCATATATATCCATGCACTTATTTGCAAGTAGCTTGTTTCAGAATTTTGGTTTTAAACTCTTGATATCTTTAAAAACAACAATTGTGTCCTCGAGTCATATGTGTCAAATGGCAATGTGAGTGGAAAGATGAAGTAGGGTATCTGATTTTTTTTGATGCAAACATATGAAATCTGATTCCATGATGTCATTTGCAAGGAGGGGGTTTTATAGAAAACTAGGAATGTAAAGAATTAAAATATAAGTTTAACAGTCTGTGGAATTATTATGTGAATAGGGTTATCAAAAGGCAAAAAGAGCTGGATTAATCATTAGACTGAGTAATACCACTGGTATGAAACCAAGGCTGAAGACTTGCCAAAATTCTCACCTCATATGAGATCCGAAATCCTGTATGGGGGATTCTTCTACCTTCCTTATGCAGATGTTTTTCCCACCAACAAAAAGTGGTTTGGCTGTAAATGCAGAGATAAATAAACATAATGTGATTTTTATTGGTACATGTTTTCCACACAGTACAATTCTGGAGCAGCACATTTATTGTAATGTTTTTGTTCTTAAAGGGTCTGTGTGAAAAGGAGAGATAATTTTGCTAAATCGTGTCTATTTATTTTATGAAATAAATTCATAACTCAGCGATCAAGGAAAAAAAAACATCATCATTGTGTCCATAGAATGGGTTGTAGTAGAACTCCCCCCCATCATTTTCCTACTCTATTTCATTCTTCTACCTGAGATGAAGTAAAGAAAAATGCCTCCATATTTTGAAAATTAAAGGAGTACCTGTTATCTCATCTAGGCCCACATGCCCAATCTCATATGGTTCCTAATCTCTTTTGATTCACAGACCCTTTTTATAACGTCCAAGTAACCTGTGACTCCTGCACCATCACAGGTTGATGTTATAATTTTCCCCAACACGGCAGTAGGACCGGTAGTTCTCCTCCTTACCTCCCTGCTGCTCCTGCCACTAACTCAGCTGCCGCCATTTCAAAATGAGGAGGCAACAAGGTTGAGGGAAGAGAAGGCAAAACACTTCAGAGGTGAGGCAAGGAAACAGAAGGGCATCATGGGGGCGGGGGGGCGGCGGCAAAACCTTCACGCAGAGAGGCTCCTCCTCAGACATGGGAATGAAGCTTTCCTTGCATCCCTTGCAGAAAAGCCAAGCTGTTTGCTTTTGTAACCTGTATCTGGAGTATGGATGTGTAGGGGCTTTGTTCTTTTACTTTTTTATTCTCTTTTTTAGGCTCTCTGAAAGTGACATGTCACAATTAAAATCCCTTGGTTGTGGGACTGGCAGCAATTCTATATTTACACTGGCATTTCTTTTTTCATAAAAATTAGTCTTGGGCATTTTATCTCAGAAAGCAGAGGCTTCTTTCTCCTCCAGAGGGTCTGTTTCTTATAGATACACATGCACACTAACTTAAATATCCAATTTCAAAAGATCAAGGAAGAAATTATTTGACAAGGGCCAAAATACACATGAAGTGACCTGCAGGCGCCAGAAAACACTTTGTGATTCCCTTGGATTTATAACACCCAGGTTCGAAAACCTTGTTTTATAGTGTCTTCACAATATATCTGGTCTATGAATGTGGGGTAGTGTGTTTCTCTATTTGTGATTTGAAACACTAGGAAATGGTCAGGAAATGGAAAAACAGTGTTTCGTTTCATCCCATTTCATACCCTTGCATTTTGTTTCGTATTATAAGTAATGAATTTTTTCATAAAAGCCCCCACTGCCCACAGCCCTCCCTGCCCAGAAAACCACTCTGGGAGAAGGGGAGAGCATGGGAGGTGGAAGGAGGCAGAGGTAAATTCAAACCAGAGCTTCAATTTACTGCTGCTTTCTTCCTTCTTCCTTGGGATCCCTGCCTACCAGCTGGGGCTTTTTGATAGGTGAGGGATTCTTTTCCTCCTTGATCAGTTCTACCTTTTGCCCTTCCCCTCAGCAACCAGCGGGGCTTTTTGACAGGCCAGGTTTTGAGAGGGGGCACCCCCACACCCCGATATATGAAAAAATCCCAGCTGGGAGGCAGGAGGAGGGGTGAATGGCTGAACAGAGCAGGGTTCTTCCCCCTCCATACTAAGCCCTGCCTTTTCCCCTCCCCCATCTCCCAGCTGGGACTGTTTGACAGATCAGGGTTTGGAGAGCAGGCACCCCTTCCTCACACATACACTGACCTGTCAAAAAGTCCCAGTTTACCCCCAAGTCTTTCCAGATTTAAGGGGGTCCCCTAAAATCACTCTGGGAAGGTACCCCTGCTACTTTGGAGCCCCAAAGTAAGTAAATTTTGATTGCCTATTTTTAAAAATAATTTTGAGTGCATAATGTACACTGAAAAATTACTTACATTGGGGCACCAAAGTAGCTGGGATACCTTCAGAAAGCAATTTTAGAGAACCCCATGAACTTTGGAAATATTTGGGGGTAAAAAGGCTGAGTTGTGAAGCTCCAAAAGGGGATGCCCCGGGGGGGGGAACCCTTCCAATTGGAACCATATGGGAAGCAGAGGCAGCGCTATCACTCGCCCGATCAACTTCCAATTCCAATTAGATGATTTTATCCTAGGGGCCACCCACTTTGGAGGGAATTGGAATTACCCCTAGCTGAGGAGAAGACTGAGGCCCCCAGCTGTTCATTGTCTTATTTGGGTATCAAGCTCGATACTCAGAGGCGATGGAGCCACTTGCCAGTAGACAAGTTGGTAGTTCTTTGGGAGAAGATTACAAATTTGCTGTCTCAGCGTAAAGTTACATTGAGAGAGTTTCAGGAAATTGCTGGGCATTTGAATTTTGCCTGCAAGGTTGTTGTACCAGGCAGGGCCTTTTTGCACAGGTTGTGTGATGCTATGCATGGCCTCACCAGGCCACATCATAGGCGGAGATTGTCTAGGGGGATGTGGGAGGATTTAATCGTTTGGTTACAGGTTTTGGAAACTTTCAATAGGCTATCCTTTTGTCGGGAGGAGCGTTGCCTTGGTTCTGAGTTTCAGGTCCACACCAATGCTTCTGGGCTCATAGCTATGGGCTGTATTTTAGAGGTAGGTGGTGTGCAGGAGTTTGGCCTCAGGAGTGGTGGGAGATTGATGTGATGTGGGATCTCACATTTTTGGAGTTTTTTCCTATTCTGGCAGCCATTTGGTGTGGGTAGATGTCTGGAAAAATTCCATAGTCATATTTTGGTGTGACAACCAAGCAATGGTGTCTGTAGTTAGTTCCCTTACATTGAAGTGAGAGTGGGTTATGAGACTAGTAAGAGCATTCACTCTCTGGTGCTTTTACTTTAATATAGTTTTTTGAGCAAAACATGTGCCCAGGGTGGATAATGAGATCGCTGACGCCCTGTCCCACCAACAGATTGGACAGTTCAGGGCATTTGTGACCGAGGCGCAGGAGTGGCCTGAAGTTTTACCTGAGGAGGTGTGGCACTTTGGTGGGTGAAAGTAAACAGGGCTATTGCTTCAGCAGCACCCAATGTTCTTACGGGATGGCATGTGAGGAATTTTTTTCCTTTCCGGTGCAGGAGGGTTGGAGATCCTATGGCCAGTACCTGTGGATCATTTGCTACAGCTTGGGTTCCAATTGCATGAGAAGGGGGTGGCACCTACTTCTATTTGGGGTCAGATGTCCACTTTGGCTTTTTATAGCAAAGTCAGGGGGCTGCCTTACTATACTTCTGACTTTCAGGTGCAAAAAAATAATTGAGGGCTGGCGTAGGCAATGTAGAGTGGTTCCTGATGGGAAAAGCCCCATATCCTTGGCCATGTTGCAGAAGTTGGTACCTCTCTGGAAAGTAGTTTGTAAGGATGGGTACAAGGTTGCTTTGTTTAGGGCTGCCACTCTTGTGGCTTTCTTTGGGGCTTTTAGAGTAAGTGAGTTAGTGGTTGTAGCTAAATCTGACAGTTCAATGATGGGACTTCAGTTTCAGGACTTAGAGATCTTGGAAGATTGTATAGTCCTGAAGCTGTGCAGGCCTAAGACTGATCAGAGGTTTCTCTCGGGCGTTTTTCTATGGACGGTTTGTGTCTGGTAGCAATGGTGAGAGGGTATGTGGCAGTGTGAAGCATAGCCAAGGGTGATTTGTTTTGGCATAAGGATGGCATGCCCTTAACAAAATGCCAATTTTGGATGGTCACATCTGTGACACTGAGGGCGGCAGTTTTAGAGAGTTCAGGATGCATTCATTCTGAATTGGAGCAGCATCCACAGCAGCTGCTATGGGGTATGATGTAGAGGCCATAAAATGGGTGGGTCATTGGAAGTCCACGAGATACCATTCCTATGTATCATCTTTACCCCAGCAGTAGGTTCTGGCATGGTGTTTTTTCTTCTTGATTTGCAGGTGCAGTTGGACTGGCAACCCGAGTTCAGGTCCTCATTGCTGAGCATACTTTTATATTTTGGGCAGCAAAGTTTGCAACGAGATCCAATTTGAGGGCAAATCTTGGCTTCGGAGCGCAAGCGGTTGTGGAATGGCATGGATGATGAATGTCTATGGGACAGGTGACCCTCGGTTGATCAACTGGGCATGCAGAGGTGTGAACAGGGAGGTGAAATGTGCAGTGGTGGCTGGTTTGTGTGCAGTGGTGGAACGCCTGGGTACTCAGGTGGAATGCAGTGAGCTTTATTTGAAGTAATGGAGTACATATGTCAGAGTTGGGCCTGCAGTTGTTTTTGAGTGACATCCAGGGACGCTTCTGGTCCGTTTTAGAGGCCTTTGTGGGTGTCTCTGGGCATACGGAGTAACTCCAGTGCCATAGCAGTTAGTGGTGGAAGGTGGGTAAGTTTAGGAGTAATGGGCCCTTGAGAATGGTGTTAGCTGGCCCATCTCCCAGTGCTGAAGGCCCTGACACCTGGTGCTGGGAGAGGGGGGATAAAGGCAGGGTCTTGCAGGTGGCAGTCACCCAGAGCTGGGAGCCTCGGATGGTTGGGACCTGCAGGGTATCTCTCATAATTCATCCCATCTCCTACCTGGTCTGTTTGGGGTGGGCCCAGCCTCAGACAAATCAACCCTCTATCCTATTGACCCCCCTTTGTTTATTTGATTATTGCTGTGTTAAAAAAGTGTGATCCATTTTCACCCAAAACTCTGTCTTGCCTCTTGGCTGGGGGGGGCGGGTAAATATTTACTGAGTTAATACTGTGACACTACTTAAATCCACCTCATATGTCTTGTATCTTTATTTACAAGGTGAGCAGGCAATGTGGCATATGTATTTGTGAAGCAAGCACAGACTATGCCACATCACATCAATGATATTCAAAACAAGACAGTAGGAGAACATATTTTTCTCTCTTCATGTCACTGCCCCTTGCCCATTCTACCCAGAATCAAAGTACACAATAAGCTTACTTTGCATTTAGATTTTGACAGCACATTCATCCTACAGCGATGTCATTCCCTCAAAGATGAAGGTCTAATAAGACCTTAGACTTGCAGATGATGATCAATCACAAAACAAAGAAAGCTATTTGGCAAAACATGAAAAGGTGATAAAAGCTTGTGCCTGCGCAATTTCTAAATGTGGATCTGAGCATCCTCTGTAGTTTGGTCCACAGATGCCACATTTGGCAGAATACCAGTGGAGCATGAAATTAACTGCTAGATAGCTCTGTGGTTTAGGCCCCTGGCTATGTTCCAGAGGTTGAGAGTTTGACACCCTACTGTGCCTTCTTGACACAGGCTGGACTCAATGATCATAAGTTGCCTTCCAACTCTGATGTTCTAGGATTATTCTTGTTGTTGCCATTGTGACTGTTACAAAGCATACAATGTAACATAAGAAAAATGCCTCAGTGAGAGCAGCAGACATTGCCTAGAAATTGTGTGTGTATGTGTTGTGTCGTTATATTCGTGACCGACTCTTCGTGACCCCATGTCCATGGAGTTTTCTTGGCAGCAATACTTGAGTGGTTTGCCAGTTCCTCCTCCAGGTGCCTACAGCACCTGGTATTCCCTGGTGGTCTCCCATCCAAGTACTAACGAGGGCAGACCCTGCTTAGGTTTCGAAATCAGGCGAGATCAGATGTGCTTAGGGCATCTTATAGATGGAGACAAATCAGAACAATTTTGCTTTTTTAAAAAAATTGTGATTTGTTAAGGTTAACAAATTATTAATCACAACTAGAGATGGGCACGAAACGAACAATTTTTCGTTTCCGTTTTTGTTTTTCTGTTTCATTACGTAACGAAATGACAAACAAATTTTGTCTCTAAAATGAAACAAAATGAACAGAAACACCAGAATTTTTGTCGTCCATTTTGTTTTCGTTACAGCAATACATTGAACTGCTTTAAATGCTAAAAAAATCACAAAAAATGAAATAAATGGTAACAAAACGGTAACAAAATGAATGAAAATGAAAATGATTTTTTTTGCAAAAATTCGCAAAAAATGGAAACAAAACGGACCCCCTAAATGACAAACGACAAACGAAATGCCATTTTTTGATTCGTGCCTATCTCTAATCACAACATTACAATTTTTCCTACCAAGTGAACAAATAAATTCATTTCCCCCCTTTAAAACCATATTTTGAAGAAATAATCTCATTGGATAAGGCACCCAGAGATACCCACAGACACCAGAATTGCAGTACAGCTTCTACAAGCCTTGCACGTTTAGTGAAGTTTGGTTTCCAGATGTCTGAGTTATGTACCTCCCAGAAGCTCCCCCACACACACACACCAGCTCATAGACACCAACATTCCAGACAGGCTTCTCCCAACTCTCCTATACAATCCTTCCATGTTTAGGGAAGACTGGGATTCAGACACAAAACACCACCACCCCGGAAAGTGCTCTTTAGCAGCTGGGTTGGGGAAATCCAATCTGCATTGGAGGAAGTGTAGAAGAGATTCAAAGGAAGCTTCTCTGCAAGCTTTGGTTCTTTGAGTGCCTGGAGAGAACTTTCCCAAGGGGCCTTATTTGGGGGTTCATTACTCAGACACTAAGGTGTCTCTAGGTGCCATGGGGGCCATTTTACAGCCCATCAAACCGATGGATCAAAATTGCTAGAATTTCGTCAATGAAATGTCTGTTTATGGCAAATACGAATCAATTCATTTTAACAAATTGGCCATATTCATCAGAAAACACAATTTGTTTTTCAGGTCACCCCCCACCTCTACTCCAAATCCATTGCTGGATGGGAGTTTTGCAGATACTCTTCCAGAAAGATGAACGAGTGGATCCAATATCAAATCAAGTCTGAACTATCTTGAGGCAAATATGCTGAAGCTGAGGCTGTTCCACTTTTGGAAGCTTATGAGAAGGCATAGTTATCTAGAAAAGATAACAATGCTGGGAAAGGTGGAAGGCAGAAGGAAAAGAAAAAGGACAAGTATGAGGTGGACTGACTCCTTAAAGGAGCCGTGGGCATTGGTGTGCAGCGGCAGAGGAGGGCTGTTGGGAATAGGGCATTTTGTTGATCACACTTTCAAGCACACACCACCAACAGCACTACCAGCAGCAGCGGCGGCGGC
>JAHTLZ010000122.1:13616940-13635500 GCA_023846285.1 Phrynocephalus versicolor
TATTATTATTATTATTATTATTATTATTATTATTATTATTATTATTAACAACAACAACAACAACAACAACAGCAGCAGCAGCAGCAGCAGCAGCAATTGGGTATGTTTACTGCTATAGATCTATGAATCAGTTGCTCTGCGATATTTCCCCAAATATTGGAAGCCACCTTTATCCTGCGGCAAATGTAAAATATCTTGCCGTCTTAGAGGTCATAACATTTTCCCCGTTTTTTTTTAATTCTCATATGCAAGAATAAGACATGCAAGGATTTCCTCTGCCTAATGGTAAGGATGGCCCTTCACTTGTTCGTTGTGTTGCTTTGTTTGTTTACTTATTTATTTATTTTATTTTTGTACTCATTAACCGCCCAATTTTCCCATAGGGAACTCTGGGTGCTGTACAGCATGTTGCCAAGCAATTACCCAACTCCAAACCCAACATAACATAATCAAATAAACATCCTAAAATACAAGGCATGATAAAATACTAGCCAAAAAGCCAAGGGAATAAGCCAAACACCACCCACCAAAAATAATAAAAAATAGTAAGCTCCGGCAAGAGAGAGAGGGAAACAAACAAAACAAAACAAAACAAAACAAAAACCACTGTAACAGGATGCTTATAGGTCCCCAAAGCATTGCCTGAAGAGCCAGGTCTTTAAGGCCCTTCTAAACACCACCAACGGCTCGGCCTGCCTAATCTCCGGAGGCAGTTCATTCCACTGTGCCGGGCCCACCACTGAGAAGGCCCGATTCCAGGTCGAAGCCCTATGGGCCTCTCTCGGTGTGGCCACTCTTGCCAATATTGTACACTGATGGTAGGAAAAGGTTAGACTGTTCTATAGTATTTCCAAAAGTTTTCTGGATTGGTTGTTTTAAAGAACTTTTCTGATAGCCAACCTTTCCCAGGCTGAGAGCACTGGGCACCCCTATTACCTCTCCTTTAGATAAACAAGCCCAGAACCTGTAAATACATTCTGTCAACACCAAAAGCATCCCTGCAAGTGAGATCAGTAAGCCCTGCCCTTGTATAGGAGATTAAGAGGACAGGACTGATGCTAGGGCAGATGCTCTCCCCACCATACTTGCAGGAAACATTTCACATGTGGAGCAGATTTTGTTTTATGAAAGGGAACAGGAAAAACTAGATAAAAGAAGAAGAAAATGTTTTTGAAGAAATAATCTCATTGGATATAAAATATCAAAAGTTTGGGAATAGAGCAGGGCGTGAGCCACTGGTTCAGCATAATTCATTTCCTTTCCAAACAGCTGATCCATGGTTTGGCTCCCTGCCCCCTCTAGTGGTCAGGCATTCTGCAACACAGCCCAGAGGAGTCAGGGTAGGGTGCTGCTGCTCCTGCTGCAGAGTGGGCAAGTGCTGGTGGGGTGCGGCGCTGAACCACAGTGCAGTGTTGTACTGTCGAACCAGTGGTTCATGGCTATCTCTATTTGGGAACAAATCACACCATAGGAAAAATAATCAAGTACTTACACAAGGGGGGGGAGGGCTTGCAGTTATAAATAGTTTCCAGAACTTATGCAGAGTGCAAATCTCGCCAACAGCATAAAGGTGCAAAATGTAAACACATTTTGGTCTTGCACCGATTTACTGGAAGCCTCAGCAGTGGCAATGGCATCCAGCTACCAAGCCTAGTCCAATTTTCTTGCGACATGGGTGCACTTGTACCCCACTCCACCTGAAGGCATGTGTTAAAGTCAGTTGGTGATTAGTCTCTTTCAAGCAGGTCAAACCATCATTGATCTAGTCTTACTCCCAGTTAACACAGGTGCCTCTCCATGGAACCTGATACTTCAACTGGTTACCATCATCACCCCATCAGCCAGACCTCAACTGAGTTGGAAATGGTTTGGCCATTATAGATTTCTTTGCTGTCCCCTAGATCTGTACACTCTACAAAAAGGGTAGAAAAATCTTGTTTGAATGTGTTGCCAGGCATGTTGACTATATTGTGTGAAAAATCCTACACTGAGTAGTTGGGACGTGAGAGGTTCATACATCACAGAAGTCTGTGCTTCACAGTCTTTGTGCCTTCTTAGGAATTAGATTGATAGTTCTGCATTGCTCCCACAGGTGACTGTAACAACCTCACTCACCTTACCAAAAGGGCAGCCATTTCAGCCTCACAGTACTCAATATCATATATTGCATCTATTTAGCACAGGAATATGGCCCTAATAGGGACTCTGCAGTTCAGGGACTGAGTTGCAGGGGTGTGACAGAGATAAATAGCTGTCATCTGCTGAATTTGAGTAAGGACAAAAGGACACTTTGCCAGTGCCATGCTGTAAGCAGCCCATGTAGGTTTATTCTGTGCACACTTAATTTGTATTAAGGAGAGATTTTAGTTCCTTGAAGTCTTTGGTATAAGGAACTGGAGGAAAACCAAAAGAAACCTTTTGCTTGATCTCTCATCCCCCACAAAGGCAAAGAAGATAAAACAAACTGTTGTCTTGTGCTCTTTTTTTAAAAAAAAATAGGTAGGTTAATGCACATTTCAAGATCTATATTAATTTATGCAGCCGGTCTATGCTGGGTCGTATCTCTGAGTTATATTATGAAATGTGGTGCTAGCCTTTGATTCTACACATTTTTAATGTTCCTTTAGCCCGCTGTTCATTGTAACACAATTTATGAGCTTGTCTTAATCTTAGAATGCTGCAAAGGGTTTCCCTTTTTATTGGGCTCAGATTTGGTCAATTACTTTGACTGATTAACAGTGCAGTGTTACACAGATTAATGGCTCTGTGAGACATCCAAACAGGTCAGGTGTCCAGAATTTCAGATGAACTAGAGCAGTGGTGGCGAACCTTTGTCACTCCAGATGTTTTGGACCACAACTCCCAACATTCTGAACCTAGATTGCCAATGACAATGGGCTGTGGGAGTTCGGGTCCAAAATATTCTGGAGTGATGAAGGCTTGTTGTCACTAGAGATGGGCACGACTCAGGAAAAAAATTTCGTTTTCGTTTTCGTTTTCGGCTAGGGTCCGTTTCATTTCGTTTCCGTTTTCGTGAGCTAATTTTCAAAATTTTTCGTTTTCATTTCGTTACGTAATGAAAACAAAAACCGAAAACGAAAACAAAAATTTTTTCGTTTCTCCCCATTTAGCTCCATTGAGTGCTTTTCCAGTAACGAAAAATGAAAACTGGCTCAAAATTAGTCGTTTCGTTTCCATTTTCGGTCCTTTTTGAACTGTTTTTCGTTTTCGTTTCGTTATGTAACGAAAATGAAAAAACAAAAACGAAAACGAAAATTGCGCTAAGTCGTGCCCATCTCTAGTTGTCACCACTGATCTAGAGTGTTTTATCCTGAGCTAGAGATGCTGTGGAACATTTTTTTTTAACTCTGAGCTTTCTCCCTGGATTCAGTAGGGTCAGCTTGCCTTGTCATGGGTGCAAACTTGCAGAGCAATTCCTGAAGCACTTGCTTTCAGTGTTCTTCACAATTTCTTGAGAGTGGCACACAAGGACCACTAGACTTTGCTTTCATTCGCCTCATGTAATGTTACGGGGAAATCTCCCTCCCATTGATCCTTGTGCACAAGCTGTTGTGCCTCTTAAACTATCATAAAATTGTTCTTCATATCGGCTTTAATTCTGTGCCTGTGTGCAGAGTTGTAGCAAAAACATTTCTGGGCAGCATCTATAGCAGCTAGTCCTTCAGTTGACTCAACTGGCTAGCATTTCTCCATATCTCATAGGTATTGCTAACCACTGGCTAATACAAAAACATCACACATCTGGTTTTACCTCCCTTTGAATATGGGGACATGCACACAATTGCATCAACTTCCTAAGAAGCTTCTATTTCATCTGATGCTTCAACTGGCCAATTTATCTGTAATAACTTGCTGGAACAAACAAATGTACTCCTCCCTATTTTTTTATTATTGGTTTGCTGTGTTCCTCTTGCATCCCCCACCCCACCTTGTAAAATGCAAGGAAATATTCTTTCATTCACTTTGGGAAAATATGATATTTAAAATATTAAAAAACAGACAAAAGGAAACAAAGCAAGAATCTGATTATCACTTAGGATTTACTTTTTACTTTTACTTTATTTAGCATTTCTATACCGCCATCTTGTACAAAGACAACTCAACGCAGTGTACACCACCAAAAAAACAACATAAGCAAGCATAAAAGTAGCAAATAAGCAATGAGCAATGAGCAATAAAATACAATTTAACAAAAAAAACCCTAAATAAAATGGAAAAAGCATAAAGGATTGATAAGCAGCTTTAAAAATTGTTTTAAAGGCCCTCTAAAACTGCCTGAAAGCTGCTTATAAAAACACTTTTTTAAAAAAATAACTAGGAAGCATTACTAATTCCAGTTCAAAATAAGTGTCTACATCTCTTCAACCCCAAAGTAGCTATTTACAAATCACTAGTTTCTTCCAGGTCCTGCTTTCATTCTACCCCAGACTTTATATAGGAAGGGTATGTGAGAGTGAGAGACTGAGAAAAGAAGAGAGAGGGAGAGACCTGTGAAAGTATATATACCAACAATGTAACTAGGAAATGTGTCTGATCTTGGAAAGAAAGCAATATTTCCTTCAGAAAATTTGGAAAGTTAAATGCAAGGATATTGTTTCCATTTGTTGTCTGAGGCGCATTATCTTGGCTGTGCCCCCATGTTGCGATGGGTGAAGCAAGCATATTAAAGATAGATTTAATAATCAGATCTGGTGTACTTGACTAATTAGCAAAATGGATAGTCTAAATGTGTATTTCATTAGGACAAGATGCATCAATTTCCTCCTGTGCTGTTTCAAGGTTGATATATTGCACTGCTGTGGTTTGTTTCTAGCACATTAGGCTGTGTTGATTCACTTGGTTATCCCTGGCAAACTGACAAATTGGGGGCTTGGTTTTTTTCTTCTTCTAAGAGAAATGCTGCTTGTATTAAAGGCAGTCTGGAACCCCAACCCTGAGCAAACTTATTAGAAAGAAGTTCCATTTGTTTCAATGAGTGTTTTAAATGCAAGCCATTTCATTTTCATTAGGTATTTCAATGCAAGGTGTTGAAGAGTCCTAAAACCCACTGTGTAAATCAATTGCATATGAACACATAAAAGTGTCATAGAGTACTTTAGCTTAATTTAGCTTCCCAGTCCTGAGACCTCATTGGCATTTCAATGGCCTGGCTTGTAGGTCATAATAAACTGGAGCTCCATAGAAGCCCTGATTTACTATTCATACGCAGTGTGCTGGTGAAATTTGTGTCACAGGCCATACTGACTACAGGATTTGGGAACTATAGTTCAACAAAGGCCCCGGTCTCACTACCATTATCTGTGCATCTTAAATCGATGCGTACTATTTTCCAGGCGGTCACGTGACATTTGATGCATAGTTAGCGCCCCGACGACAGGGGAGTATTTTACTTCTCTGCATCCATCCCATCTTGCTTACTGCACGTCTTTCCCCTGTTTTCCCCTTATGGCAAATACCTGCGTTGCAGCCAGGTAGCAGTTTTTCTTCTTAAAATCAATTATAATTGTAGGCGGAAAGCCTACAATTATTGTACCGGCATGCCGGTGTGCCACCAATTCAGTAGCATAAACGATTACCAAGGCAGAACTACAGGAAGTGGCAGAATAAAGGGTATAAATCTAATTGTCACTTTTCTGGGGTTGCACCTCATTTGAGGTGTTAAAAAGTGTGCCTCAATAACAGAAATATTTTAACACAACCACTAGTGGTGGTACAAAATGCTGCGGTTAAGGTGTGTTTAGCAGGGGTACCAAAATTCTGCTCTTCGGAGTGAAGGCACATTCTTTTGCTGCACAATCTTTCGCAGCAAAAAGAGCAGCAAAATTGTCATGAGACTGGGTCAAAAGGTACTTTTCAAAATACTTTCATAGAATCATAGAATAACTGAGTTGGAAGGCTATAACGGCACACTCAGTGGCTATTGATACCATTGACTATGATATCCTCCTGGACAGGCTGTTGGAGGTTGTGATGGGGGCCTAGCATTAGAAGTTGGTCATAGAAGTTTAGGGGGACCCCCACACACACACACTGATCAGCACCTACTGTTTGTCTCCCACCACCCATTACAGCACAAATTAGGTGTCATCAGGACTCTAAACCACAGAGCAGAGAGAGTAGTCCCACCTTTACAGAAGCTAAGAAGAAGGAAGACAGACATCTGAAGACAGTACTTAAGGCCCATTTGGATATCCAAAGTGTGCCTCCAACAAGTAGTGTCCCAACTGTCCCAATTCAGACAAATAATGGATCGGCCGGAGAACTAGAGCCATTGGGAGAACCTGGTCATTCCTTACATTGCCACTCTGTCTGAAAATCTTAAAAGGATTTTTGGTAAATGCAACATACCCATTTACTGCAAACCCACAAACACACTAAGGCGGAGAGTAATCCACCCAAAAGTCCAGACACCTAAAAACAAGAGGACCAACATAGTATATTTGATCCATTGCAGTGAGGAGTGTGTAGAGCTCTACAGGGGAGAAACAGCCACTAAACAGGAGGATGGGACACCACAGGAGAGGCAACGGCCCAGGAGTAACTTCATTTGAAGGACAAAGGGCACTCATTTAAAAATGAGGATGTACACATATTAGACAGAGAAGATACAGTAGATAGTTTGAAAGAGGAATCAGGGTAGCCATTTGTGTGTGCATTAAAACCCCTTGTTCCAAAAGGAGTTTGTGCCTTAGGCACAATCTGTCTGCCAATTATCATTCTGCCCTTTCATTAGTCCCCAGAAAAATCAGAAGCACTTCACACCTTCACCAGAAAGTCAGCTGCTAACTATCCATACTTAATGGGTGTTGGGAAAGGTTGCATAGGTGGGACTTTCACACATCCCAGGCCATTGTCCACCTAATAAGCCTATTCAGACTAGGGTGGGGTGAAACCAAGGTGAACTACAAATTTGAAGCCTCCTATCAACTTTCCTCAGATTGACAAAGGTACTTGGATGAGTAGCAAAACGTTTTGATCTCACAAGAAAAGTAGTCCAGTTGTCATGACTCAGCTTTTAGATACTTGTATTAATGTTCATTGTTTATTTGCATGGGTTTTGATCATTTGTAAACCATTCAGAATAGTACTTTGGTACTAATGGGTGGTATGTTAAATAAATCAATAAATAAAAACAAGAAGGACCTTTATTATCATTGAGTCCAACCCCCTACTCAATGCAGTAATCCAAGTCAATGCAGATCTGACTTAACACTTCCAATGCAAACAGGTGTCTGGACAACCACATACTTCATTTCTGTGGTTTGTTTGCTACAATATCTAAACCATGAACTTTGACATGCCAAACATAAAGCAACAACAAAACATGGCTTGTGTCTCTGACCTATCAGGGGAGGAGAATGTCAGGGGATTCACATAAACTGCCCAGAGAGAAGAGGGTCTGTATTGTATCATCACCTACTCTGGTTGGCAGTGGGAGTGATTTGACTGCTGCCTTTGTTGTGATTCTAAAGAATTCTGGCTTGTCGTAACAGAAAAACATACTAAAAACAAGCACTCCCAGGAAAGTACTCTTCAGCCAGGTGCTAAAGAGCGCTTTCCTAGGGTGACCTCCTTGGAAAGACTATAACATGGATGTCTGTAAGATTGTGGTTCAGTGTCTAAAAACAGGCTAAGTTAAAAAGATTCAGAGATGAGGCAAGTTTGAGATTTCCCAAGAATTGAGACTAAGTCAAAATGCAAGTTCTCAGCACTGAGTTTTATTAAGCAAAAGCAAAATGCAAACAATCTTTGTGGAAGACACAAAGGGGTCACCCTCACGGCGAGGAGAGACCTCGAACACACATTTCCAGCGGTTTTTATACAGTTTCAAACCTCTTTTCTGCATGGCCACACCTCAGCACCACCCACAGGCTGGTCATCTTTTGCTGAGCCCCACCTGGACATTCAAGGCTTCATAAGCTGTTGCTACTTCCTCTTTTTAGCTCAGTAGCCCTTGGTGCTCGCTGTTACGACACATTTCTGTTCTAGTCTCTGCCAGAGCAGTGCCCAAGCATCAACATGAAACCACAGCCTCTTGCTTCACAAAACACTTTCTGTACATTTCTTTGCATCACAATTACAAGATAGCTAGTTTTTTACAATTACAAGATAGCTATTGATTATATTTCTTATTGACAGCTAACATGTCCCAAATCCAATCTTCATCAGATCTGAAAAGGAGTGGGGAAGAGAGTCAGCTGAAGACTTGCTGTGAGATTGGCATCTCTGACGGTTACTTCACATCCACTCTCGTCCCGGGAGGAAATTTGTTGCATGTTGATGTCGGTTGCAGTCACGTGGTCCTCTTGCAGTTCTGTCCCTGTTCCTGTGTATGCACAGGCGTGATTGATGATACCGGCATGACTGTTTCCGCATGTCCTTGTTCCGTGTTGAGATGTGAAATTCCATGTCTTTTCCTCCATTTTTTGTTTTTTGTTTTTTGTTTTTTGGCCTGACCTTCCATTTTTTGATGTTTCGATTCTCCAAAGCCTTGCCTTCAAAGTGTTGCAGAGCTAAGTTTGAGGCATTTGTCTTTTAATCTCTCTGCACTGCGTTGCTGACTCCATAGGGAATGTACTGGCAAATGGCACTTCTCACTCCTGCCACTAGATGGAGAATGGCACGTTGCAGAAGGAGACTGACCTCATGGGCTCTTGCATCGGAACGAGAAGCAAGATGAGCAGATTCCCGAGGCCAGGGAGGGGAATCTCTCATCCCACTTAGATCGCAGTTCAGGGGGCGTGGTTGGGACGCGATGGACATGCGGTTAGATTTCTTTGTACTGGTCCCCAGTGGGACCGCGAACAGCAGTGAGATGGACGTGAAGTAGCAGCCTCTGACTCACAAAGGGGAACCTCTTCTACTCCCAGAGGTCCCAAGTTGCACAAACCTTGAAATAGTTTTCTCACAAATTTCATGGAAGTTTGTGGTTCATGGCTTGTGAACAGCAATCAACCACAAACCATCTCAAACTGTCATTTTCCCAGTTCATGCCCATCTCTACTCAGATATCATCTGCCATTCCCTTCTTCTGGAAATAATCTGCAGTTACATAGGCTGACTTTTCTCCCGGTACATCAGGGAACTGAACTCCCAACACTGGCTTCTGCAGCCAGTTCTCCAGTTCATTAAGCTACCCAGCCAGTTGTGGTAAACGTGTACAAGGATCAATTTTATATTTTGCCAGGAGCTGACTCATCTTGCTGATGGAGGGGAAACTCTTGGGATAAAGTTCCAGCATGCCGTGACTTAGGAAATCATCAAGAATGACAATATTGTTGAATATTCTCCACACCCCTAATTCAGCCTCTTTGGGACATATGATGTGACACATGTGTGCACTGCACAGCAGAAAAATCATGCCCTATATTTTTACATTAAGTCCAATAACCATTTTTTCTCTTTTTGATTCTATGTGTTCCGTTCCTTCTGCATAGCAGTTGTCTAAAAGATATCCTCTACAGCTTTTTTCCTTTCTTAAATACTCAGCTTAGGGAGCATACAAATTATATTTTCCCAGCTACAATTGGTTTAAATTAGGGAATTGAATTTGCTTGTCCTCTTTGTGTGTGTGTGTGTGTGTGTGTGTGTGTGCCTATTGCCTGTAAAAATGAAGTGGCAGTCAGTGGCTTAATATATCTGCAGAAGAAAAATTAGACCACATTTTACTTACTTCAGCAATGAAAATGGCATAAAGCGTTTTAATAATAATAATAAAAACAACTTTTCAGTAGGAGAGAAACAAACTTTACTTTGCCAAATGTGATCTGTTATGGGAAACATGCACTAGCCTAATTATAAAAAGCAAAGCAAAAAAGCCTGCATATTTTCAGAGAAAAGGTGTCAGAAAGAAACTGCATTGCCCAGATGCAGTGAAAAACCAATATGAATTGATGTCCCTATTTATCTGCAGTTCTTCAGAGATTCATTTATATTGGCAACAGGCTACATTAACAGAGTCTGCCTGTTTGACTATGAATGCTGCTGTAATGTGACTATTTGGGTTGAGCAGTGGTGACACACGCACATACACATTTGTGTCTGTGTATACACACACATTTGTGCATGTGCATGCACACATGTTTTTGTGTGTGTATGTTAACTTATCTGGAAGTAACTCCATAGACTTTTCAGTAAAGAGTAGAGATGGGCACGACTTAGCGGTATTCCCGTTTCCGTTTCCGTTACTCGTTTCCGTTACGGAACGGAAACGGTAACGGGAATTACTCCGCCAGACTTCGAGCTCGAACCGAAGAACGAACAATTTGGTCTGATTTGTCATGCTCGTTACTTGCATCGCGGCGATCGTGCGATGCCAAGCGGCACAGAAAAAAAAGTTTTAAAAGTTAAAAAAAAACCCCGATTCCCGGCCCTAAAAGCAGGCGAAAACTGTCTGAGGGCACCTACCACCAGGCCAGAAGGGGTTTTTTTTGGGTGGGGGGTTCCCCGCCCCCTTTCCTTGGGCTAGTGCTACTGCTGCGCTGCGCTGGTACCAGGCTGGGGGGCATTGCCATTCGGTGTGCGGGCGGGGGGATCCAAAATGGCGACAGCAAATTTTTCTTTGAAACCGTGGCCCAAATACCCAACAAAGCACCACAGAAACATGAGAAAAATAGCTATTTTAAACACTTGAATTTTTACTGTAGCAGCAGTGGGTTTGTCTTGCCAAAATACGTCTCCGTTGATTTTATTTCATTTTTTTCTTAATTTTTTTTTTACACGTGCGCAACGGTGGGCTGGCCATGGGACGGGACCATGCAAATTTTCGGAGCCATTCCACCAATCGCATGGCCAGGTTTTGACTGACACTTCTGGATGTGCCAGAGGGCATAAAAAGGTGAGGCACCTTCCAGTCCATCGCAGTCTGGGCTTGGATCTTGGAGGGTGGTTTAGTCAGGGCTGGATTGCTGCGCTCGAGTCTACTAGTTTCGATTTCGCGGTCGCGCTAGGCAGGGACTCAGGGAGTGAGGGAGGGAATTGAATTATTCTCGTCGCAAACATACGATTCGAATTTCTTTTATTCCTGGCTGTGGGGAATAGCAACTCAGCGTTTATTCTTCTTTGTTTTCGGAAGAGTTCCGTTTTTTATTTGCTTTGCTATTTGCTTCAAGGGGGAGGGAAGATTTGAGCGGGAGGGGAGGGGAGTGCGGATTGGAAATATATTATTTTTATTTTACACTACCATACCATTTCTTTTCTATCCCAATTTCCCACCGAGTTCATTTACTTGGCAAAGGTCCTTTTACCCTGCGCCTACCTACAGCTTTTTTTGCTGCTGTTGCGATTGGGGTTTTGGAAGGGAATCCAGCAACCCTATCCTACCCTAGCAGCTTATAGTTTTATTTATACCTTACCATTCATTTTCTATTCTACCTACAGTTTAGCAAGTGGCAGTACTAGTGCTTAGAAGGGGGGGTTGGAGGCTGTGGATTAAATTATTTTAGAACTATTATTCAGAGCTCAGTACTAGGCAGAGTCTCCCTTGCCAACCAGTGCACTCAAAGATCTCTCACATCACAAGCACATTTGTGTTGGCATTGGCATTGGCATTTGGCACCAAGGCTAGGGCACCTTCTACAGAACATTTTACAATTTCATTTTACTTATTTATAGATAATTATATATATTCTTTCTCTTGTCCAACACCTCATTCATTTTTTTGGATTAAGGCACTGAAACAAACATTTGTTGAAGGGCAGGCACCCAGCCACTTTATAGACCTTTTTCTTCAATTACATCTTTGAAGAAGTTACCTGTGCATTATTGGTGTGAAAGTTGGGTGCTGCCAGATTTTGCAAACCCCTTGCTTCTATTAGCTCGGTTTTTTTGCAGTAACTTGTTGTAAGTTTCATCTGTTAAGTTCAGTTACAGTTCTCCTAATACACTTGGCTTGTTGTGAAACTTGTTTGCCAGGATTGGCAAACCCCTTCCTTCTACTAGCTTGGTTTTTGTGCTGTTTTTGTGAGTCAACCTCACTCATTTACTTTTGCCACCACACCAGGCTACATAAACAATTACATTTTTGAAGAAGTTACATTTCTCTTTGTTACACTTGCCCTGTGCTATGCATTGAGAAACTTGTTTGCCAGGATTGGCAAACCCCTTGCTCCTATTTCCTTGTTGGTTGTGTTGTTGTTTGTGGTGGTGTTGTTGTGAGTCCATCTCACTCAATTTCCTTGCCACCTGCGCCTACATAAATACAATCCTATTATAATTTACAACAACTGTGAAGAAGCCACAGTTCTCCTCCTAAGTACAGACTAGACTTGTGCAGCAGGGCATTGAGACTGAGACTAGGGTGCCAGCCAGGATTGGCTAACCCCTTACTCCTATTCCCTTTTTTGGGGTGGTGGTGGTGTTGTGAGTCCATCTCACTCATTTCCTTGCAAGCTGAGCCTACATAAATAATACAATCCTATTATAATTTACAACAACTGTGAAGAAGCTACAGTTCTCCTCCTAAGTACAGACTTGACTTGTGCAGCAGGGCATTGAGACTGAGACTAGGGTGCCAGCCAGGATTGGCTAACCCCTTACTCCCATTCCCTTTTTTGGGGTGGTGGGTGGTGGTGTTGTGACTCCACAAAAAGTGAGAACAATGAGGAGAGGTCGCAAAGCAAGAGGGCAGGGGAGGGGAAATCCTACTAAGATAAACCGGGCCACGTTTCTGAGGGAAGGGACAGGGACTAGTAGTGCAGAAAGTGATACTGGTGCAACTCCCTCCCCAAGTAGCAGTGCCAGTGGCACAAGCAGCACCGTGCCATCATTGTCTGTCACCGAGAGAAGCATGGATGAGGCATACCAACTCCCATCTCCGATACCTGACAGCATCACCCTTAAGCAGGAAGAAGACGAGGGCTCTGATTCCGAAATGGCATCAGAATCAGAATCGGGATCCCTTTATCTAAACCTGCAAGATTCTGAGGACCTGTTGGCAGGGACAGACTTAAGTCAGGCTCCAGGCAGTGAGGGAAGGAGCAGCCCTCTTTCAACCCAGAGTACCACCAGTGAGAGCAGTAGTACTACTCTACTTTCCCAGCAGGGCACAGGCCACACCAGCACCACAGCAGCACCGGCAGGGAATAACAGAGGGGGCGTTACTTTCTGTAAGCCACGAGGGTGTCTCTGGGAGCATTTTGAGAACAGCCCCCAAGACCCAAAGATGGCGGTGTGCAAGATATGCGGGGTGGTCTTGCGCAGGGGGAATGACCCCAAACACCTCTCTTCAAGTGGGTTGCGCAGCCACCTGATGAGGAAGCACCCTGGGACTCTGCCTGGAACCCTGTCAGGCCCGTGCTCTTCAGGGAGAAAGAGAGGGGAAGAAGGGTTAGAGAAAGAAAAACACAGCTCCGCTAGTGAGAGTGGGAAGAGGCAGGCCACTCTGCAGGAAGTGGGTCTGTTGAGTGGGACTTTTGTCAGCCCGCGAAATAGGGCCAAAGCACAGGAGAGCACCACTCGAGTGGTGGGTGAAATGGTGGCTTTGAACGGGTTGCCCCTCTCCTTTGTGGATTCATCAGGCTTCAGGCACCTGATGAAGCACGTGGCACCATGGTACGAGCCTCCATCCCGGCGTACCTTCAGCAGGCGGGTGATTCCCTCCCTTTATGAGTCTGTCAGGGACAGGATCCGGGCCCTGCTGCAGGCGGCCAGAGGGAGGAAGATCCACTTCACTTCCGACCTCTGGACCGGTGGGCACCACGGATACCTCTCTCTGACGGCTCACTGGTGGCAACCCAAGGAGGTCCTGGAGCCCCGATCAGCCCATGAGCAGCTGCAGGGGGAGGCACAAGGCAGCACCCCAAGAGGGTATAGGGTGGTGCTTCTCCAGGCCCAAAGCATGGAGGACAACGCCACAGGGATCAACATTGCTGACGTTCTCAAGACAGCAATGCGAGAGTGGGGATTGGGGACAGAGGGACAGGTCAATCGTGGAGTCATGGTTACAGACGCGGGCCATAACATGACCAACGCGGTTCTCGGGGCAGGGTTCCAGGGCATCGTGTGCGCAGCACACAAACTGCATCTAGTGGTGGGTGATGCCATTGGCCTGGGTGCACCAAAGGACTCCTGGGGTGAGGGGACCAGGGAGACCAGGGCCTTGCTGGACAAGTGTCGGAAGATCGTGGGGCACTTCGCTCGCAGCGTCAAGGCAGCCAGGATGATGCGTGAGAGGCAGACAGAGACGAGCCGACCGGAGCACGTCCTGATTCAGGACGTGACCACCCGGTGGAACTCCACCCACGAAATGGTCAGGTGTCTGGTGGAGCAGAAGGAGGTGGTGGAATACATCATGTCAACCACCCCGGTCCTGCATGAGGGGAGGGAATTGGACCTTGGTGCTACCGAGTGGCTCGCCCTCTCCCAGATGGCGGGTATCCTGCAGCCTTTTGAGGAGACCACCCACGTCCTCAGCAGCTACAACGCCAGCCTGGGCCACGTTCTCCCCCTAGTCAATGCCCTTCGCCAACGCCTAGAGGCCAGTATCCGGGAAGAAGGCAATCTTCTCCCTAGGAGCAGGGCATTGGCAGAGAGGCTGTTGACCGGCGTGGATACCCGCCTTGGCCCACTAAGGAGGGAAAACGTGTACCAGATGGCCTGCCTATGCGACCCTCGCGTCAAGGGTTCCCTGGCGGCCAGCAGTGCCGAACTGAAATCCTGGAAGACGGAGCTATGCCGTCAAGTCAGGGCTCTCTCCGATCAGAGCCAGGCGTCTCAGAGGGCGCACGGAAGCCAGAGCGATGCTGAGGAGGACTCCTCGCAAGGATCCACTACTCCAGGAGCGTACACCCAGAGACCAGGTTCCGTTCCAGCAGCCAACTACCTGGCCTCTGCCCTAGCCATGGCAGTTTCCTCCTCAGTGGAGCCAAGGGAGGAAGAAGTAGCGGAGCCCGCTCAGACCATGGTGAAGGAGTACATGGCCGAGCCCCTCCAACCCCTCACCTCAGACCCACTGCACTACTGGGCCAGAAAGGCAGACCTCTGGCCCGCTCTTTCAACTCTGGCGTTGGACCTCTTGTCCATCCCACCCACCAGTGTCCAGAGTGAGCGTGTCTTCTCCCACATGGGTGATGTCCTGAGGCTGCGCCGCTGTCGCCTGGACCCGGAGACGGTGGAAAGGTTGACTTTCATCCGCTTCAACCTTTCCACCTTGGGATTACCCCACCACTCCAAGAACTACGTTGCTGCCTGTATCCTAACCTCCTGTCTGCAATCCTCCATGCCCGCCTGCAAGCCTTCCTGCCTCCCCTTGGCCCTACGAGCCTGCCTGCCCGCCTGGCCCTGTGACTACCTGCTGACTCCAGTGCTTAATGCCTGCAAAACTGCCTGCCGGACTGCCGGACTGCCTGCCTGCCTACCTGTATTCTCTCTCTCACACAACTGAAGGGTACTATTAGTGGCCCAATGTTTCTAGCCCTGGCCTCTGTCTCCTAATCCAGGCAGGGCCACTCCAGCTTCCTTGGAAAGGGTCCGTATTGGCCCAATGTTTCTAGCCCTGGCCTCTGTCTCCTAATCCAGGCAGGGCCACTCCAAGCTTCCTTGGAAAGGGTCTGTTTTGGCCCAATGTTTCCCCGTTGGCCATGGCTGGTCTGAGTGAGACCCTAATACCTGCCTTCCTTGGTGCTTCACACCGTTCCCTGGGGTTTCGGCGCCAAACTGCTAACAAAGTGGTGAGGAAGCACTTTACAACAACCTACCTCAAAGACTGATTATCAGGGGGCTTGCTCTCCTCCTTACAGCCTTAGAGAAATAGACCCACCCAGTTCTCCTGCTTCAACTCTGTCTCCCTGTTTGGCAACTCCCGTTCTCCTGGGGTGGCAATAGAAACTCTGCCTCCCAAAGCACAATCAATCCTCCCTACTGGCACTGTGCCTTAGTGCCTTCCCAATCCCTTGCCTTGTTGGCTGGTATCCTCTAAGCCTGCGTCTAGGCAACCCTTACCTGTAAGCCAGACTAGATGCTTCCCTGCCTGCCGTGCCCTCTGCCCACATGCCTGCCTGTCAGACTCCACCAGTCCCGGCACTGAGCATGCCTTCCAGTTGCTTATCATTCAACCTCCTCCAATCTGCACTTCTGGCTTCCAAGTCCCATACTTTGTCATCTGGGCTGGTCTGTGATTCACGTGATCCACAAAGAACGGCTGTGGAAAGGGAAAGACAGCTGCTCCGCTTCTATTGGAATTTGGGATTGGGAGTTTTTGGGATGATACATGCCTCTCTGCAGGAAGTGCTGCCGGTGTGTGTGTGTTTTTGTCCTCCTCCTCTGCTGCTCCTCTTCACTCACAGCTGCATTGCACTGTGAATGGAGGGACCAGGAAGCCTCCAGCTCTGGTTCTTGGTGGATACTCTGACCCACTAGGAATGTGTGATTCAGTTTCCTCCGCCGCCACTCTTTCCACTGGGCTGCCAGCGGTGCCTCACAAAGAAGGGAAACGTACTTGTTGTGTGCGTACTCCATTCAGAAAGAACCATGTGTGGATCTTGATGCTGTGCTGCTGATGCTGATGCTGTGTAACCGGAAAAGAAAAAATACGGGCTGCAAATCTAGGTTGTGATTGAGTTACGGGAACACTCATCAGGAACAGCAGTGGTGGTGGGCTTAGGGATAGGGTTAGGGGGTATGTTTCGGCCTCCGCTACTCTGCCCTCTGGGCTGCACAACGCTGTGTTTCACAACGAAGGGCATGGAGATGGAATGCCAGCACGGCAGTTAGGAGCAGTCTACCAGCACACAGCTGGGAAAGAAAGTCAGAAAGCTTGGCTTGCTGTCCTTTTGGAAGCCTGTGTGGCTCTAGCTCTGTGTCTTCTCGCTGCCTGCCTGTCAGCCCCCCCCCCACTTCTGGCTTAGCGGAGAGGCCTTCCAGCCGCTTCTTCTTCACCCTAACAGCACGGTCCAGTTAGTGCTTCAAGTTCAGCCCTGTCGCTACTCCCCTCAAGTTGCCCATGCAGCAACCACGGCTGCTTCCGCCTCTAGGCAGAAAATCACTTGAGGAGAAGAAGACCAACTGTAACAGTGCAGTGCAGTCCAATTTGTTTCGAACTGGGGGACTCTGTCATCCCACGGGGGGGGTTATTTACACAGTCCAGGTTGGGAAATCCCTTGACAGAAGGAGGGAAGATTCGGTGCCTCTCCTTCTACCCCCTCTAGTCTGGCCTTCTGGCCTCCACTAACCTTCACTCCGGGCTGCACACACTGTGGCTCACAGAGAAGGGCATGGTGCTGGCTTGTGTGCTAGAAAACAGCCGTGGGCCCGTGATTGCTCTCCTCAAGTGGCTTGCTCAGCCACCTCATGCGAAAGCACCCTTGGACTCTGCCTGGGACAGTGACAGGCCTCTGCAGGAAGTAGTGCCGCTGTGTGGGAGTGTTGTCAGCCTCCGGACTGCTATTTAGTCTTCACTGGGCTGCCATACACTCTGGCTCACTAAGAAGGACAACTTACTGTTGTGATGGTGTCACCATTGACAAATAGCTTATCACAAAGTTGCAGGGCAGGCTTGGCTGTTCGAATTGTGGAAGTTGTGATTCACCACCACGAAGGGCATGCCACTGGGCTGGGCTGCAATGCACTCCATGTTTGGAGACTCTCCTGACGCACACGGACTGTGTGAGTTTCCTCCCCCTCTCTCACTTGGCTGCCAACTGTGTCTCACAAGGAAGGGCATTTTCCTGGCCGTTGAAACAAAGGGTTTCCCTTGCAGAAGGATTATACTTTAGGGTAAGGCCACTAGTCTTTGTGGCCACCCACCCACCCAAATAAATGAAGTGTTTGCCTCGGAGAAGGACTGAGTTTGGAGGCAGCTTGGCAATTGGCACTGCTGCTGTTGACAAGAAAGTGTTATCCTTGTGGAGTGGAAGGTGTAGGTTTTGGGGTTCTGTTTCCTTTCCATCTCCTGCAACCCACTGTGTCTCACAAGGAAGGGCATTTTCCTGGCCATTGAAACAAAGGGTTTCCCTTGCAGAACGATTATACTTTAGGGTAAGGCCACTAGTCTTTGTGGCCACCCACCCACCCAAATAAATGAAGTGTTGTTTCCTTTCCATGTCCTGCAACCCACTGTGGTTCACAAAGAAGGGCATTTTCCTGGCGTCCTCCTCAGGCCATTCAGCCACGGTAGGCAGCTGGAGCTTCCTGGCAATAATCCTCCCCCACGGTCCGGCCCTGTGGCCTCAGACTCAGGCTATGTGGCCTCCGCCACTCTTTCCTCTGGGCTGCAAGACGCTGTGTCTCACACTGAAGGGGGTTCCTGAATTTGAACAGCGTTCGAGTACGTACAGCAGTGCACCACCAAGACTTAGTCCAAAAGTGACATGTGGTGGTGCATCGCATAGAAGTGTGGTGCCAGACCAAACCCAAGGTGATTGGCCTCCTCCTCCACTCTTTCCTCTGGGCTGCAAGACGCTGTGTCTCACACTGAAGGGGGGTCCTGATTTTGAACAGCGTTCGAGTACGTACAGCACCACCAAGACTTAGTCCAAAAGTGACATGTGGTGGTGCATCGCAGGCAGTGTGGTGCCAGACCAAACCCAAGGTGATTGGCCTCC
>JAHTLZ010000122.1:13645363-13674350 GCA_023846285.1 Phrynocephalus versicolor
ATTTATTTATTTATTTATTTATTTATTTATTTATTTATTTATTTATTGAATTTATACCCCACCAATCTTCCTGAAGGAACTCTGGGTGGCTTACACAGGGCTGAAGAATCAGCAATAAAAACACAAATAAAACAAGCAAATAGGGCAACAACAGTAAGCAGCAATATAAGACAACTTTAGCACCCTAACCTAAATACCAGAAGCTCCCAATCGTGTAAATGAGTAGGTCGGTGATGGGGGAAAAAAAAGAACAAAAAAAACCCAGAGATTAAACTAAATTGCCAAAGGCCTCGCCAAAGAGCAAAGTTTTTAACGCTCGGCAAAAGGCCAGCAGGGACTCTGCAGAGTGCACATCGCTTGGGAGGCTGTTCCAGAAGGAGGGGCCAGCCACCAAGAAGGCCCGGTTGCGAGTAGAAGTTTTCTGGGCCTCTCTCAGGATGGCGATCCGAAGCGTGTGTGCCCGCGACTGCCGAACTGGACAGGCCGAGGTTGAGCGCTGGATGATCCACTCTGACAGGTAGTCCGGGCCCAAGCCATGGAGGGTTTTATAAACTAAAACCAGGACCTTGAATCTAATCCGGGATCCAACGGGTAACCAATGCAGGCAAGCCAGGACCGGGGTGATGTGGTCATGACGACGCACACCCGCCACCAGCCTGGCTGCCGCATTTTGCACCCGCTGCAAACGCTGGAGGAGAGTCAAGGGCAACCCCATGTAAAAAGCATTGCAGTAGTCCAACCTCGAGATCACCAGTGCTTGCACCACTGTTCTCAGAGAGTCACCATCTAGATATGGGCAGATCTGGGTGATCTGACGAAGGTAGTAAAAGGCGGCTCTGGTCACGGCAGCCACCTGGCCCTCCAAGGTAAGCGCCGGATCCAGAACCAACCCCAGGTTCCAAACCCTATCCGCCAGCTGGAGAGAAACTCCCTCCAGACTGGGGAGAGGGCCTCCATACCCAGATGGGGAGGCTCCAAAGAACATCACCTCCGTCTTCTCGGGGTTGAGCCTGAGCCTGTTGGCCCTGGTCCATGCCAAAACTGCATCCAGGCACAGGTCGAGGGTCTGGACAGCTTCCACTGCAGAGGTGGAAAAGGAGAGATAGAGCTGCGTGTCATCAGCATACTGATGACAGCAGACTCCAAATCTCCCAATGACCCCAGCCAGTGGCCTCACATAGATGTTGAACAGCATGGGGGGGGGAGAGACGAGCCCTGCGAAACCCCACAAGGGAGTATCCACGGAGCCGACAACTCGCCCCCATGCTGCACATACTGGAGGCGGCCCTCCAAGAAGGACTGGAGCCAACTGCGAGCAGTGCCTCCAATTCCCACCTCGGAGAGCCGGTCCAGTAAGATACCGTGGTCGACGGTATCAAAGGCCGCTGACAGATTCAGGAGAACCAACAGGGTAGATCAACCCCTGTCGGCTGCCCGGATCAGGTCATCTTGCAGGGCGACCAAAGCTGTCTCGGTCCCCCGGCCCGGCCTGAACCCAGATTGGCACGGGTCAAGGCACTGCTGTTCCTCCAGAAAAGACTGAATCCAGATCGTGGCCACCTTCTCGATGACCTTGCCCATAAAAGGGGCATTGGCTATTGGACAATAGTTCGCCAATTGGTCCAAAGCCAGGCCAGGTTTTTTAAGAATGGGCTTTACCACCGTCTCCTTCAGACGAGAGGGAAAAAACCCCTCGCTAAAGGAGGCGGTGGCGATGGCAGATGCCCATTCTGGCATAGTCCCGCCGGCAGCTTTTATCAGCCAGGTGGGCAAGGGTCGAAGGGGGTGCTCTGCATCGGAGAAGGCGCTTGGGGGTGATCTGGTTGATGGCGCGGGCAGCTGTTTCAAACCATTGGTCAGCTGCAGCCTCGGCCGGAGCGTCAGTCAAACCACCAGGAAGCTCCCCGAAAGCATCCCGGAACCGAATAGGGTCCAGAAGCCTTTGGGGGCGGGCCAACACAAGAGGCCTGAGGTCCCTGTGGGGAGGGGCAGCAGCCGACAGAGAGAAAGACACCAGGTGGTGGTCTGACCATGACACAGGCAGAGAACAAATGTCCCCTACCTCCATATGGAGGTAAAAACCAAATCTAGGGTATGCCCTGATCTGTGAGTGGGACATAAAACATGCTGGGATAGGCTCATGGAGGTCATGGACTCCATGAATTCCAGAGCTGCACCAGAAAGCTCACCACCAGTCTGCACGTTGAAGTCCCCAACAACCAACAGGCGAGGGGACTTCAAAAGTGCCGCCGCGATGAACTCTGAGAGCTCTGGAAGGGATTGTGCTGGGTTGCGGGGAGCGCAGTAACCCAGCACAATGCCAAATCTATCCTGCTGTCCCACCAACAGATGAAGGCATTCTAACCCCTGACTAAGGAAATATTACCCATACGAAGCACCATGCCTATCAGGATAGCTATACAAATCATTTAATCTTCATGGAAGCAATAATAATCAATACAAATGCAAATATGTTTGGCTAACAAAGGAATGGAAATAATACAGGATTAAATTTAGCAGCTAGGGAAATTAAGAAACAGCTAATACTTTTAAGGCTGACTGGCTGAATAGCTCAATGAATTATGTACCTGGCTATAGAGTTGGAGGTCAGGAGTTCATTTCTCCATTGAGCCTCCTGTGAGCAGAGCCAACCTGTGTGGCCTTGGGCAAGCTGCACAGTCCCAGGGTGCCCCCAGAAGAAGGGAATGGTAAACTACTACTGAGTATCCTCTTTCACAAAAACCCCACAAAAGATTGTTGTAAGTCAGAAATGACTTGACAGAACATAGTTATTAATAATATATTCAACAGGAGAAAATGATACAGTGGACCCTTGTATAACAAACAGTTTGTATAACATAAAATCTGTACAACATAAAAATTCCGGCGATAGGGGAAATTTGCTTAACAGAATCGCCTATGGGGTGAATCCGTATAACATAAAAATGGTCGTGATTAGGGATTACTCCGTTTTCAATGCATTCCTATGGGCAATTTGTATAAAGGAAAAATTGCTTAACATAATTTCATTTGGAACAAATCAATTCCTTTATACAAGGTACTACTATATTTCCACAACTATAGCAAATTTGAGAATGGATGTCCAGAATGTTGTTACTTGACAAAAATCTCAGTTCTTATCTAGGTGTACAGTGATAAGAGGAATCTACACAAAATGCAAACTCATAAATGTGTAGCTGTGTGGCTCTCGGGAGGGGGGGAGCACATGGAGGAAATGTGTTGCTTATCTTAATATAAAGCAGGTACAGTACTACTGCCATTAAATAGGACAATTCTTAAAATCTACCAAAGGACTTAAAAAGTACTAATAATATGCAGCTAGTGTGAGCTGATGCATTTACCATTTTCATTTCTAGATTGACTTTGGGGATTTGGATTTCCTAAAGCCTTTCGGACCTCAGAAAGAAAGAATTGGCCTATTGAAAGCAATTAACCAGGGACAAAAGCTGCTAATGATATTAACACACACACACACAAAGGATACTGATGGCTGTTGTGGGTTTTCCGAGCTCAGATCCCGGCCATGAAAGCCGTCAAGAATACCACAAGGATACTCTTCTCAAGTCACCTGAATATGAATAATTATACTCTCTTCACCCTGCAGTTATGTGAGGTACTTTGTAGGCTGTCCAGACCCACAAAATACCTCTTGTCTGCATTGTGGAGAAACCAACAGGAGTTTTATAAGGTAACTCCCACTATTAGACACCCCCAAAAATTAGAATGACAAATTGTGGAAATGGGGTAAAGGTCTTCATTTAGCCCTTGATCTAACCAGAGCCTAATTCTGACTTCTGAACCAACATTAACCCATCACAACCTAACTCTGGGTGCAACTAGATGGGCTTTGTTCTGTAGTTTGATCTTCTCTTGGGACAGGTTGGCTCACTTCTTTTCCTAGAACCCATCACAAACCAGCCTGTCCCTGATCAAGGCCAACATACTGTATATCAGGCATGTCCAAACTTTGGCCCTCCGTATGTTTTGGGCTACAACTCCCAGAATTCTAAGCTTAGATTGCCAATGGCAAAGGACTGTGGGAGTTGCAGTCCAAAACATTTGGAGGGCCAAAGTTTGGGCATACCTGCTGTATATCTTTTTGTATCCCTGTCAGGGGCAACTGGCTTTTTGATGCTGGTAGGATTGTACCATTGAGGGTTGGTTCCAGCCTTTAAAAAAAGTAGCACAGATGTGTTATACCTTTTAGAATGTATGTTTGATTGAACACTTCTTTCCAAAAGGAATTGCAGACAAAAGAGGACAAGGAGCTTAATCTTTGTCCTCCCTCACCACCTTTATTTTATTTCCCTTTAAAGGGAGAAGGCACCAAACAGAGGGTCATTTAAGGTGTGGTGTGGTTTCCTCACTCACATCTCCCCAATACTTTCACATGAATGAACGGATCACAATAAATACCACAATGCACCTCTGTATGACCCTAATCAATCCTCTTTAAACACTCAAATTTGGCTATCTAATTATATCCTCATTCTGTCTTCTCCTACACTACAGTTCTTGCTCTCTTTTTAATCCCAGCCCCACAATAAAGAGACAACATAAAAATATTAGGATTTAAATTGGGCCGCAACTTTATTAAACCTTTTTAAAACTGTAAATAAAAAAGGGGGAATCCATAGTGCATGTGAACATAGGTTATATGCCAATTAATCATAATGCCATAATAATTTTGGTGTGTTCATACTTGGTAACCTGCCGTTGTACGTAAACAGCCCAATTTTTCTTCACAAGGACTAACTCCCTGTGGGGCAGCCATAAACCAATTTTATAACAACCTGTTATCTTATTACAACTCACCTAATACTAACTTGAATTGTTAACCTTAACTTATAAGGCTTCCCCATTTATGTATAGGAACAATTACTATAAACTCACCTACTACCAAAATTCTTGCACTATCTGCCACTGCAGCCATTGAAACATGAAAATCCTTGCCTAACCCAGGTAAGAGAATGGGCTGGGCAAAAATGCATTATCTACCACAGGCCAGTCAGGAAGATAGTCAAAAATTCCTATCCGGCCCCAAAGAGACCAGCTGCACTTATTTTCCTTACTTCTATGGAGAGTGGGTGGGATGCTTTGCTGACAAGAACCAAGAGGACAGGGAATTTGCAGCTCATTCTTCAAAGGGGAGTTGAGTCCTGGCAATTCACCCCATCACGTGGGTGCCTTTTCATGCCAATTGTGCGGGTCAGGATTCCAAAGCGTCCCTCGCTCGTACAAGCCTCTGGGAGCAAGCCTTCACTATGTATCTATCTCCCTGTATCTGTTCCTCTTCTTAACACTCACCTACACTTACATACAGTATACACCCATGGTTGATAAGAACAGCCAATGAAGCTAAAGTTCTACAAAGCCATTTTCCTCCACAATACTTAATTGATACTCTCTCCATTAAGCAAATGGTCAATGTACCTGAAGTAACCATAAACAGGCAGGGGGACTGAAATAATCACAGTCACATTCTCAACCATGTGCACTTGTGGTTAATCAATGGTTGCTGAAGAAACAAGCTTTGGACGTATGGAAATGAAGCCTCCTATTCAAGAGGAGCAAGCATTGGAAGGAAGGAAGGAAGGAAGGAAGGAAAGAAGGAAGTTGATAGGGGCTTTGCCTACACATAGAAAGTTGAATAGTATTTGATGTCAGAGTCCTTTACTTTTCCCAGTTTTGTGGTTTTTTACACTTTAGCTCCATATAAATAAATATTTATACTTTGAAATATCTGTATGCAAATCATAGTACAGATGCTATATATCAGGGTTCCTCAAAGTACTGTCTGGGGGCTGGATGCAGTCCCCCAGGGTCATGTATACGCCCCCCGGGACCAATTTCAGAACCCCCTACCTATCCCCTGCTTCACGAGCAAGCCGGACTCTGCAGCTGCTTCTATTGCTGAGGAGGTTCAAAGCGGTGGGCTATGTCACTTCCCCACCACCCACTACCCAGAAGATTGGCATGCTGACTAGTGGGACAGTTCAAAGTGGGAGGGCCATGGCAAGGTCCCCTGCTCCCCCCACTGGCCGCCCAGATAGTCGAGGCACCAGCTGCAGCTGAGTGGGGCAATTTAAAATGGGAGGGCTGCAGCAAGGTCTCCCACTCCCTCAATGGCCCTGGGCCCCGCTCCTGCTCCTCCTCCACCCCACCACCTGTGTTATTGTGGTTGTGTGGAAGGAAGGGGGCAGGTGGACACAGCTCTAGCCAGCCTTCCGTGCCGAAGCAGCCACAGCAGTGGACTGACAGAGGGATGGATGGTGGGCGACCAAGGGGGAAACGGAGCTACTTCCCACCCACCCAGACCCCTCCGAGCTGCTGCCTTGCTCCATGGAGTGAGGGAGGGAAGAAGGGAGCCCAGCCATGGCCAGAGGCTGAGGCCACTGCCACCACCACCAGATTAGAGACCAGTGATGAGGAGGTGGTGTAGAAAGAAGAGAAGGGAAGGGAAGGCCAATGGTGGTCCAGGCCTGGTTCCTGGGAAGCTGGTGGGGCTGCATTTGTCCCTGATTGGTGATGGGCAGACTGGCAAATCAACAGAGCACTGCAGCCTGGCTGAGTTCAGCCAGTGAGAGTGCTGCAGGTGGCTTTGGGCAGGCCTTCCTGCCTCCTCTCCCTCCTTCCCAGCCCTTGCTTCCTCTGTCCCTCACATGCAGTGCACCAAGTTGGGCCAGGCCGAGCCAGGCCAAGAGAGGAGGCAGCTTTCCTCTCTGGGGTGCAGCAAGGGTGTGATGGCCAGGGCGTTGGATGTCTCCATGTGCTGTGGCACCAGACTTGCTGCCCTTGTTGTGGCTGCTGCTCCTCATCCTGAGTGGCCACCCAGAAGGTGATGAGGGGCCTGAGTTTGCCTGGGCTGCCACCTCCTTCCTGACACAATGAAGGAAGGAAGGAAGGAAGGAGGGCCACTCCAGCCACTGCCACTGTAGAAGGAAGAGGAGGAAGAGGTGCAGCAGAGGGATCCCAGCGGCAGCACCTCAGGGCGATGATCCAGAGTAGGAGGCATTGCTGGGGCCCCGCAGATGCACTGATCATGGGCTGATTGTGGGGGGAGAGCCTCTGCCCACTTGCTCCTCCCTTCCCCCTTTTTTCCATGTCAGACGTTTATTTTTTACTGTGGGGTCTGGGTGGTGGTGGACCAGCCTGCTGTTTGAAAACTTTGAGGACCCCTGCTATATATGGACTCCATCAATCACTTATATATTGAGAAACAATCAGGACCAAATCAAAGCTGATGGTATTCACAGACACCCAAGTATAACCCCCCAGGTAGTCCCCATCACCCCAAGGCCCTGTGCTGCTGCTACCAGGGCCTGTCCTATGCGAAAACATGCACACAAAAAATCAGATATTCTTCTCTAGCCCACCTCATCTGCCTGGAAACTCAGTGAAGCATAATAAATCATAACAATTCCCTGAGACTCCTGCTGGCATACTAAATTCTTTAATTCCATGGATACTTGATGTGGATTGTGGAGATCCATAAGAGAATCCCATGAAGGCAGGTATGACACTTCTGTGCCGTAACCTTCAAGAACTCAGGGTCACTTTCATGCCATGATGTGACAACAGAACAAGATTTTCGTAGAGGCCCTGGGACACAAGGTGCCATTCATCTAAACACTGCATAAGTTTTAGCATTAAAGATGAAGATCCTGGTAATGCATATGAAAGCAGCAATAGATGCAGAACCCCATCCATAACTCATCAGAGCCCAACCAGATATGCCAGATGCCTCTTTCAAAGCAAACGGGTCTATAAATCACAAAGAATAAATTGTCCATGATTGGAATTGGATCAAAACTGGGGGACCCTAGCTCATAGCATGAATAGACTATTTTGCATCTAATACTGTTCTAGGAATAAACAAACCCAGGGAAGCTATAATTTACTTCAGGGGAAAACATTACATGTCATATGTAATCTCCTAGGCAAAGAGGATTAGGAAGCTCAGCGTGTGTATATAATTTAGAGATACAATTCCAAGGGGAATAACTTTCAGTTATCTTTTTAATTTATAGAGACAGTGCTTTGCCCTGTGCAACCATCATCCACTGATAAAATCATAAAATATGTATTTCTTACCCACAGTCTGTTTATCAGCTGCATTGTCAGATCCCTATTACTGGGGTTTAGGAGGGGTAAAGTGCTACATCTCCAAACAGAAGGTCAAAAGTCTAGAATCGGCAACATAGGAAAGTAAAATCTGGGCATGATCTTCTGCTTATGCTTTGCCTTAACCCTTCTGAGCCTCAATTCACTCACTAATAAACAAGAAATCCAATAGGTCTAGGGCACTTTGAACATATAATCTGTTGGGGTTTATTTTAGTTGGAGGTATACCTTGCTACAATATAGAAGACTATGGAGACTGAAAAGATCATGAGTCAGAACATGTACTGTTTTCCTGTGTGTTGCTTGCCAGGAGAGTTCATTGGTTGCACCTCTCATCCCTGCAGTGTGGTAAAGAGTTTTCACACTCATTCTAAGAGCTGCTGTGATGATCTAGCAGGCTCTATAATCAGAGACCATAAGTTAATAAATGTAGGGGTGCATAGAAATATGTGACATTAGACATGGGCACGACTTGGCGAAATTCTCGTTTCCGTTTCCGTTCCTCGTTTCCGTTACGTAAGCTGTCAGAACTCGAACTCGAACCGAAAAAAGAAAAATTGGGTCTGATTTGTCGTTGTCGTTCATGGCATCATGGCGATTGCGCGATGCCAAGCGGCACAGAAAAAAAGTTTTTTTTTTTAAAAAAAACCTGATTCCGGGCCAAAAAAGCAGGTGAAAATATGCCTGCCTGAGTGAGGGCACCTACCAGAGGGGTGGTTTCTGGGGGGGGGGGTCCCCGGCCTCCCCCCCTCTCCTGTCCTGGGCTGCTCTGGTGGGGGGCATCCTCGTCGTCTCGCCATGCCATGCGGTGTGGGGGATCCAAAATGGCGACCGTAATATTTATTTTTAAATCGTGGTCCAAACACCCACCAAAGCACAACAGAAAGATGTGGAAATTAGGTATTTTAAATGCCTGATTTTTATAGTATCAGCAGTGGGTTTTTCTTGCAGTAAAACATCTCCATTGATTTTATTTTATTTTATTTTATTTTTATTTTTTTACACCTGCGCAATGATGGGCTGGCCATGGGATGGGGCCATGCAAATTTTTGGAGCCATTCCACCAATCACATGGCCACTTGGCCAGGTTTTGACTGAGACTTCTGGGATGTGTCAGTCAGGCATAAAAAGCCCACTAACCCTAGCCCTAACCCTAACCCTAACCCATACGCCAGTACACTGTCCTTCTTAGTGGGTCAGAGGCACCCAGAGGTGCAGCCCACTAACTCACCCTAACCTTACCTGTAACCCTAAGCCTAACCCTTGCCCTAACCCCAACCCTAAGCCAGATCTGTACTCGCATTGCACTACGCAAGTGCACTTCCCTTCTTAGTGAGCCAGAGGCGCCGAGAGGAATTCCTCTCTCACCTCACTCACCCAGTCCAAACTCCAAACCTGTACGCCAGTACGCCAGTACGCTGTCCTTCTTAGTGAATCAGAGGCTGAGCAAAGGCATCCAAAAGAGAGTTGCCTCGCCCTCTGCCACTTGGTATGCGATGGTTACATGTACCCTTCCTTTTCCTTTGTAGAGGGCCAGAGGAGGCACCCACCCCAGAGAGGTGCCTCCAGGAGCCCGCTAACCCTACCCCCCCTAAACCAGTACTAACGACAGATGACAAACAAAATGACAAATTTTTGAATTTTTTTGCGACAAATGGAAATGAGCCGAAACGGGCCGGCTCCAACACACGACAACTTGAAATGTCATTTTTCCTGGTTGTGCCCATCTCTATGTGACATTCGATCTGCGTGGTTTGCAGAACTCTTGCTCCATAATACTTCAAATATTAGATTTTCTGCTTTGCTTTATAGGTACTTCATTCGTTAAGGTAGAGATGGGCATGAAACGAACAATTTTTCGTTTCCATTTTCATTTTTTCATTTCACTATGCAACAAAATGACAAACAAATTTTATCTCAAAAATGAAACGAAACGAACAGAAACACCAGAAATTTTGTCGTCCGTTTCGTTTTCATTACGGCAATACATTGAACTGCTTTAAAAGCTAAAAAAATAACAAAAAATGAAATAAATGGTAACAAAATGGTAACAAAATGAATGAAAACAAAAACAACGTTTTTGCAAAAATTAGCAAAAAACTGAAACGAACCGAAACGGACCCCTTAAACGACAAACGACAAACGAAACACCATTTTTTTTGATTTGTGCCCATCTCTACCTTAAGGTCATCTGCAAAGGTAATTTCTTGTGGAAAAGACCCATCCATGGGTACCTTAAATAGAATCTTCCTAGTAAGTGTATAGCCCTAATTTGTCATTACTTACCCAGTCTCTCCACTGTGCTGAGTTCTGTCCATCATTTTCCCCATGGTGAAAGTGATGCATTTGCTAGTATGTTCCTGCTCTACACACAAGCAAGAAACCAGGGCTCTTATTTATGTGGAGAGCCTACATATTCTGCAGATAGCCACCCACCCTCATGGAGGAAGTACATATAGAACACAGAGGGGCTAGATGCTCTAAACCAGTGGTTCTCAACCTGTGGGTCCCCAGATGTTCCTGGACTGCAACTCCCAGAAGCCTCCACCACTCACTGTGCTGGAAGGGATTTCTGGGAGTTGCATCCAGGAACATCTGGGGACCCACAGGTTGAGAACCACTGCTGTAAACTTATTACCATGTAGTCAACACCAACCAGGTGTTTCCAGGGAATTAACACCTGAATAAGGCTTATGAATCCTGAGGAGAAAATAGGATGTTGACAGAGAATAATAATTAGGAATCAATCTTGTAAGAAGGATATTGCTTAGATATTGACTTTCCATCGTATTGCATTTGGGCCCGCCACAAAACCAGAATCTGCCCAGATATTGGGTTCTTTACCACTTCTCATTGCCTCACCTTATTTAACACAGTGACAGAGCCCTGCAAAACACAGTATAGTAAAAATTTACTGATCCTGCCCACTTGTCCCACCACAGTAGTTCTGTGCAAAAATGTTAGTACAAAAGTCACATTTTAGAGATGGGCACGAATGGTGTTTTGGTGTTTCATTTTTCAGTGAGGGGGTCTGTTTTGGTTCATTTTTTTTTTGTGAATTTTTGAAAAAATCCATTTTCATTTATTCGTTTTTCGTTTTTACCCGCTTTTTGTGTGATTTTTTAAAGCATTTCCGTGTGTGGGCATATCCCAACGCCCCAGACCAGAGGGAAAACACTAAAAAAATTGATGCTGGCAGAGACACAGTAATTGTGATGTTGCTCTGCCTGAGCCAACCAGCACTCTCCCCTGGCATGTGTGCCATAATCAAAGGCATGGCACACTCTGCACTGCCAGGCATGGGAATCAGAAGCACTTGCTGGCTCCCCAGGTGTGCACCGCTGTTGGGTCGCTTCCCCTCCCTTTGTGGGGCCATTTCCACAGACAGTCTCTCAAACCTCCTGATGCTGCCAGTTTGTTACAGGGAAGGGGAGGGAGAGGAACCCCAGCCACCAGGAAGAGAAAGGTAAGTGCACCTGTACAGTGGCATGGCTAGCGTCAGAGGCCCAATTCTCCCCCACATGCCGAAGACGGCAGTCTCAAATTAGCCTTACACATGCTGGAGCATTTAAATAGGGCAAGGGAGGCAGAAAGAGATGAGAGATCACAAAGGATAACAACCGGCAAGTTGTGGTGCATCTTGCGCCTGAGGCCTCTGCTCGTCGATGACAATGTGGTCTCCCTGTAATGATGGTGATACAAGAGCTATCACCACAGGTCCTTGTTGCTTGGCACAGCGGAAATGAAAAGAGGCAGGGTTGAATTCTTGATCCCACTTGTAAACCTTCTGGGAGGTCCTCCAGGAAAGCATACCCATCAACTAGAGATGGGCACAGAACGAACATTTTTTCGTTTCCATTACCGTTTGTCATTTCTGTTACGTAACAAAACGACAAACAAAAATTGTGGTGAAAATGAAACGAAACGCACAGAACCGTGAAAATTGTGGTCGTTACGTTTCGATCCCGTTAATGGCGACGCGCAATGAAATGAGCTGTTTTAAATGTTAAAAAACGCCCTGGACATCCGTAAAAACACAGCGATAATTATTTATATTGTCTGATAATACCTACAGGGTGGGTTGAGGTCCTTAAAACGTTTGTTTTTGTCTTCTCCCATTGCGATGTATTTTCCTTTTCCCTTTAAAATGGATGTTGCCACCAGCCACAACATGGAGGCAAGCCATGTGATGTGGGATCATGTTCGACCAATAGCATGCCCAGGTTGCAGACTGGGCAGGCAGGTCTGGCAGCCACAGAGGGCATAAAAAGCTCTGGCAGCCCCCGTTCTCCTTGCAGTCTCTGGTGGGAGTTAGGGTGGGATTGCTTTCTCTGCTGCGACTCTAGCTTCAGTCCTGCAACCTCCCTGTGTGCGTGCGTGCTGTGTACCTCTCGGTGAGTACTAGTACCCTCCCTTGCCCCGCAGTGCAGTCACTCTGTGGCTGCCTTGCACCCTGGGCAACGCCCGCCGCTGCCTTTGGAGCCTCCCTGCATACCTAGTCTATACCGTGTCTCTGTCAGCATCCATTTTTTTAGTGTTTTCCCTCTGGTATGGGGCGTTGGGGGATGCCTGCACACGGAAATGCTTTAAAAATCATGCAAAAAGCGGGTAGAAATGACAAATGAAAAAACAAAAAACGGTAACAAAATTTTTCAAACATTTCACAACAAACGGAAACGAACCGAAACAGACCTCTCAACAACAAACGGAAAACCGAAACACCATTTTTTTGTTTCGTGCCCATATCTACCAGCAACCATTTCGCATCTGGGCTTTCTCGCTCTTCCCATGATGCTCGACCCCAGCCCCTCTGCTATTCTCCATGGGGGGGCATAGTTGCTTTGTCCACCAGTCGCTGCACTGGCAATAATCTACGGACCCAGTTAGTTGGATATTCTCCTTTGACAGGATGAATTATTGTTATGATCTTTTCACCGGCCTGTTTGGGGCCTAGCAGAACACCCTGGCCTGCAGAATTTAAGTCAGCAAAGTTTCCCTAACCTTGGCTCAGAGTTAAAATGAAGCATAATTGTGCACCCCAGGCTTCTGCTCAAAAAAATAAGAATAGGGCCAGGAAAGAGAGAGAGCTTTAGGATAAATATATATTCCAAATGGTCCAGTATATTGCTTATGGTCTCTTTTCAAACTCTAGCAATTGATTTTGGAAACTTTCTTTTCAGAAAGAAACAAAGTCACTGCAGTATCTTTTATTTCCAAAATGGCAAAGAATTTATAGTGAGAAATTTAAAAGATTCAACTCCTTGCACAGCATAACATTTTGCACTAGCAAGGAACAGCTTGGGTTGAGAAGCAGGAAAAAAGGCAGTTCCAAGCATGGCAACTAAGCAGAATTAATTGGGACTTGGCGAGCATAGCAAGGGCAGGACCAAATACACAGGGAATTTTCAAGCACAACTTTCTGTCTCATTTAAATGACGGTTGACTAACCTTTTCCCTCCCTCTGCATCACAGGACCACAGATGGCAAAAAGTTCTGAGGCTCAGAAAGCCTGAGAAATGTGGCCAACTAACTTTTCCCATGGAAATGTTTGTTTGGATCTGTTTGCTTTTGTAAAAACTGCTCCAAACCCCACATACCAGGCATTTTCCAACCAACCCCTAATTATCAGTAAGACTGAATGGAAATGACAAAGTCCTTTGTTGGTTAATAAACATAAAATTTGAAGAGAAAATCCACCAAAACCATTTCCCATGTCGCCTTTCTATCAATAACAATAGTATGTGTGTGTCTGTCCCGTCTGTCTAAATTTGTAATAAATCCCAGTGTTTATTATTGTTTGGCACCAAATGATGCAAAGATTCTGTGAAGATTCTGAGTCATCCAGGTGAGGTTATCTGGAAGTTGTGTCATGGCAACTGGACTTCTTTTCTTGTGAGATCGAAATGTTTCACTATGCATCCAAGCAAATTTGTTTATATACAAACAAATAAATGAAAATAAAGGTGGGTCTTGACCAAACCTATGACTTGAATGAAGTGGGTCATTGATAGGAACAATAGTACTTGTTGTTTCTCTCCTTTTGGAATGGCTTAATCTGCCTTCTTGACTGAATGATAGAGAAATGAAGTACATTTTATACAAATGCATAATAATATAATATAAAATGGTTCCAACAAGAAGGAAAAATCAGAGAGTCTAAGGAAATCACAATGGTTGACTAAAGACCTTTCAAGTCAGCTTAGTATATATATATATATTAAAAAAAAACCATGTATAGGAAAAGGAAATCTGGGGAATGCACCAAATCGGAATATAAGCAAGTAGTACTTGCGGGGGGATGGTTAAAAAAAAAAAAGCTAAAGGACAGAATGGACTTAGTCTTGTCAGAGAGATTGTAGATAGTAAAAAAGGGGGGGTTGTTTATTTATGTCACAGCAAGAGGAAAAATAAGGAAATGACAGGGTCTCTGTGTGGTGATGATAGCTAGTTACTAACAGGAGACAGGGAAAAGGCAGAACTACCCAACATCTTTGCCTTAGTTTTCTCCAAAAAGGAAAAAAGGAGTTCAGTTGAGATGAAGAGTAGATGAGGTAAGGTGGAAATTGCAACATACTAGAATAGGTAGGGAGGTAGTACAGGAATACCTGGAAATCCTAAAAGAATTTAATTCTCCAGGGCCAAATGAACTATACCAAAGGATACTAAAAGAACTGGCAGAATTAATTTTGGAAACATTGGCAATAATCTTTGAAAATTCCTGGAGAACAGGGGAAGTCCCCATAGACTGGAGGAGAGCAAATATCCCCATCTGCAAAAAAGGGAAAAAAGAGGACCCAAATAATTACCACCCAGTCAGCTTGATATCTATTCCTGGAAAGATTCTAGAGGAGATTATTAAGCAGGTAGCATGTAATTAGTTAACAAGCAATGCTGTCATTACTAGAAGTCAACAGGGGTTTCTCAAAAACAAGTCATAGCAGACTAATTTGACCTCTTTCTTTGATAGAGTTATAGGCCTGGTGGATGAGGGCAATACTATGGATGTTGCTTATCTTAATTTCAGAAAGGCCTTCAGTAAGGTTTCCCATGATATATTTGCAAAGAAGTTAGTAGAATGTGGGATAGATAATGCTACTGTTAGGTAGATTTGTAATTGGTTGACTGATCATACCCAATTAACTAATCATCCATAAATTAACTATTCAGATTCTTGAAAACTAACCATGACAATTGTTTTGTGTTTGGATGAGAAGTGGTTAACTGATGAAAAAACAATGTCACCTTGAGGGATTTATTTTGCTTGGTATCACTTTGAGAATGGTTTTGAGCACAAGAGGGTATCCTGTACACAATCTTGAGTATGACCATTGGTGTTGTCAATGTTTAGGCTGCCTTTTCCTATATGAAGCTTGGCATCATTTTTCCTACTGGCCACAAGGGCACAATATTGTGCATAAAAATGGGTACAATTTTATTCATTTGGAATTGGACGTACAGAAGCTCAATATCCTACACTTATAAGCCAAAGGGTTTTTTGCATCCACAGTTGAGAGGCGCCTGCTTCCCTGTGCCCTGTTTTTTATTTTTTATTATTTTTATTTTATATATACTTTTTTAAAAAAATTGTATATTACTTGTGGCTGGACTGCAGGCCGGACGAAATTTTATTTATTTATTTTATAAATAAAAATATACACAGTGGTCCTGGTATAAAGGAATTAATTCATTCCAAATGAAATTATATTAACCAAATTTTCCTTTATACAAAATTCCCATAGAATGCATTGAAAACAGAGTAACCCCTAATCACAACCATTTTTATGTTGTACAGATTCACCCCATAGAAGATTCTGTTAAGCAAATTTCCCCTACATCTGGAATTTTTATGTTGTACAGACTTTATGTTATATTTATAGAGAGAGAGAGAGAGAGAGAGAGAGAGAGAAATACATAGATAGATAGATAGATAGATAGAGATAGAGATAGATAGAGAGAGAGAGAGAGAGAGAGAGAGAGGAACCCTGATTTAAGAGATTAATGTGTTCCAAGAGAACACTCAGAAACTGCTAATCTTGTAAATCGGGGAGCAGTTTCCCATAGGAATGCATTGAAAAGTAATTCCTGAGGGAACGGATTTCAATGCATTCCTATGGGAAACCACTCCCCGATTTACAAGATTAGCGATTTACGAGCGTTCTCTCGGAACGCATTAATCTCTTAAATCAGGGTCTGTCTATCTATCTATCTATCTATCTATCTATCTATCTATCTATCTATCTATCTATCTATCTATCTATCTATCTATCTATCTATCTATCTATCTATCTACCTATCTGTGGTCTCCCTCTGGGGCGCTTTCCTTTCATTAGTTCTCCATATAGAAGAGACCACAGCTGCGGTATAAGGATATCTGTAAGAGGGACCTGAAGGCCTTGGGAATGGACCTCAACAGTTGGGAAACCCTGACCTCCGATCGCACTGTCTGGAGGCAAGAGATACAGCATGGTCTACATAAATTTGAAGAGGTATTTGTCCAACAGGCAGAGGAAAAGAGGCAGGCACGGAAAGAACAAAACTCGAGGACCAGGCAAGAAACAGAATACATCTGCCCCCAGTGCGGTAGAGACTGCCATTCCCGAATTGGTCTATTTAGTCACACTAGGTGCTGTTATTAGGATCTCTACTCCAGGCATGATACAATAGTCTTTCGAGACTGAAGGATGCCAATGAATGATCTATCTATCTATCTATCAATATAACATAAAATCTGTACAACATAAAAAATTCCAGATGTAGGGGAAATATGCTTAACAGAATCATTTTTCCTTCTTGTTGGAACCATTTTATATTATATTATTATATATTTGTATAAAATGTATGTTGTGGCTACTTCATTTCTCTATCAATCACTTAAGAAGGCATATTAAGCCATTCCAAAAGGAGAGAAACAACAAGTACTATCAGTCTTTTGACTGAGCCACTTCGTGCAAGTCATAGGTTTGGTCAACACCTACCTTTATTTTCATTTATTTGTTTGTTTGGTTGTTGTTGTTTCATTACTTCTTTGTTAATTTAGTTTTGAGGAAGTTATGTGCAACCCATCCTCTGTCCAAGAATGCACACTTTCTTTGACTTGTCCCTTTAAAAAGAAGCCAATAATTTCTCTTTATTTTCCAAAACAGCCACTTTAGTTTACTCCCAGCTGATCGACCCAAGGCTCAGCTTATGGACCAAATTTGGTGATGCACACTGCCATGTGCCTCTTCATTGCTTTGAGAAGACAGTTTCATCACTGGACTTGTGGAGGCCTGTGGGGGGACCTGCTTCTAATCCCCACTTGACCTGTGGGAACACTAATGTCAGTACCAACCACAGACCAATGGCAAAGGATCCTGGGAAAGCTTTGGTGTGAAAAAAATGTGTACAGAATTGTCACCATCACAAGCAGCCATTGGACTGAGATGTGGAAGGCAACAAAAGACCACTACATGATACCTTGCACATATACTAGACAGAAATAATTTCAGCTGGCCATAAAAACAACAAGAATCTCTCAAATGAAAGGTGGATTAGTGGCTAGAATGCAGAAGGTATGCTTAAAGCAGGGAAAGGCCACAATTTGGTTAAAGCAATGAAAACCATGTGTATTTATGCTTTCACATAAGTGAAGTTCATTTGTTCCAGACTAGAATCCATACAGGTACAGTTAAATAGTATGTTTTATTTAGGCCATCATGATGCACAACATTGTTATGAAGTTACAATCAGAGTAGAAATAGATATACCAGTAAGTGTCACCTTTAAAAATGTCATTCTGTACCCTGATTCATTAATCTTTATCCAACTGAAGGGAAATCCCACAGACATCAGTATCATACAAACCTGTGCCCCAGCCACTGGCCGAAGATGTCTAGGCATGTTGCATGGAAAACTCAAAAGTAGGTGTAAAGCAACACCTGGCTTTCATAGTGAGGGATGTTAATGCTATAAATAGGGAGAAACACTTGCCAAGTTTTTGCTCAGAAAAACAGACCGGGAAGATGGAATGGAAGCGAAGAACAAATGATACAGTTTTGTGAAGAAACACTTATGTTGCCATGAACACCACCTTCAAATTATTACCGAAGAGACCATATACATGGAAATTTCCACAAGGTGACACTAAAAACAACTCTGTAAAGAATGAAGTATATTATATCCTAGTTAACCAGACCTATCAAAGCAACATTGAGATGATGAAAATTGATCCTAAAGGTCTTATAAACTTTGATCATAACCCTGTCACTGCTATAATTTGCCCTGAATAAAAGAAAATATAAATGACATAAAATCTAGAAAAGAGTGGTTTAAAAAAAAAACACTAAGTGATTTAACTGAATGTACTGTTACCAAGAAGGGTATTCAGAAGGATGTCAATGATAACACAAACCCAGATATAAAATTTATTTGCTGTAGACTGAAAACAAGTTATTAGATATGACCAAAGTAGAAATAGAAATGATTTTTAAAAATGAGGCAGATGGTAGAAGGGCCGTTAAAACTGATGACAGTGGGATGAGGCAAAATTGAAAAAATAAAGACAGGATATACAGATAATAATATGATGGAGATAAATAAAAAAATGGAGCTCACACAAGGTACATAAACAGAGATGGGCACGACTTAGCGGTATTTTCGTTTTCATTTTCTTTTTTCGTTTCCGTTACATAACGAAATGAAAAACGAAAAACGGCTCAGAACTGGAACGGAAACGGAAACGAAACGACTAATTTCAAGCCAATTTTCGTTTTTCGTTACTGGAAAAACACATAATGGAGCTAAATGGGAAGAAACAAAAATTTTTCGTTTTTGTTTTTGTTTTTTCGTTTTCGTTTCGTAATGAAACGAAAACAAAAAATTTTGAAATTAGCTCACGAAAACGGAAACGAGCCGAAACGGACCCTTAGCCGAAAACGAAAACGAACAATTTTTCTGAGTCGTGCCCATCTCTAGCCATGACATATTTAGAACCCACAATGGTCACTATCGATGGATAGTAAACATTCTCTGATACCCGAGACCAAGGGTGAAATCTTAATGGATGTTTTAAATAGCTGTTTGAAGCCCAAACACAAATAAAATTGATTGAATCAGGTGTCACTATGAGACTGGGAATATAAAACTCCAAAACATGAAATGTAATAGGACTGACGAAAATTAGCAAAGCTCCTCATACAATGGAGACTTCACAGGTGTATTAAAATTAATAGAAATTATAAAATAAATCCAAATTTATTTTTGCTTCATTCCTTTATTACATCATTTATCAGCCATTTATCTCATGCTATCCATAGCATGATAAAGCAAGTTAAAGTTACTTTATAAAGCCACCTGACTTATAAGTCTTTCTGCACCTTATATTCACTTACCCACCTGCTGGTTCATATTCTACCATGCTTAAATTAATTCTTTTAAAATATTACACGCCAGCTGTCCAAATTATTTCCCGTAGCACATTCCTCTTTTCTTCAGATAATTCCATATGTTAATAAAGGTTGCCAGGTTTTCATATATTTATCATGTTTTATTTCCTGTCTCTATATTTTAATCAACTTTCCTATCAGAACATTTGCCAGATTCTGCTCATAATTTTTGTGCTGAAAGTTCTTGATCATTTGACTAGTTTTGTGCAATTTCTCCTCTTGCTGCACCATTAAGATTTGCAGTCAGCTCTTATTAAATATTTTTTCATATTCGTCCATATTTCCATCCATTCATTCTCTGAGAAGTTGATATTTAAATTTGCTTCCCACACTATGCCCCTAGCAAATTCTTTCACAACCAGATTTTTGTATTTTACTGAAATTATTCCTTCCTTTTGTCTTTGACATTTTTTCTATGCTATATTGTTCTAGTTCCATGAGTGTTCTCATAGGCCCAGTACTTTGATATAACTGGGCTGCCAAAATCCTCATCTGTTTTTGCTATAGTCAGTTAATTTTTATTTCCTTTGCTTTGTCCTCTGACTAATTGTTACTGTTTCCCTGACTCAAATAGGTCTCTAATTCTATGCATTCCAATTCCTCTCCAATTTTTAAATGATAAAGAAATTGAAACCTCGCAACATGTTCTTTTTATACGTAGTTATTACAGGGATGCTCATGCCAGGCTCCTTTACCCTGTAATGAGAGGTTTCCCAGGCAGATCCTTGGCCTAGTATACAAGATATCTTCTATAAGGCACAAATAAATCTACTACAGAACTTGTGGCCAAATTGCTTTTCTTTGTCCAGAAATCATGAAAGAGAATTCTTTCGCTTAACTAATTTTAACCTTCCTTTAATCATTTTTATGAATGTATACTGTATTTTATCAGCCTTTTGGCTGTAAAATAAAATTGATTGATTATGTTTTGTATTTGTTCCTTCTTTCTAATCAGTTTCTCTCTCTCTCCCCCCCCCCTCTGTGTTTGTGTGTGTGTAGTTCATTCACATATATAGAAATACCAATATTTCTGTCTCTTTCCATTTCAGTCCAGTCCAGGATTTTCTTCTGTATGCATAAATTTAGTAACTTAAGTAACCTGGAAAACTTTGAAATATTTATTGTGGTATACCTTGACCTCCCTTTAAACTTTGACCATATTTAACACTGCTTATGAACCTTCATTCCCCCCCCCCTTTTCCTCCAATATAATTCTGGTTTTTACCATGTTTTGTTTTTAAATTTCAGGCTGCAATGGTATATTTTGAAACAAAACCAGGAAATTCTGTGTTTCCAGTGCTTGCAGTGATCACAGAATGGTAAATTAATGAACCTTTTTTAAAGGTTTTCTTAAAGATAATACACAGCAGAAGTTACAAAATGTGAAGAATGGGAACGAAACATACATTTGGACTTGAGTAGTATATGGAGCCATGGAAGCACAAACTTGCCTATATGTACTAGAGAAGACATTCCCTAATATAAACATAGATATCTGCAGATGTTGACAGAGTTTAGACAATTTAATCTGCCAGTGAAAGCTAAGACTCAGTGTGACAAAATCCACATCAAACAGGCAGAGTTTATTAAAAGCAGCTACATTACATATATACAATATATAGCAGAGTTTCAGTGTCATATAAGCAGAGTACATAGAGAGTCATGGAGAGTCGGTCACGATTGTAACAACACAACACACACACACATAGAGACAGCATGCGATTGGTGGAATGGCTCCAAAAATTTGCATGGTCCACTCCCATGGCCAGCCCATCATTGCACAGGTGTAAAAAAAAAATCAATGGAGACAGGACAGAGGAGACATTTTGTTGCAAGAAAAACCCACTGCTACTGTAAAAAGTCTGGCAGTTTTAAAATAGCAATTTTCGCATGTTTCTGTGTGGTGCTTGTGTGTTTTTGGACCACGATTTCAAAAAAAATATTGCGGTCGCCACCCCATTTTGGATCCCCCCCGCCCGCACCGCATGGCATGGCGAGTCCGGCTTGTTGCTTGTGAGTCCCCACCAGAACAGCCCAGGACAAGAGAGGGGGGAAGCCCCCCCCCCAGAAACCACCCCTCTGGTAGGTGCACTGAGGCAGGCATATTTTCGCCTGCTTTTTGGGCCGGGAATCGGGTTTGTTTTTTTTACTTTTAAAAACTTTTTTTTCTGTGCTTGAATGGCAGCGAGGCAGCGAGGCGGCGACTTTGGCGGGATGACGAAGATGTCCACCCCCAGCGCAGCCCAGGAGGGACAGGAGGAGGGGGGAGGCTGGGGACCCCCCCAGAAACCACCCCTCTGGTAGGTGCACTCTCAGGCAGGCATATTTTCGTCTGCTTTTTGGGCCAGGAATCGGGTTTTTTTTTAACTTTTAAAAACTGTGCTGCTTTCCCTTCCTAGCGGGTGAGGATAGGAGGCACCCCCCCCCAAAAAAGAGGTGCCTCCAGGAGCCCGCTTCCCTTCATAGCGGGCCAGAGGAGGCACCCACCCCACAGAGGTGCCTCCAGGAGCCCGCTACCCCCCCAAACCAGTATAAAGACAGACAAAAAAACAAAAATAGCTACTCATCACAGGGATTGGACTCGTTTATCTGAACCCTCCCTATATAATGGGGTGCCTATATAATACACAGCTTAGGGTTTCCAGGAGAATTTTGGCTTTCCATTAGTGCTTGAGATATCCATTTTGGGTTTCTGCTTGGGTTTCATGTTTCCTGTTACAATATTTATTTTATGTTCTGAACATTGGTGAGTAGAGATAGGCACAAAACAAAAAAATGACATACGGTTACAAAACAAAATGAAATAATCTGTTTTGGTCTGAACTGAAGCGAACCACTTTTTTCAGTTTGGAGACCAGACTGGGGGAGCTTCCTTAGACTCTTCCCTGGAAGCTCCCCAAATTTTGAGCAGTTTTGGGTTCAGGGGGCCGAGTTATTAAGCTCCAAATGGTCCCCCCAGCAGTAATTTTAAGAGAGAGAGAGAGAGAGAGAGAGAGAGAGAGAGAGAGAGTATGTGTGTGTTTTTAGAGGTGTCAATCAGAGCAGGACAGCAAGGAAAGATGGTGCAGAGGAAGCAATTACTCATCCTGGTTGAACAAGCAGAGAACTAATTGCTTCCTCCTGGTAACTTTACTAGTACTACCATCACTGTAATATACTTTTTGGGTTGAAGTGCAGCCCAGAAAGTATGACCCCAAAAATTGTTAGTAACAAAACAAAACCAAACTACCAAAGGAATGGAATGAAACACCATTTTTTCATTTAATGCCGATCTCCACTGGTAAAAAGGTGGTGGGCATTGTAGTCCAATGATATCTGGAATGGTATGTTCAGGTGAGGGCGTAAATATCACAAAACTCTGTGGTTACTTATCAGGAGAGATTTGAATTGCCATCTTAGGTATTCTGTGCTTTGACTTGTGGTGATTTAATTGGTACTTTTGAGAAAGAGAGTACAAGTGAAATGTAGAAGAATATTTATTATGTGTGCTAGTTAAATTCCTTTCCATAATCACAAGAGAACTGAAGGCTTTTCTAATGATAGCTGGGTAACAATCAGAAAAAAAATGATATACTGTATCTGGTGGCCATCTTGTGTGTCATATATCCTTGTTATTGTAATATCAAGATTTGCAATCCTTGAGGCTCTAATCATAGTAGGTTCCTGAAAAGTGATTTTGTGGGCATATAACCCCCTTGCTTGTGTTTGACAGAAGTTTAAAGCAGAGTTTTAGAAGCTCTTAATATTGACATTTTGTCACCTTTCCATTGCAATATTGCAATATTGAAGATTACCTGTTTCAAACACATAAAATAGAATCTACCTGTATTTATGAGATTCAGCATATGCTGTTGAATCATTTAAAAATTTAGTTGAATGCAGCGTTTTTCATTAGGTGGAACAATAAACCTGTTGTTCTTGCTTTTATGGTTTCCATCATGGACCAAAGTGTTTCGATAGCATTTTCACCTCTGGACAAGAGTACACATGTATCTGGGATTCATAATCAGTGCCCCAAGGCACTCACCCATATTGCGCTCATGACTTCAACAGGTGAACACCCAGCTGCTTCCTATTTGGTATGTAGGTTACATAGTATATTAATAAGTATGGAGGGATAATCTGTCCCCCAATGGATTATGGATATATTTTTTGTGCTATGGAAAATTGCATTGAAATCAGAGAACTAATCATTTGCAGCCACAGTTGTAAGCATGTGTGAAACAGAGCACTGAAAATAATGTTAATTTCCTTTGGCAAGCATATTAATGTCACCAAAGGTAGAATACTAGCTAGAGCTACCCTGTTGAAATACAGCTCTTAGTAAGTTCAACCCAACTTAACACATCACATTGGAGTTCCATACATCTTTCCTCAGACCCCTGTTGAAGTCTGTGGTTTTGCATAGAGGAGTTCTTCAATATTTCCCCCTGATTGTCTTCCTTGTCTTTTGATTGCCTCTTCCTAAAACAAAAAAAAAATGGTTTCACTTATAGGAAAGGATGCAGGTATTCCTGTTGGTGGAACTCACAGAAGCTTGGAGGAACAGAGATGTTGAGCATAACTGGTTCAGAATGGTGGAAGTGACTTCTCTCCATTAGGAGTTCCCTACTGATAACTGTGGCATCAAACCAGCATTTTTTAAAATTATCTGTCAAAATTACCAGTGCAAGAGACCTGTGATTGATTCCCTTCTCAGATAAGGAAAACCACTAGGTGTGTGGAACTGGTAAAGCCACTCCTTAAATAACTCACCTTGAACACTCTATTAGAATCCCTATGACTCAGTTCCACAAAACTAAAGTTGTCTCCCGCCATTTTGCATTTCATATACTGCAGTCCCGGTATATCACAGGACCGCAGTATATGAAACAAAGGGCTCTTGGGGCTAGTTGCATGGGCCCATTTGAGGCATCCTGTGCTTACCCCAGACCTGGAACTACCCCAAACAGTTCTCCTGCAGGCTTCCTGGGCCTGTCTGAGGCCCCAAAAGTGGTTTCTGGTGAACCGGAAGTACCTTCCGGATCACCTGAAACCACTTCTTGGACCTCCGACAGGCCTGGGAAGCCCATTAGAGGCCCTTTGGGGCAGTGCCAGGCCGCAGATAAGTGTAGGAGGCCTCAGATAGCCCCCCAGTCCTGACCCAATCCAGCATCCGCATCTCGCAGATTTTCCATTATCACGAGTCAGGCCCCTAACCCCCACAATAGTGGGGGATTACTGTAAGAATGGGCATGAATCAGAAAAATGATGATTCGTTTTGATTAGAGATGGGCAAGAAATGGAAAAATAGTGTTTCATTTGGTCTCCCTTCCTTAGTAGTTTCATTTCATTTAGAACAAGAGAGTGGAGGAGGAAATTTTTTTACAAATTGTTTCATTTCAGCAGCAAAAAATGGTGTTTCATTTTGTAATGAAATACTGTATGCTATTTTGTTACATTACATGTTTTGTAACCTTACAACACGACAAAACAGTGTGTCATTTTTCATTTTGTGCCCATCTCTAATTTTGACTTGTGATTCATCAAGTTCAACAAATTGCAAATAACAAATTTGTCATTTTTCTAAGAAATAGACAAATTGATTCATAGATTTGATTTTTACTCTAAAAAGCTGTAAAATAATAATTTTATAGCCATCTCTACACATAACATGACATGAGGTATCAAAATTGCATGGAACTTGGTATGATATCAATGTAAATCAGGGGTGGGGAACCTTCGGGCCTCCAGATATTTTAGACCACAACGCCCATAGTTCTTTATAATTGAAAATATAGGATCAGGATTCTTAGAGTTGCAATCCAATACATCTGGAGGACCAAGGGTTCCCCACCACTGGTCTAAAGCTTAGCCTCACATTCTAAGTACATCATTATTCAGCAATGATGGAAGAGAAGGTGTGGTTTACTATTTTGTTCATGAGGCTGGTGCAATAATTGGACAGGCTTTCCATGTATCTATGCTGGCTTCCTCTGTGTTGCCCCTTTACCATCAGTAAAGACTATTTTATTAGTAAAACTGTAAAACTATTCTTTAAATATCTAACTTACTTTAAAGCCTGGTTAGGACTACAAGTTGATTCCAATTTGACAACACATAAGAATAAATATTTATTTTATTCAGAAAGGTTTTGGGCCCATAAGATAGGTTTAGCTATTTGAAGGGGTAGAACTGGTTGTGTTTTCATCTGTTTTTAATCTGTAATTGTTTCCATTGTATCTCTTATTTACTGTTACTGTTAACCAGCATTTGGGAGCAGAAAGGTGACATAAAAAAGTAAGTGAATAGATAAACCTATATACCCGGACATTAAGTATGAATCACATTGAAACTTTTGAGAATTTCATCCGTTTATGCTTTAAGCATGGCTGAGAGAAATATATATTTTTATACTCATCATATCAAGGGCACTCCCAGAAGGAAGAGGGCACTCCCAGAAGGAAGAGACTGTGTGATGAAAACAGAGTGGTCAATAATGTGTACAGCTGCCTTACCATCAGACAGCTGATCAGTTTGACTTGAAACCTTGTCAGCTGAAATTCCTAGCTTCTGTTGACTGGGACAGTATTGGCATTTGCAAATTTTAATAGTTGTTCAGCTGCTTAATTGATTCATTCTGTGGCACTGGAGTGGATTTATGGATTTGCCATTCTGACAGTCATCTCAAAGGAAAGCTACTCCTGCAGCAGCTATGGTTAAATATTGCACCCAACTTCAATGCGTTAACATGAATAGAAATGCAGAAGAGAAGTTTTGGTTTAACTATCCCCATTTCAGCACAATTGGCTTTACTTGAATTAATAATATTACCAGGTGACCCAGAAACCTATTCAGACTAATGATAATTTGTTCTGCAGTAGAACAAATGCTTTGTGCATAAAAGCCCCCAGTTTAAGTTCTGCTAACTCAGTGTAAAAGGGTCAGCTAAATGCTGAGGAGAAAAACCTTTTAGTCTGGATCCTTGGAGAATCAATGGCAGCTGCAGCAGACAACACTGGACCAAGTATGCAAATAGTGTAACCTGGTAGTAGACCACAGATAATGAGACAACTGCTTATTCTTTGTAAGTAATATTTATTCGATTAATTGGGTCCCCTACTGGGGGAAAGAGGGCTTAATAATAATAATAATATAATAATAATAATAATAATAATAATACATTTACTTAACATTTGTAAGTAGTAAATGCTATATTATCTAATATACTTCATAGCTGAAAATTTACTTTATCTTAGTCTCATTTCTTCAAGTGTTTAATTGATATTGGTCTCAGCCCAGCTTTAGCTCCAAGGTACCATATCAGATAGTTTCAGACAGAAAAATTGCCTTGTGCACAGGAGGTTTTGGTCTAAATCCCTGAATTTCTATTTATTTATATAATCTATCAGTCTAGAAGTTGAGTCATGGCAACTGGACTGCTTTTCTAGAGACAGCGAAATGTCTCACTCCTTATCCAAACAGCTTCATCAGACTGAAAAAAATTAGTGGCAAGGCCTCCGATTTATAGTTCACGTTGATTTCTCATTACCAGGGTCTGAATAGTCTCATTAAGTGGACAGTGGCCTGAATAGGCTTGCTAGGTGTATAATGGCCTAAGGTGCATGAAAGTCCCCCCCACCATGCAACCCTTCTCAACACCCATTAAGTGTGGGTTGTTAGCTGTGGACTTGCTGGTGGAGGTGTGAAGTGATTCTGATTTGTATGGGATTGACGAAAGGGCAGCATGATAAGTGGCACAGATTGTGCCTGAGTCCCTCACCTCTGTTGAGAGAGGGGGTTTCAATACTTACATGAATGGCTTCCCTGACCCCCTCTCAAACCGCCTCTCTTCTCTGTCTAATATGTGTGCACCCTCATCTTTGAATGAGTGCCCTTTGTCCTTCAAGTGGAGGTGGAATGCTGATTTTGGTCCTGAGCTGTTGCCCCTCCTGTGTTGGGCCATCCTTCTGTTTAATGGTTGTTTACTTTCTCCCATGTAGAGATCTGCACACATCTCACTGCATTAGACTGCATATACAGTAGTATATTGCTCCTCTTGTGTTTTGAGTTTGGGTCCTTTGGGTGGATGAGTCTCTACTAGCGATGGGCAAAAAACAGGAGAACTGAGATTCATTTTGTTTAATTGTGTTCCCCCATGATTTGTTTTATTTCATTGCCTCCAGAAACCCTAACTTCTCCAACTTTCAAGGGGAATTTTTCTAAATTCTCTTCCCCTAAAATCGCTTGGGGAAGAAAAGCCTGCCATTCAGATGCCTGAGGTCAGTAATTTTCCATTGAATATTTTTAAAAATTTGGAAAAATTAGAGTTTCTGGGGGCAGAGATATTAAGCTCCAAAGGAGGTGGAGGGTGCTTAATGGAAGGAGTCAGTGTCTTCGGCATGCTTTACCATTATAGGGTTAATTGACAGCTTCCCCTTAGCAAGCTGATCCATATTCCTTCAATTAAGTTTTCCCCACAGCCCCTTTGGAGCTCAGTAACTCTGCTCCCTATACCCCAAACCTCTCCAAATTGGCAGTGCTTCTAGGGGAGAGCTTGAGGAATCTCCACTGTAATTTCCACACTGCTAGCTACCTGGGATCACTATTTTCAAGCACATAACATTGCAATTCTAAATGTTTTTTTTTCCAGAGGGCACTCCCTTTGAAGTTGAATAACTCAGCCCCCTGAACCCCAAATCTCTCCAAGTTTGGGGAGAGTCCAAGGAAGGTTTACACCAAATTTAGTGTCTATGGAACCCAGGGGGGCATTTTACAGAGAAACAAATCAGTTCATTTTAAACTAAAAACCGCCAGTTTGTTTAGTTACTAACGAAACACTGCTTCCCCGTTTCATTTCGTTTTGTTTCATTATGTAAAGAACCAATGAATCAGAATTTTGTTTTTCATTTGGTGCCCATCCCTAGTCTCTACCTTAGTCTGTTTGTGGGTTTGAATTATACAGGGATGTGGTGTTTGCCAAAAATCCTTTTAAGCTGTTCAGACACTCCAGCATATAAGGAAGAACCAGGTTCTTCCTTCAGTTCTGGGTCTAAGGCTTATCCATTGTTCATCTGGGTTGGGACACAGGCCTTAAGCTCTGTCTTCTGTCTGCTCAGAAGCACTCAATATTATTTGCCCATATTAAACATCACTCTCCAAAGAAATCTTTTATCATCTCCACCTGCCAAAGATTAAACCAAGGGCATTTTCCTGGCAGACATATGCTCTGTCTTTGAGAGATAGCCTTCTCTGAATAATATAAGAATAATAATATAACATAACTTCATAAACACCTGTGATCTTTGATACATGTTAAAAATGGTTGTTGCTTACTTAAAAACACCTGTCCACATTTATGCACAAGGTAGTCCTGTTGACTTCAAAAAGAGTGATGGATGGATGGATGGATGGATGGATGGATGGATGGATGGATGGAT
>JAHTLZ010000122.1:13674360-13696018 GCA_023846285.1 Phrynocephalus versicolor
GATGGATGGATGGATGGATGGATGGATGGATGGATGGATGGATGGATGGATGGGCTAGAGTCAAAGTCCACTGAAGAGCAATACTGGTACTAATGAAAAAAGCACAATGAACAAATGTTTGCATTCAGGGTTGCAACCTCTGTCATGACCTGGATGACCTTGAGCTCACCCGTGGAAAACAAACGGAGCCCACAGGAAAGCTGCTGTTACTCAAAGCACACTCAGCCCTTGTTTAAAAAAAATCTATAAACAGCATCTCTTTTAGACGTTATGCTCAATAATAATAATAATAATAAAACCTTATTCTCCAAAATCAAAATGAATTAAAGGAAAGGAGCCAATATAAAAGGCACACTTTTAATAGTACCATTTTTATTGAAATTTAAACACCCAAGTGAAAGGGATTTACATAAAAGAATCTAACCTGGATGATATACTTTACATAACTAAAAATTGCTTTTTGGCTCGCCATAAAATGTTGGCTTGACTGGCAGGTGCTGTGTAAAAACAATATGTGAGCCCTGCTTTCATTTAAATGTGTACTCTCACATGTCACATTGCATTATGTATTTGCATCTAATATTTTACAACAGCAATAATCACCTCAAGTGCATTAATATTAGGCTCTTATATGGAATAAACCAATATGTGTCAAAACAGACTGGCAGCTGTTTCACCCTCGCCTTGCTCTTGCTTATGGAAATCTGTAAGGAACTCTTTGGTAGGATCTACAGCACAGTATTCAGAACACACACACAAAGAGAGCATGGTCTCGGAAGGAACATTCCTGTCAGTTGGTCACTGCAGAATTGCTGTGGCCAATGCATTAATCTTAATTATGACCAGAATTTAACCAGCTATAATGGGAAATTCTGCAGCCTCAGCCGCCCACCCCACTTCGCACTATAGTCTTAACCTTCTTTTGAGTAACTGGCAACGCCTTCTCATACAGCAAAAGGACCCAGCACAGAATAGAAGGGAAATCCTGGTACCTGTAGAGGGAAATGGTAGAGCATTGACTCAATGGCTGTTTTGATGACTCTAACTCGATCTGCATGCAATAGCTACACATCATATAATGTCATGAAAACAGAACCATTTTAAAATTAGTAATAGCATGACCCTATACATGACTATTCAAAAGTAAGCTTCATTGATATTGATGGGATCTACTTCTGTGCAATTGAGTACAAGTGGTACCTTGTATAAAGGAATTAATTTGTTCCAAATGAAATTATGTTAAGCAAATTTTCCTTTATACAAATATCCCATAGTAATGCATTGAAAACAGAGTAATCCCTAATTGCAACCATTTTTATGTTGTATGGATTTGCCTGATAGCCGATTCTGTTAAGCAAATTTCCCTATCTCCAGAATTTTTGTTGTTGTTCAGATTTTATGTTATACAAACTGCTTGTATAACATTGTAACTGTATTTCATTGTAACTTAAATCTGCTGTATTTCATTGTAACTTAAATCTGCCACATAATGAAGGTTTTAAGCTATATGTAGTTGTAGTTGTTCAGTGTAGGACCTCTAGAGTAATAGTTCTCAGCCTTGAGCACCATATATTGTTGGCCTTCCACTCCCAGAAGCCTAAGCCAGCATGGCCAATTAGGACTTGAAAATGGAGGAGGCATTTGTCATACACCTCCAAGGAATGGGTATTAATGAGCATCTGTTCTCTTATACTAGAGGTACTGTATATCAGCACTGTGCTTACTACAAGTTGGTAACATTGCCCTCTCTGTATTTTGTTCATCCTTCTTTTAAACCAGGCATGTCCAAACTTCAGCTCTCCAGATGTTTTGGACCACAACTTCCACAGTCCTTTGCCATTGAAAATACAGACTTGGAATTCTGGGAGTTGTGGTCCAAAACATTAGGAGGGCTGAAGTTTGGACATCCCTATTTTAAACCCTTCCGAAGTAGTTGCCATCACTGTCTCCTCCATGACAAACCCCATGTTTGACACCCTGGCCAATATCCTTTACGGTCGTTCAGAGTTTCTTTCTTTCTTTCTTTCTTTCTTTCTTTCTTTCTTTCTTTCTTTCTTTCTTTCTTTCTTTATTTATTTATTTATTTATTTATTTATTTATTTATTTATTTATTTATTTATTTATTTATTTATTTATTTATTTTACTTTTATACCTCCCATCTTCCGAAGGAACTCCAGGCAGTTAACAATGGGTTAAAAGAACAATAAAACACAGGAAAAGACAATGCAATAATAAAAAAGACACCGGCAAGAGGTGTCAAAGAAAAAAAATTAAATTAAAAATTATATTAATTAAATTAAAGGTTGCCAAATGCCTCCTGATAAAGCATGGTTTTAAGTGCTTTTTTGGAGGTGGGCAGGGACTGTGCAAGGTGAAACTCACTCGGGAGTTGGTTCCAGAGTGAGAGGCCAGCCACAGAGTAGGTGCGGTTGCGTGTAAGTGATTTCCGCGCCTCCCTGGGCGTGGCCACTCGGAGTGAGAGCGTCTGCGACATTCAAGTGGGTCGGGCCTCAGTTGACCTTTGGGAGATATGCTCTGACAGGTATTCGGGTCCCAAGCCATGGAGGGTTTTGTAAACCAAAACGAGGGCATTGAACCTTATCCGGAGAGCCATGGGCAGCCAATGCAGGCGGGCCAGAACTGGGGTGATGCGATTGTTTCTATGTGCACCCACCACCAGTCTGGCCACCACATTCTGAACCCGTTGGAGTTTCCGGATAAGGACAACCCCACGTAGAGGGCATTTCAGTAATCAATCCTCGAGATCATGAGGGCCTGCAAAACTGTTCTCAGGGAGGCCTCATCTAGGTACGGACAAATCTGGGCGATCCGGTGGAGATGGAAAAAAGTGGTCTTGGAAACAGCCGTCACCTGAGGGGAGATTGCTCCCACAAGGGAGCATCCAGGGAACCGACAATTCATCCCCCAGTTGAGCACACTGGGACCGGTCACCAAGGAAGGATCGAAGCTAGCAGAACGGTGAAACCCCGATTCCCAGTTCTCTTTTGGCTCCATTGTTATTCAGCATCTATATGAAACCACTGGTACAAGACAGAGTTTTGGGGTTCAGTGTCACCAGTATGCAGATGACACCCAACTCTACCTCTCCTTGTCACCTGCATCCAAGGAAGCCACTTTGGCTTTAGATTAGAGATGGGCACGACTCAGAAAAATTGTTCGTTTTCGTTTTCGTTTTCGGCTAGGGGTCCGTTTCGGCTCGTTTCCGTTTTCGTGAGCTAATTTCAAAATTTTTCGTTTTCGTTTTGTTACGTAACGAAAACGAAAAAACGAAAACAAAAATGAAAAATTTTCGTTTCTTCCCATTTAGCTCCATTATGTGCTTTTCCCGTAACGAAAAACGAAAATTGGCTCAAAATTAGTCGTTTTGTTTCCGTTTTCGTTCCAGTTCTGAGCCGTTTTTCGTTTTTTGTTTTGTTACGTAATGGAAACGAAAAACGAAAACGAAAACTAAAATACCGCTAAGTCGTGCCCATCTCTACTTTAGATCAGTGTTTGGTTTCAGTAATGAACTGGATCTGAGTGAACAAATTGAACTTTAATCTGGATAAGACAGGGGTGCTTCTGGTAAATTGAAAAGGAGACCAAAAAATAGGGATGCAGCCAGTACTGGATGGGATTGCTTTCACACTGAAAAAAAGAGATGTGCAGCTTTTTTGGGGGGGGGGTTGCTCCTGGATTTATATTTGAGGCTAGATGCCCACGTCTTAGCAATGGCTAAGAGTGCATTTACTCTAGCTCCAGCTGTTTCTTGAGAGATCTGCACTGGCTTCTGGGACACATAACCTCGTCACTTCCTGGCTGGATTCCTGTCACATGCAATATGTGGGCCTACTGATGGAAAGTCTCAGGAAACTGCAGTGGGTCCAAAATGCAGCAGTCAGATTAATGACTGGGGCTGGTTACAAGGATCACCTAGCCCCCCTGTTACAGCATCTCCAAGCAGTTTCCAGGTAAAAATTCAAAGTGTTGGTTTTAACCTACAAAGCCCTAAATGGCCTGGGTCCCAATTACCTCAAAGGATATATCTCCTGCTTGGGTGCCAAGGTCATCAAGAGAGGACCATTTCTCGTGAAGGTCCTGCCACCTTCACAAGTGAGTCAGATGAGAACAAATGGCAGGGCATTCTCTGTTGCTGCTGCCAGATTTCGGAACTCCTTGCCACAGGAAGCCAAACTGCCCTCATTTTTGCTGTCCTTTTGAAAGCAGGCAAAGACTTCGCTGCTTGGGCAACCTTTCCCTGAGTGACTGCCTGCCTGTCATGTGACTTTTAGATGTATTGTTATGCCTTAGTGCTTGGACTGAATCTGTAGTACTGCTTGTGCTTTTTCACTTTTAGTTTTCCATCTCTTTGAGTGGCACTTTTCTTCTTTTATTTCTTTGCTTACTGTTATTTAATATTGCCTTTTAAATTATGCAATATGCCTCTTCACAATTGTTGTTCACAGCTTTGAATGTTGTCTTTAATGATTCTTGGCAACTCATTGTTTTCAACTTTTTATACTGTATTGTCCTTCATTTTTGTAAGCCACCTTGGGTCCTTTTTGAGGAGAAAGGGAAGGTGAAATATTTTAAGCAACTACTTCTTCCTTCGTCTTTCGAGATATTTCATGCCTCAGGATCATCAGGGAACCCTGGGCTTAGAATTATGAAACTTCTCCCAATTTACTTCTCCAAATTACTTTCCTGTGGGAAAGTCAGGTGGTTAATAAATGTAAATATAAATAAATAGCTATAAATAATTTCAAAGGCCTTCCATCAGCTCTCCCATTATACACCCATTTCCTAAGCAAGAACGTCTTAAGGAACATTTCATGATGAGGAAATGATCCATCTTAATTTTAGTTGTCATTTCATGCTCCCCTTTTAGCTGTACAATGTCCTCCAATGTGTTCAGTATTTACAACATAGCGTGGTCATCAGAAGCAGGAGAAATCACTGACATTTCTTGAAATTGGTCTTGACATAAGATCGCTTTTGTGGTTGGTCCACTGCAAGCTGAACTTTATCGGTGTTTGTTTTTTGTTCCAAGGTAGATAATGTTGATGGCCCCCACATGCTTTCCTTCTTAATCTGAGTAATAAGGGCACTTCTGTTTTCTAGGTCACTGGTTCCCAATCATGGGTCGCAGATGTTCTTGGACTACAACCTCCAGAAACCCTAGTCAGCATATGGTAAAGGCTTCTGGGAATTTTAGTTCATTAACACCCAGGGACCCAATTTCTGGAACCATTGCTCTAGGTATACAACAGAGTATATGTAGGGTTCTAAATTATCTTTCCTCCAAAGTTCAAGTTCCTCTCAAACAGAACATAGAGACATTTTTAAAACTTAGAATTTAGCCTTGTACTATATATTAGCAAATTGCCTTGCACTATATATTACAAACCTCCCAATATTTTTTTTAAAAATATCTGAAGCTATAATTCATTAAAGCAAATATTTTTAAAACCCCTTCAGGAAATGGATGTATTCTACATTTACATTAGAATTCACCATGTGTTTTGAATCCGTGGTAGGTACCAGCCTGACATTGATCTAAAAACCTCTGGGAATGTTTTTGCACATTGAGCACAAATTTACATGATGCCAGGCACTTTCTCCATTACAGCTGGTGTTAAGAGACTGTATCCATCTACTTGACAATCTGGTTGCCTCCCCTTCCTCCTTCCCGGTCTCATTTCTCACAGTTCCCCAGAACTTCGGAGAATGATGATCCTTCATTTCATTGTCATCTAGAACTGATGATTTAGTTTGATGCCAAAATTCAGTTTTAAGAAGGCAGGGGATTATGGTGGTGAAAAATAATTGAATGTACCACAATTAAGCGCTGTCAGACATGGGGCCATACAAGCAGCTGCAACACCCACATTTGATCCCCCCGCCGCCGCCACCTTGCCAGAGAATCAAAACTCACCTTTGTGCACATGTTTTAAATTACATAAACCTGTAGTTTTATGGTGCTGTATCAAAAACTAGGGCAGTTGGGGGCGTCAGATTGTCCCCCCCCCCTCCACAAAAAGCAGTCTGGCTTGTCTATAGGATATGTCTCTATTATGAATATTTGAGGAGTGAGCGGGAGAAACAAAGGGCAATGCTTTTGTCAAAATGATGAATTGTGCACATTGTCAGAGGAGTCTGTCCTAAAATGAATCATTACTTATAACCTTTAGCAGACTAAAAGGGAAGTGTTGATACAGAGCACAGTAATTTCCTAATACATACTAGATTTAGCAGCTTCCTCCTCTTTGACAACTCCATCACTGTTTAAGGCTTTACCAATAAGTGTAGCTAGATGAAAGGATTGGGGAGGATCAAGTTGTATGGTATCGGTTTATAGTTCAGGCTGATCAAGGTGACTTGTTACTAAGCACAACTGCATAGGGGCACCCTGCCACTGCTTTGCACAGTAATCCTGGGCTTGAACAAAAAGATCCCCATTTCTCCCAGTGGGCTGTCAGCCTATAATGTTGTCACTGTCCCACTCCCCCAGATGTATAGCATCTCAGCTTTCTTTTCTTTGGGATGGTAACGGGATGTGTCTCCTAGGATGTCTCAGAGACTGGATGTGGTTCTGGAGTTTCCAGCAGTTATATCAGTTGGAGGGATTTTAATCAGCTCTGGAATTCTAAATGCTAATTCTGATGGCAGAAGCATAGCACATCTATAATAAGTGTCATAGATAGACAAAGGGGGGGGGGAGAAGAGATTGAAATACTAAGCCATCTTGGATCCTTTTAAGTAGAAAGGCAAGGTAAAATATTTTAAATGCACTAAATAAATAATATTTATATCCTGGCTTTCCACCAAAGAGCTCAAGGCATTGTGTGTGGTTTGTCTCTTCCCTGTTTTATCTTAAAGCCAATACTGAGGAGGAAGGCTGGCCTTCTGAGATTAACATATTTAAGATGAACTTAAATTAAAGTGTCCCTTGTTCAACACCATAACCACTGTGCCACATAGCCCTTCAATACAAGGTTGGCAGTTCTGTTTGAAAGGTGATCCTACCCTCACTGTAGATTAGAGTTTCATTTCACCCTTCCTGTAGATGGTGATTTGGCATTCGCATCTACATCAACACAAACTAGAGGGCAGCTGGATTGTTCTGTCCCTGCTACATAGGTAATTCTTTTCACGTATACCTTTTTCCACTCCATCAAATCATATTCAAAACCTGATAGCATTAAAGTGGTTGCATTCTGCACGTCACCTTGTGTTTGTTATTCGCTCCACTAGTTCCCGAGCATAGATCTGTTTGACATTTTTAGCCGCTTGTTTGGCGATTGTGTGTAATTTTCACTTGCCCTTCATCACACATTGAGCAAAAGACTGCCAGTGAGGTTCACAACCCAAAACTCATGCTCTGAGAGGGCATGGTTCAATGGAATTCAGAGCTTTGTCAAACAAGCTCTATTCTTGCAAGGTAAAGCCCTTGCACTTTATGATGGCCAGATGATACAGGTAAATGGTCATAAGAACATAAGAACATAAGAAGAGCCATGCTGGATCAGGCCAAAGGCCCATCTAGTCCAGCTTCCTGTATCTCACAGCGGCCCCACCAGATGCGTTTGGGAGCGCATGAGACTAGATATCTGTCTCCTGGCCATGCATTTGTGCATTGACTGTGGTGTTCATGGCACATAACAGACTACTTACCTAGTGGGATGCACTGACAAATAAGGATACAATGGAAGGGAAAGTGGCAAGGTGTAAGAAGATGCCTCCTTTCAGCAACCTTAGTTATTCATCCATTCATCCAGAGCTTAGAAAAAGTTGTTTGTTTGTTTGTTTTTAAAAATCCTCAGAATCCCCTCACTATTGATCATGGTAGCTTCGATCAGCCATAGTGCTGGGAGGGGCCTCTTTGTCTACCTGCCCAGTTGGTGTCACGTGTGTGCAGCCTACAGGGCTACTTGCAGGGACAGTAGGTTGAGAGCAAGATAAGATACTCTTTTCCCCTGGGGCACAGAGTATAATTTTTACAGATTTTCTTTCTTGTGTGCAAGAATATGGCAAGTGAGTATTTACACACCTAGTCTCCCACAAGGGAATCCCAGAGGAATCTGGTGTCAGACTCATGCCTTCCATCCCTGTGACTACACAGATGATTTCCTCTGGACCACCATACTCTTGAAAGGTGACAATACCATACCTATGAAGTTATCAACACCACCAGAATCTCCAATAGGTGGTTTAAGAGAAGACAGCAGAAGGGACTTTTTACAAAAACATCTTTCAGAAACAGGTGAAATCCATTGAGGATAATGAGGGTGTGAATGATCTAAAAAGAGAGAGATCCAGAGGTCATAGAAAGGGAGCGAGAAGGCCTGATAGCTGCAGGTTAGGAAGGAGAAAGAAGAGGCAATGGGAAGGATTGGGTGGATGCACTAGAATAGTTTCAAGTGGAGCCACTCAAAGAAATGCTACAAGGTTCAGGTTTTAGTTGGCAACATGACACTAGCACATAAAATGGATGCTAGTAGCCACTCTCAGAACCAGCACTGATGACCCCTACTCACATCCAGTTGTGACATTGGAGGAGAAAAAAACAACTCAGTTGTCTCCAACAGTTAAAGGCCAATGTAAGACCTTCTGCTTCATTGACTATGCCAAAGCCTTTGACTGTGTAGACCACAGCAAACTATGGCAAGTCCTTAAAGGAATGGGAATGCCTGACCACCTTCTCTGTCTCCTAAGAAATCTTTATGTGAGACAAGCAGCAACCGTCAGAACTGGATATGGAACAACTGACTGGTTTAGAATTGGGAAAGGAGTACAACAAGGCTGTATACTGTCACCTTACCTATTTAACTTATATGCAGAGTACATCATGAGAAAGGCAGGTCTGGATGAATCACAAGCCAGAATTACGATTGCCGGAAGAAATATCAACAACCTCAGATACGCAGATGATACTACTCTAATAGCAGAGAGTGAGGAGGAATTAAAGAACTTCTTAATGAGGGTGAAAGAGGAGAGTGAAAAAATGGGCTGAAGCTCAATATCAACTGGCCCCATCACCTCCTGGCAAATAGAAGGGGAAGAAATGGAGGCAATGACAGAGTTTATTTTCTTGGGCTCCTTGATCACTGCAGATGGCAACTGCAGCACCGAAATAAAAAGATGCCTGCTTCTTGGGAGGAAAGCAATGACAAACCTAGATAGCATCCTAAAGAGCAGAGACATCACTTTGCCAACTAAGGTCAGGATAGTCAAAGCTATGGTTTTTCCAGTAGTGATGTATGGAAGTGAGAGCTGGACTATAAAGAAGGCTGATCGCTGCAGAATTGATGCTTTTGAGCTGTGGTGCTGGAGGAGAGTCTTGAGAGTCCCCTGGACTGCAAAGAGATCAAACCTATCCATTCTGAAAGAAATCAACCCCGAATGTTCACTGGAAGGACAGATTTTGAAGCTGAGGCGCCAGTACTTTGGCCACCTCATGAGAAGAGAGGACTCCTTGGAAAAGTCCCTGATGCTGGGAAAAATTGAAGGCAAAAGGAAAAGAGGATGACAGAGAATGAGATGGTTGGACGGTGTCATCGATGCAACCAAAATGAATTTGACAAATCTCTGGGAGGCAGTGGGGGATAGGAAGGCCTGGGGAGCTCTGGTCCATGGGGTCACGAAGAGTTGGACACGACTGAACGACTGAACAACAAAAAAGACCTTCTAGAAGAGAGGAAGGGACGATTGTGGAACTTTGAAGGCTTTTGTGAGGGGAAGTTGAAGTAATCAATTCAAATTCTATTAAAGCCTAATCAATAGTGGACTAATCAGGGCAGATTATTGGGGAGTTTGTATTGTTAGAGCAGTTTGCAATTACTTCATTGTTCATTAAAGCTGAGTTGAAGAAGAAACCTTAATTCAATCCCTTATATCTGGGCCAATGGATACTCTGGAGGGCCTATTTCATGAAGGTATGTACATCATCATTATTGCAAATGCTGAACCTGAGATTTTCCATAGATCCTTGTCAATTTATGATCTGTTGTCTTTTTGCAAATTCAGCTGATGTGAATCTTGTGGAAGCAAAGTATCCTCTGAGATTAATCCAAACCTGTCAAACTAACTCAATGAAGTTTGAGTTGCTGAATAAAATTAAACAGAAAGAATGTCAAAGTATATTACCCAAAGTGCTCTCATATTATTCATATAATATATGCATGCATCCATGGAAGCTGACAATACTCTAGTCAGGGAACTATGAAAAGTTAATGTTCTACGAGTAAGTTTAAAGAAGTCCTACAATGCCTTTTATGTGTATATGAAGAAAAAAACTTATCTGAAAAAAATTATGAATATGGAAGTAAAAAATGACATAAACTAGGCATTGTTGGCATGCACCATTCATTGTTTCCAAAGAAAAAAGTACAAATTACCAACTATTCTAAACAACAGTGGGCTGATATTAAAGGGATCCCATCCACAATTTGGGGTTTGTTCAGCATAGTGTTGAGTCATTCTTCATCTAAGCACTAGGGTTAAGGACTAAAAATACCCCACTCTCATGTCCATTCCACTTCTTTTATCTGTCTTTGAATTTTCCTTCTATTTTGTTTTATTAAAGTAGCAAAAATTTGTTTTCCTTGTGTGTGTGTGTGTGTGTGTGTGTGTGTGTGTGTGTGTGTGTGTGTGTGTGTGTGTGTGTTGTGTCATGACAGTCGTGACTGACTCTTCGTGACCCCATGTCCATGGAGTTTTCTTGGCAGGATTACTGGAGTGGCTTGCCAGTCCTTACTCCAGGTGCCTACAGCACCTGGTATTCCCTGGCGAGTGCCCATCCAAGTACTAACCAGGCCCAACCCTGCTTAGCTTCCGAAATCTAGGACATCTAGGCAGCTTTTTTAACATTTATCAACACTTTCCCCTATGCATTTATTTATGCATGTTATTTAAAGTATGCAGTCATTAATCCACTTTATCCAGTAATGCATTTTGACCTGTTGACTTTTGTGTGTCGTGCTGTTTTGTTTTGTTTGCTATTGCACACAATTATAGCCGTTTACATTTCAAACTCTTTGCACTATTTTGTTTCTACTTTTACTGGGAACGAAACCTCTTTCTGTAATGAATCCTGAGATGTGCAAAAAGGTCTACTTTCATTGGGATTGTTGAAGAGAGATAGGACTTTTATGTTAACCCCTCCCCCAAAAAGATACATAAAAGAGGTCCTTTCTTTTTGTTCATGGAGTCTTTCCTAAACATACGATACAGAACCTCTGAAATATGAATGACCTCGGATATCTAAAGAGAGATTAATGAAACTATTTTGTTTCATTAAAATGTTCTCATTAGAGATGGGCATGAAATGAAAAATTAGTGTTGTGTTTCATTCTGTTTCTTTAGTAATTTTGCTTTGCTTCATTACTCACATTTTTTTTTTTTGGTAATGAAATGAAATAAAATGATTCACAACTGTAGAGCTTCCTTGGACTCTTCCCTGGAAACTCCCCAAATTTGAAGCAGTTTTGGGTTCAGGGGGCTGAGTTATTAAGCTCCAAAATGGGTCCCCCAGTAGTAATTTTGAAAAAAAAAAAGAGAGAGAGAGAGAGAGAGAGAGAGAGAGAGAGAGATTTAAATAAAGGTTTCGGTCAGACCAGATGGCAGGGAAAGGCGGTGTGGAGGAAGCAATTATTCACTGGTTGTACCAGTGGAGAATTAATTGCTTCCTCCTGTGTCTGCTAACTTTGCTGGTACTGCTGTCACTGTAATATACTTTCTGGGTTGAAGTTCAACCCAAAAATTATAACACGGTGGAAGCACTTAGCACAGGAACCTTTGTGTCATACTGGAAAGTATATTACAGTGATGGCAGTACTAGTAGAGTTGCCAAGCACAGGAAGAAGCAATTACTTCTCTGCCCTTTCAACCAGGGTGAGTAATTGCTTCCTCCGTGCCACCTTTCCCTAACATCTGGTCCAACCGAAACCTATATTTTTGTTTTAAAAAAAACTTTCAAAATTACTGCTGGGGGTACCATTTTGGAGCTTAATAACTCAGCCCCCTGAACCCCAAACCACTCCAAATTTGGGGAGCTTCTGGGGAAGAGTGCAAGGAAGCTCCCCCGGTTTGGTTCTCGAACTGAAAAAAGTGGTTTGGTTAAGATCAGACCAAAACAGATTATTTCATTTTGTTTCATAATGAAGTACTTTGTTACATAATGAAACAATGAAACAGTGCTTCATTTTTCTCTTTGTGCTCTAATCCTCATTTGCATTGCCTTTGTTTGATGCTTGCACACAAAATCATCTCACTGTTTTTCCAACATACAGCATCACAAGTATCACAGGGAGAGCAGTCACCTTTTGAGTAGGATTTGAAGAACTGGAAGGTGAATGGGGGAGGCAGCAGGGATGTTGACCTTTTAAAAGGGCCTCCAAATCTAAAATATCTCCTTTGGTTTTTGGTGATTTGTTCACTGTGGTTGCTGAGAGAGCATCTCTGGTCTCCTTCTTGGGTTGGATTTATTTCTTGCTAGTGTGCTACTGCTTTGCTGCTGCAGTTCCTTCACTGCAGGTTACATAGGCATGTATGTGTGGGTATTTTGCTGCTGTGTTCTTCCATATTTGGATTATTTTCTGGACAACTCCCTTTTGGGATCTTCCTCGAGTGTTTGCCATGTTTTTTGAGGCCAGATTCATTTCTCTTTCCACCAGGGGGTATTCACTATAGTGTAGTTTTCAGATGCCAGTCTTCGGGCATATGTAGAATGTGACCGATAAATTGGGATGATCCAGAACTATCAAGTTCATTGGGATTTCTGGTTCCAGCTACACCGCAGCGACACAACTTGATAAGTGTCCCAGCTTATCAAGTTGAATTCGTCCAGATAAACTTACCCTAAGGGGGTAAGTTTCCTTGGAGGGGAAACGAAGAAAAGGAAGTACCTGCAGACATGAAGGGATCAGTTGTGAACTTCAGTAGAAGCATCAACCCTCCTTCTCTTCTGGAAGTGGCATTTAATGAAAAGGTGAATATTTTGAAAAGACTTAAAGGAGTGATTATTTTCACACTACATTATTGCCTTTCTGCTTTATTGCTTTCATTTAGGAAATTAGCTTATGTGTTTCTACTGTTTGGTATGAGGTGACTCTAGGATGCAACCTTAAACAAAATTACTTTATGCTTTTTGTATGTTCGGTATCTGCTGTACTTAAAGACACAGTTTTAAGACCAGTGTTAGAGAAACCATTTGATAAAGAACACTTCGACCTTGAGATAATCTCATGTTTTTAAAACAAAGGCTGAAAGATAGCTATTCCTTGCCTCTAGGACTTTAATTCAGTCATCTCCTTCTATACACCTAACTTTTGGAAATTAAACAGCAGAAACTATAATTACAAGCAACTTTAACTTTTTGTTGTGAGCCATAAAAACACAATGGATTGGGAAAATATTTCAGAAGAAGAATTTACAAATAGACTTTTATTCAGATTACAAAAATAATAAATATCTTGGGTCCAACCACTAAAGATACAGAAATTTCCAAACCTGATAAAGTAATAGAAGTAGAGCAGACACCAGACTCCAATCTACAGATGACAACAGCAGGATCTTTCCAAGCTAGACTCCAACACAAACTCTTGGATAACATTGAAACCCTGGGAAAAAATGAAATTAGCTTGAATCAAGAGATTATACCAGAACAAAGGGCAGATCTCAACATAAAGACAAATTTGACAAGAATGGTGCAGGCTAAGACCCTCAATGTACTAAGTCCACGAAATATGACAAGCTCATCTGTTTTACTCAATATGGGTGCCAAAAATAGGACAATTTGGGACTTTTTCAGTAGCAGAGCAGTCATCAGGATTACTACCAAGATAACACAACAACCCATGAAGTTAATGGATTTGGCAAGGGAAAAGCCACCGTGAAGATAAGGGGCTTGGCAGGAAAAAAGAAAATTGAAGAAAAAATTGTTGGCTTAGTGAATATATTGCATAAAAATATTTTCTGTACTCTGATTGTCTAAGGCTACTAGTTAATTGATATGATATGGGAAATGGGAAATGGAAATGTGAAAACAAACCTGATATATAAATAAATGTTGATCTGTTAGATTTTTAAAAGAATAGTGGCAGTTAGGTATAGATAAGAATTTCAATGCATAAAGTGAAACATATAGACCAGGAGATAGCTCTTTTATAATAGCTCATAAAGTATTACTGTAACTTGAATTAGAGATGATTGCTGAAATTAGGCACTCATTAGAAGAATGGGCAAATTTACTCTGGATGATATATAGAAGATATATAGTTAGTCAAATCTATCCTAAATTGCTTAGTATTGAAGAGCTAAACAGCGAGTTTGAATAGATTGTTGAGATTAGATAGGCTATATTCTTTGTATTAAAAATAGATGTAAGTAAAGTTAGAATATGGATGAGATAGTAAGGAAATTAAGTACTAAAGTGTGCTCATTTAAGCTGGGAAAGGAGATGTGAATTATATTGGGCTCAATGTTGGGAAAAACTGTGATTGAAGCAGTAACACTAAAGGAGACAAGCAATATAATTTAATGTAGAAAATAAATTTTAAAAATGTAAAAAAAAAGTTCATTGGAGAACACTTGCTGCCCAGGGTGCTCTGCACAGGACATGATGATGATGATGATGATGATGATGATGATTAGAGATGGGCACGACTCAAAAAAATGGTGTTTCGTTTGTCGTTTGGTCGTTTAGGGGTCCGTTTCAGTTCGTTTTCATTTTCGTGAGATTTTTCGCAAAAAAACATTTTTGTTTCGTTAGGTAACGAAACGAAAAAATGAAAATGAAAATGAAAAATTGCTGTTTCGTTAGCATTCTTTTCAGTTCAATGCATTTGCTGCAACGAAAACGAAACACATGGCAAAATTGGTCGTTTTGTTTTTGTTTTCATTTTGTTTTGAATTTTTTTTGTTTCATTTTCGTTGCGTAACAAAATGAAAAAACAAAAACGAAAATGAAAAATCGCTCGTTTCGTGCCCATCTCTAATGATTATGATGATGATGATAAACAACATTGTTCTTTTTGGCCTTTCTGTTATATTAGCTTTTGAAAAATATTCTGTTTCCTTTATTGTTGTCTTGAGTGCTTTTTCTGCCTTCCCTTCCTCTGGTGGACTACTGCCTTGCTACTGGTCTGAAGCCATCAAAGTGGTTGGACACGAGGCTCTCTTCCCAATCTCCCCTATTCAATCTTGGAGCTTGGGGGTTGATTATATTGCCCTTAGTAACTGTGAGTGTATTTTATTTCTCATGCACTGTTCTTGTTGCCGCGTTTGGGAATGAATAATTTTATTTTCCCTTGTACAGTGGACCCTTGTATAACAAACGGTTTGTATAACATAAGATTTGTACAACATAAAAATTCCGGAGATAGGGGAAATTTGCTTAACATAATCGCCTATGGGGCGAATCTGTACAACATAAAAATAGGATCACTCTGTTTTCAATGCATTCGTATGGGAAATTCGTATAAAGGAAAATTTGCTTAACATAATTTCATTTGGAACGAATTAATTCCTTTATACAATGTACCACAGTACCTGTTTTTTGGGAGCTAATTGGGCCAAAAGAAGAAAATGAATATAGTAGAAAAGCTTTTTCCCTGCACATCCCTTCTGTTGAATTTAACAAATTTTTATCCCTTGCCTGGTCAATTTGGTATAGATGGAGCCCATTCATTTCATCCTGATAACAACTGTGTGAACTAGGTTACTGAATTTACTTCCTCGCTGAGTGATTTGAATACAAGACTTTGTGATCCAGATTCAAAGCATTGTTCATTGCTCTGCATTGGTTCTCTGAATGCTTCAATTCACACATCTGGAAGCACAATGGATCAATCAAATCTACTTCTGCACTTGTGCATAATATTTATTGAAGGACTGTCATTTCTTCTCCCCAACAGCCAATAAGTGTTCTATGAGTTGACAATATTCATAATGTGTTTGGTAGGAGAATGGCTGCATTTTTGGAAGCAAAGAATTCAACAGTTTTCAAAACATCCTCACCCTCATGTTTTTAATGCATTTTTATTAACATCAATCACTAATATTGTTATAACTTTGTGGTAGATAGATATGGTTGGACTACAGAAGTTAAAATATGTAAAATTAAAGGTTGCCCTGAGCTTTGCCTTACTTTGAAGGAAAAAAAGGAAAATAATAACATGCCGGAATAGATTTTCTTTCCAACATATTTTTGAATCTATTAACTTTCCACTGAAATCTGTTAACTATTCATTAAACTATTTTCCTGAATCCAAGCCATTTCTATTCCTTTGAGGTTTTGCCTTTCCCCCTCAAATGATTATTTTCACAATGAAATACACTTGTCTAAGCTCAATACACATTTACAGAAACTGCCAAGTTGTCACTCAAAACCACTGAATATTAATGGTTGCCGTGCTTCAAACTAATGCATTTTAATTGAGAGTGGCATTTTACAACTACAGAAGGCATGGAAACCCAAAGCAATTTTTCTTCATTTTATAACTGGTGTTTGCTATCCTAGGATATTTTTTGGAGTAAAAAAAAGAGGAAGAACTGTAACACACTGATAATACCTTTCAGATAATATGCTAATGCTCTCTTCTCGTTAGGTCATTATTTTGATTATAAATATTGGTCATTATGGTCATCTCTCATGGACAATATTTTGGGGGAATCTAAGCTGTTAAGTATTTGCTGGTCACAGTTCTATTTATTTCACAGACATAAATAGAATTAGGCATCTAATTCTTCCATGTCTGTGGTTTACAAGAAAGTATTCAGTGTAATAAATGATGGAATAACTCCAGCTTTGCATTACTGAAGGTTTTCCAGTATGGAGAAGTTAATATTACACGTTTTAGGAAATCTAAAAGCCACCAACAAGCTTCTGGTAGCAAAAATCTAGATTGAACATATCCAGTGTTTCACCAGTTTAGAAAGCTTAAATCTATCAAAACTAATTTGTGAAATCTACACTGTCCATTATTTATTCAGCCACATTTATCCCATAAAGTTACAGATTGCAGTGCTGTTTATAGATTTTAAAACAGTATATGTATGGTCTAGCCAAAGAGAAACCCATTTTAAATTCCTTGAGTTTAATGAAATAGAATTTTTGTGATTTGCCCCTTTGCTGTTTAAGATTAATTGGCTGTAGTTGGATCATGTCCGTATACTACATAATGAAACAAACATATAACTATTGGGAGTTAAAACAAAATGTCACAAAAAGTAAAAAATAAAATCTTGAGCAAACATTTACTTACACAATGGTGTAAAAGGCCTTCGACAGCAGGCCTTTCAAACTATTACCCAACGTTTACTCTGGACGACCTCCTAATATCCTAAGGCACATTTTGCATTGGTCAGTATGTATTCCTTATTGACTATTCTCTTTTGCTCCATAAGTGGAAAAATCTGAGGAAAAGGTCATGAAGTATTGGTCAATAAAGAGAAAGAACTGATCAGCTCAGCTCATTTTATTGGCATTGCCAACCACTGTCAACTAAAAGATCTACTATGTCTGACTGCTATAATTTCATTAGCATCCCTTTAAAAAGCAAGGGAAAATAGAACAAAGTGCAGTGGACCCTTGTATAACAGTTTGTATAACATAAAATCTGCTTAACATAATGGCCTATGGGGCAAATCCATATAACATAAAATGGTCGCAATTAGGGATTACTCTGTTTTCAATGCATTCCTATGGGAAATTTGTATAAAGGAAAATTTGCTTAACAGAATTTCATTTGGAATGAATTAATTCCTTTATACAAGGTACCACTGTAGATACCTTTAGACCATGGGGGAACAATACTTAGTTTGCAAAGTAGCTCAAAGCCCATCAAGACAAAGTCTATTGCTTCTATTTAACTCCTGACAAAAGCTAAATCCAATGAATTTTAATCCTTGATTTCCATCCAGAAGGGGAGGAGATCCTGCCTTACAGCATAGCTGGGCTGCATTATTTGAGAGGCTGCTCTGCCAATCTCCTGATACATACAGAGCCCCCAAGGTTGCCACCAAATTTCATTGGCATTGTAGGTGCAGAAACCTCAGTGGATTCTGAAATTCAGTGATGATATGTTGGGGTATAGGCAACTCATCACTGCGCCAAAGGCATCCTTTCAGATTATGCCGTGGACAATTACTCAATGAATGATGATTAATTATCACTCTTTACCCTTCCCACCTTTGGGAAGTTGCCAATCTTTGTCTCAGATCTTTGTATCTCAGACTTGTTAGTATGTATTTTAGGTAATGTGAAGAAAACAAATTACTAAAAACAATATAGATCATTCAGTAAAAGCCTCCAGCAAAACTAAACAGGAATATGGTAGAAATGGACTGTGGAGCCTACTGAACTAGGTGTGTGAGTCTCTAATATTCCAAATGATGACAGGGATGTTTCATTTTAAAAACTAAGTACTGAAATCCTATATTGTGTTTAGAGTCTTTACTGAAACAATTTGGAGGAAACAGTTCGATTTAGAGGGCAGGAAAGAACAGAAAGGGTGGTGAAGTCACACTAGATGGCAAAAAATGCATATTCCTGCATAGAAGTCCAGTTGCCATGACTCAACTTCCAGATGAACTCACCTGGATGACTGAGAATCTCACAGACGTAATATAATATAATATAATATCTTTATATGATATGATATTTTGCAATTATTATTGGATTCTAGCATGCAATAGAATAGTTGTATTGCTTTATATTAGAGAATGGGTGAATTTTTCATTTTGTACTTTTGCAAATTTCTTCACAAATTTGTCAGAAATAACTGCAGTTTTAAAAATACAAAAGTCAGGAGAAAATGAATATAACAGTTATCTCTTGAAGACAAATACTTCACTTTGAAAGAAGAGCTCAAAAAGATATCACCAGAACCAGTCTTTGCCACATTTGCTACTCTGAATTATGTACAGAGCACTACCGTGTTTTCCCGAAAATAAGACAGTGTCTTATATTAATTTTTGCTCCCAAAGATGTGCTAGGTCTTATTTTCAGGGGATGTCTTATTTTTCCATGAAGAAAAATATGGTACACATTTATTGTTATCTTATTATGGGGAGGCCTTATTTTTTTTTGGGGGGGATGCCTTATATTTCAATGTGTGGTAAAACTGTAAGTAGGTCTTATTTTCAGGGGATGTCTTATTTTCGGGAAAACAGGGTATTTTGTTGTTTTTCAGAACCTTTTATTGGAAAGATCCTCCCTTCTCCCAAACCACACAAAGCACTTATATCACAAAAGCATTTTTTTAAAAAAAATGCTGTTTGTTTGATTATTTGTTGAAAAGGAAAAACTTGATCAGGCAAGGGTTTGATTCACACGGACATTGTTGCACAAAGAGTTTGCATTGCAAACTTGCACTATAGCAATGAGAGATCACTGAAGCTGAGCAGGTGCTGTGTTCTTTTCTCGATAGGATACTGGCACTCATGTTGTTTCTCTGTTTTAAAGCCAAGCAACAGGAGAACACATTCACATGTGACTGATTTGTGTTAACTCTCTACAGATCCCATAAGAACATAAGAAGAGCCATGCTGGATCAGGCCAAACGCCCATCTAGTCCAGCTTCCTGTATCTCACAATGGCCCCACCAGATGTGTCTGGGAGTGCACAAGACTAGATATCTGTCTCCTGCTACTACTCCCCCGCATCTGGTCCTTGAATACCCTGGTTTTAAGCCTAGAGATTACACATCTCCATCATGGTTTGTAACCTATAATGAACTTTGCTATTAATCTTTTCACAGAAGCCTTCCCGAGGAGTGCTTGCATATCAGCAGCAGATCCCAGTTACTATGGCTTGCACCTCTGCGCAATTAGCAGAACTTGCAGCTGTGATTTTGGCCATTCAAATCTTCTCACATCAACCTTTCAATCTCATTGTTGTGACATACCCAATATGTCTGTCGTCTCTTGTTTTCTTTGCACACAGCATATCTATAAGTTAAGCCTGGAGATGATACATCTCTAGCATGATTTGTAACCTGTGATGGACTTTTCCTCCAGGAATCTGTCCAATCCCCTTTTGAAGGCATCCAGGCCAGATGCCATCACCACACCCTGTGGCAGGGAGTTCCACAGACTAACAATGCACTGGGTGAAAAAACATTTTCTTGCCTGTTCTTACTCTCCCAGCCCTCAATTTGAGTGGATGTCCCCTAGTTCTGGTATTTTGTGAGAGGGAGAAGAGCGTCCCTCTATCCACTTTACTCATGCCCTGCATTATTTTGTACGTCTCAATCATATTCCCCCTTTTTTCCATCTCCTCTAGATGGGCTTGTTATAGGAAGTCAGATTTTGGCTCAGTAACGGAGGGGGGATCCTTAACTGTTAGAGCAGTATGGCTAGATGACCAAACTATTTTGAACAAGGCCTAACTCTGATGGGATTTTCTTTTGGCCACCTGTTCAGGTGCATCACTTGAGAGACCATTCCTTCAGTCTGACAGCTTGTCACAATCATTTTGTGCTAGGTTTCTGATTTCCAAAGGAAGAAACAGTTTTCTGATTTCAGTCTGAACTGTATATTAAGTTTTCATTCTGAAAATGAGTGTGGGGAGGGGCCCTCCTCCAAATTTCTGGCCTTCTTACTTCACATTTCAGTAGCTGTCACTTCAAAAAACAAAAGTTATACTTCCCAGCATCTCAGAAATGTTCCTTTATTTCTGTCCACGTAGTTCAGCTGATTGGCAGCACCCTCAATTACTCTTACTTCTACAAGACAGGGACATATCGCCCTCTTTTAAAAAAAACAACAACAGAAAAGACAAACTTTTTCAAACTGATTAAAGTGAAGCTTGCACATCATTCAACTTTCTACAAAATTTGAAAGATTTACACTCACTGTGTGGAGCAAGTACATTTCCCCTTGCAGCTGTCAAAACAAGCTGGCAGTTCAATTCTCTGGAATGGCTATTAGTTATTTTTTTTAATAAAGTTGCTGCTACTTTTCACTGCCTTTGAATGGATGAACTGTTCCTGCACAAGTTTTAAATCTGCATTTCACAGTGCACATAAAATTACGCAATTGTATGGAAGTTGCTGTTTGATTTTATTATGAAAAGCATTACTTTTTAAAAAAATCATGCTGCATATACCTGTCACCATGTTCTGTTCTAGTCTGGTTCTCCTCCCTCCCTCCTCCTTTAAAAAAAATGTAATAACCATGGCTGAAGAGTGCTTACAATCGCTCTATGTACTTAGATGACCTTGATAGACTTCTTACTTCTTAGCAAAGAGAATGTAACTGAAAGAGCTTAATCTCTTGACCTTGTCTGCCAGCATAAACTTTACAAGCATTTTGGAAATCTGAAAAGGCATATGTACACTACACATACAGACACATCCTGCACTGATGCATCAAAATTTATAAAGACAATGCACACAAATCCTATATATTTCTATTCAAAAGGAATTTCCAGAACAGAAAGGCAGATTTGCCAATTTTGTTTCAATTTCCATGTCTATTCCATATCAGTCCTATATGGATTTTTTTTAAATTAAAAAGTAGGAAAATATGTAGACACTTGGTGCATATTTTTTCAAATAGATGCATGACGTCGTTAGTGCATGTGTGATTCCCAAAATTTGTCTGCACTTTATTATTATTATTATTATTATTATTATTATTATTATTATTATTATT
>JAHTLZ010000122.1:13706130-13760564 GCA_023846285.1 Phrynocephalus versicolor
ATAGATAGATAGATAGATAGATAGATAGATAGATAGATAGATAGATAGATAGATAGATAGATAGATAGATAGAGTGACCCCCGCCTATTGCAGGGGTTAGGGACCCGACCTGACCTGCAATAATTGAAAATCCATGATATGAGGATGCAGGTTGGGTTGGGCCTGGGGCGTCTAGCTGGGGACTAACCCCCAGCCTGGTGCTGCCCCGAATGGGCCTGCAAGGCCCTTCCCGAGCCTTGTGGAGGCCCCAAAAGGGCTTCCCTGGGAACCGGAAGTCACTTTCTGTTTGCAGGGAGGCCCTTTTGGGGCCTCCAGAAGGCCCAGAAAAGCCCTTGCAGGCCCATTCGGGGCAGTGCCACTCCTGGGGTAAGTAAGGGAGGCCTGAGAAACAGAAAACACAGTAGGGATTTGAAATCTTCACTTGTCTCATTTTTCTGTGTTCATTCATTCATTGGCATCCTTCAGTCTCGAAAGACTATGGTATCATGCCTGGAGTAGAGATCCTAAAGAACAACACCTAGTGTGACTAAATAGACCAATTCGGGAATGGCAGTCTCTACCGCACTGGGGGCAGATGTATTCTGTTTCTTGCCCGGTCCTCAAGTTCCGTTCTTTCCGTGCCTGCCTCTTTTCCTCTGCCTGCTGGACAAATGCCTCTTCAAATTTATGCAGACCATGCTGTATCTCTTGCCTCCAGACAGTGCGATCGGAGGTCAGGGTTTCCCAACTGTTGAGGTCAATTCCCAAGGCCTTCAGGTCCCTCTTACATATATCCTTATACTGCAGCCGTGGTCTCCCTCTGGGGCGCTTTCCCTGCACTAGTTCTTTGTATAGAAGATCTTTTGGGATCCAGTCGTCATCCATTCTCACAACGTGTCCAAGCCAGCGTAGGCGTCGCTGTTTCAATAAAGGGTACATGCTAGGGATTCCAGCTCGATTCAGGACTATGCTATTTGGAACTTTGTCGTACCAGGTAATGTTGAATATTCGCCTAAGACAGCGCATATGGAAGATATTAAGCTTTCTTTCCTGTCGGGCATGGATGGTCCAAGACTCACTGCAATACAAAAGTGTGCTCAGTACACAAGCTTTATAGACCTGTATCTTTGTATGTTCTGTCAGCTTCTTATTGAGCCATACTCTCTTTGTTAGTCTGGAAAACATAGTAGCTGCTTTACCTATACGTTTATTCAGCTCAGACTCTAGTGAGAGTGTCTCTGAGATAGTTGAGCCAAGATACACAAAATCATGGACAACTTCCAGTTCTTTTGCGGAAATTGTAATGCTAGGAGGAGAGTCCACATTCTGGCCCATTATTTGTGTTTTTTTTTTCAGGCTGATTTCTAGCCCAAAATCTTTGCAAGCTTTACTAAAATGATCCATAAGTTGTTGGAGATATTCGGCAGAGTGAGCAGTAATGGTGGCATCATCAGCGAAGAGGAGATCCCACAAACATTTCACCTGTACGTTAGACTTTGCTCTCAATCTAGAGAGATTGAAGAGTTAGCCATCTGATCTGGTCCAGAGATAGATACCCTCTGTTGAAGTTCCAAAAGCATACTTCAGCATGATAGCAAAGAAGATCCCAACCAAGGTTGGTGCAAGGACACAGCCCTGCTACACTCCGCTTCGGATGTCGAAGGGATCTGACACTAGGCCATCAAAAACTACATTGCCCACATATCCTCATGAAAAGACCTAATGATGTTAAGGAGCTTGGGTGGGCATCCAACCCGGAGGAGTATTTTAAAGCGTCCGTCCCTACTAACCATATCAAATGCCTTTGTAAGATCTATGAAGGCTACAAAAAGTGGCTGTCCTTGTTCCCTGCATTTCTCCTGCAACTGCCTGAGAGAAAGTACCAAATCAGTAGTGGACCTCTTGGTTCGAAAGCCACACTGTGATTCTGGGTAGACTCTCTCTGCAAGTATCTGGAGCCTCTTCAGTATAACACGTGCAAACAGCTTCCCAACAACACTAAGAGAGATACCGCGATAGTTGTTACAGTTGCTCCTGTCACCTTTTTTCTTATAAAGCGTAACAATATTAGTGTCCTTCATATCCTGTGGTACTCCCCCTTCCCTCCAGCAAAGGCAGAGGATTTCGTACAGTTCAGTGGCAATGATCTCTTTGCAGCACTTCAGAACTTCAGCAGGGATGTTATCTTTCCCAGTTGCCTTGAATCCAGAGCCACATTTAGTTCTTTTAGTGTTGGTTCATTGTCAAGCTCCTCCAAGACAGACAAGCACTCAATACTAAATAATATTAAGACTTATTTGGTTATTGTGTTTTCTCTGGAATATAGTTCAGAGTAGTGCTGCACCCAGCATGCCATCTGCTGCTCACGATCCTGGATGATCTCACCTGAAACAGTCTTTAAGGGTGCAGTTTTGTTATGTATTGGCCCTAAGGCCCGTTTAATTCCATCATACATCCCCTTGATGTTATATGTATCAACTGCCATCTGAATCCGAGAACACAGTTGCAGCCAGTAATCGTTAGCACATTTCCTGGCAGTCTGCTGGACTTTATTACGAACAGCTCGCAGGGCCTGTAGGTTGTGCTCACTGGGACAAGCTTTATATGCCGTCAAGGCTCTCCTCTTTTCCTCAGTAGCTGGCATCAGCTCTTCTGAGTGGGCTTCAAACCAATCTGCTGTCTTTCTAGTCTCCCTGCCGAATACTGATAAAGCAGTGTTATAAACAACATTCTTAAAATGTTCCCAACGTTTAGATGCATTATCTTCAGCAGGGCCAGGAAGAGCTTCCTTGAGTACATGGGAGAATTCCTCCACTTTTCCTTGGTTATAGGTCTTACTAGTATCAATTTTTGATCTTCTTTCCTTCTTCAGGTGGTGCAATCTCTTTGTTTCAGTTTTACTTTGCTATACACCAGGGAGTGGTCTGTGTCACAGTCGGCACTCTGATAACTGTGTGTGATTGTAACGCTAGAGATGCTGGAGCGCCTGACGAGAATCAGGTCGAGCTGATGCCAGTGCTTCGATCTTGGATATCTCCAAGAGACTTTGTGCTGGGGCTTTGTGTTAAAGAATGTGTTGTTGACACAGAGACCATAATAGCAGCAAAACTCCAGCAGGTGTTGGCCATTTTCGTTCATCTTTCCAATGCCGACCTAGGCAGGTGGGCCAGGAGTTATAATCAGCTCCAACCATGGCATTAAAGTCACTGAGGATAGCTATTGGTCTTTTCTCAGGGATTTTCTTGATAGTGGCCGCTAGATCATCATAGAATTTGTCTTTGAGTTCTGCTGGAGATGATAATGTTGGTGCGTATGCACTGATAAATGTAACCAGCCCTGCTGTAGTGTGTAGTTGCATGGACAGGATTCTCTCACTTCCTACAGCAGTGTCAAGCCCTGCACACAAACACACAACCAGCCCAGTTCAGTTCTTTGTCAGGAATTTTAGTTGTAATCCAAAATACAGTCCAAATCAAGCCAGGATAACTTACACAGACAAATGCCAAGTTCAAAGGGAACAGAGAAACGGAGTAGTCAGGAAGCCGGTCCAAAGGTCAGGAAACAGGGAACGCCGTGGTCAGAAGCCGGTCCAAAGGTCAGGAACAAAGTCAGGATACACACAGGAACGTGGCAGCAAGGTAAGTGACATGTTGCTCCCACAGAGGGCTCAGGGTAACCTGGCTAGCTTTATCCTGAAAACAGGGAACACACCCATCTCTCTGGCAAGGCTCCTGCTAGAACTCAGGGCTCTGAGATCTAATCTTACGTCTGTCATTAAAGATCTTCTCTCTAGCCCTCCTATTAGTTCTTCTTTGCAGGATCGGGCTCCTAGCCCTTACAGGAGGAGGAGATGTGCCCTCAGCTGCAGCCTCAGACTCAGCTGTCTGCTGAGTTGAACTACAAGGCTCCTCCTGCTGCTCTTCAGCATTTAACCCTTCATATTCAGGTTCCATGACAGGCAGGGTCCTGGCAAGCAGGTGGGATAATGAGACCTAGTAACGTATTTCTAACAGCAAAGCCAACCCCACATTCCCTGGTCTCGTTTGATGGTTTTCCCTGCCAGAAGAACATAAAGTTCCTCTCCTTAACAGATCCAGAGTCAGGTAGCCTTGTCTCTTGGAGAGCAACAATGTCCATCCGCAGTCTGCACAGTTCCCTGTCGATGACAGCTGTCTTTCGTATAGTGTCCATTTCTTGGAGATAGTCTGAACAGCCAGGATTCATTGTCCTAACATTCCATGTGCCCAACTTTAGGCTCAATTTTTTTATGTTTATTGCATGGTGCGGAGTCAACGATTCGTTTGCTGGTTTCCATCCTGATCCGCCTACACCCAGGTAGCTGCCGCTTCCTGTGTTGTTTCCCCACTATTTGCTGCAAATGGTCCGCTCCAGGGCACAAGGCCTGGGTAATTCAATATGGAGATTAGGCTGTTACCCAGGCAGTGAAACCCCCCTCTCCACGTAGCTGGAGTGGTCCAATGGAAAGGCAAAGCCGATACGATTAGTTCCAGCTGCGTCGCAGGAGTTGCCAGAACATGATTGTATACAGTCATGAACAGTCTCCGGGACTCCGGCTCCGTTTTTTTCCCTCAAGTTTGACTTCTGTGTTAAAATGGAAAAAATGGCCAATTTCTTCTCTGTGTATGCATGAAGGTAAAATATTTTCTCTTGTTCTCCTGCAAAAAATTCTCACAAGCACAATTTCTGTACAAACTGACAAAGAAGGCTATAAACCCAACATAATGCTATGGAAGTGAATATCCCCATTAGTTGCAATTGATTCTTATGATCATCTGGGGAAGCCCTTCTCTCAATCCCACTGCTCTCACAGGTATGTCTGAAATGTAAGAGAGGGTCTTCTTTGTATCTAATTCCACATTGAGGAATGCTCTTGGAAGGCTAGGTTGGTCCCACACTCTTGTCCTTCTGGCAACAAGTCGAGGCAATCTTGTTCAGACGGGCTTTTGACTAATTTGGATACTAGAACTACTTGCTACTGTCTTATTTCCCAATATATCTGTAACAGTGGCTTAAGAAAGTGAGCACATATTGGTTGCGTGGAGATGTGCTCTGTAATCTCTAAAATAGATTTTGCATGGTGAGAAAGCTATGCTCAAAGTGAAGAATGTATCCCTGCCCTCTAAAACCCAACACAAAATTAAACGAAAAAGGAGCATGTCATGAACCATAGAATACCAGTGGGGATCTCATCAGAAGCTATCCTCATTTATTAGCTAAAGGTCAGACTCTTCTGGCGGATATTGATATCTGTTTATGTTTATCCTGCACCTAGGCTCTTGACCAAGAAAGAAACCATGCATAAATTCCTATGACAGTTCCTGGGATAATCAATCCCTACCACCTGATTCAACCCAGAGAAGAAAATCAAACTATAGAGTGCTCTGGCCAAAAGTTCTAATAGCATTACAAAACAGGATTTGTGGATCCAAACCACATTTAGCCAGGGGGATAAGAGATACCCATTTGCTCACCAGATGATGATGAGGATGGGCTGATGGAGTTCTGATTCACAAAGCACCCCACAAACAGTTTGTTCCTTTGCAGCTGTTGTGGATTTGCATGTTGCTTTTGGAGAAATTCTAAAAACCAATGTCTCAGAGGTAACTTGAGAGGAAGTGGAAGCGAGTATTGTAATGGGTTGTCATAATTCTGTTTTCTAAATGGAGATGTTTGCCCGTACATTAAATACTTCAGATTGCACTTCACAAACAGTATTAAAGAAGTAAAATAAATAAGAATTTAAAAACACCCTTATTAGCAGTCTCTTAAGGCAAGCATGGCCAAACTTCGGCCCTCCTGATGTTTTGGACCGCAACTCCCAGAATTCTAAGCTTAGACTGGCAAAGGACTGCGGGAGTTGCTGTCCAAAACATCTGGAGGGCTGAAGTTTGGACATGCCTATCTTAAGGCATTCAGATGATTCAATGAATTGTTGTGCAATTCAGTAAAAAAACAGACAATGTATATGATTTCACCCTCAGACGTTATGCTGTTTATGGTGCACTGTCGTAAATATGAAGTTAGCCACGAAATTTAAAAGGAACAGAGGAGATATTTCTAATATTCCAAGAAACATTATAGACTGTCCCTCAAAGACAAGTTTTGCTCACAGCACATGCTAAAAGTTGTCCTGACAGAGATTAAAAAATGAAGGAATCACAGCAACTTAACGCATTATTCTCCAAGACTGTCATTCCAAACTGCAATAAACTCACACAGAGCTAATTCAAAGAAATGAGTTACAAAAATTTCATATTGTGAATTAATGGCAAGTCACTCAGGGATCTTCATTTCTCTGCTTGCACAGAGAGACAGAGAAAAAAAGAATCAACAACCTGTGGAGATGGAAGGAACCACAATGCTCATTGAGTCCAACCCACTGAGAAGGCTGGTAATCCATAGGTCAATCATGCCATAGAAGTGGATTTGTTGTTTTTTAAGTTCCATTAATTTTTGCTAAATATTGCCTTTCTTATAGATACCAAGGTGTTCACCTATATTTTTGTTGTGGGTGTAAGGGAGATTTTCATCCTACAGTGGTCCCCCGCCCTTTCATGGTTCATATACTGCGGTCCTTCTATATTGCGATACCACAGTATATGAAAAAAGACCCCCTGGGTTAAGGGGGGAAAGGCCTGTTTCAGGCCTCCCATACTTACCCCAACCTGGTGCTGTCCCAAATGGGCCTGTGAGGGCCTTCCCAGGCCTTCTGGAGGCCCCAAAAGTGACTTCTGGATCACCAAAAATTTCTGAGGCCTCTGGTAAGTACAAGAGCCCCCAGCTAAGCGCCCCTTGCCAACCTAATCTACATCTGCATATCGCAGATTTTCAATCATTGTGGGTTGGGTCCCTAACCCTCGCAATAGGCGGGGGATCACTGTATTGGTGAATTTTGCAATCATTTGTGAAGGAAGAGGGTTTTAAATACAATCTTTCAAAATTTTTTGTATACCATAATCCCCCATTTATTGTGGGGGTTAGGGAGCCAACACAACCAGCAATAATGGAAAATCCACAATATGTAGATCCTGGGTTAGGTCGGGATTGGGTGGCCTATCTTGGGCCTCCTACACTTACCTGAGGTCTGGCGCTTCTCCAAATGGGCCTCCAACAGGCTTCCTGTGCCTGTCAGAAGCCCCAGAAGTGGTCTCCAGAAGGCATTTCTGGTTTTTCAGAAGTGACTTCTGGTTTGTGGGAAACCACTTCTAGGGCTTCTGATAGGCCCAGGAAGCCCATAAGAGGCCCACTCAGGACTGCACGAGGCATGAGGTAAGTGCAGGAGGCCTCAAACTGACCCTTGCAGCTTGCCCCGGAGCCCTTTCTTTCATATACTGCAGTCCCGCTATATACTGGGGCTGCACTATATGAAACACGAAATGGTAGGGGACAACTGTTTTTCTGAAACTTTCTTGAACAAATTTCCTTCTATGATCATGGTCCTTGACCTTACATTTAAGTGGTACTATTTTGTTATATGTTTACTGTTCTTAGACAGCATCTCATTATTTTAGGAAATTAGTAGGAGGACCTGGTAAAAGCTGTCCTGTCTCTTAGGGGGAAAGGAGAGCTTTCATGAATTGACCAAAAAAGCAAGTTTAGGCATCAGCATGCAGTAGTGAGACGGTTTCCTCTAGCAGGATAGATGTGTTATTCTCTGTTCCACAAAGAGGCTGGTGACCTCTTAAAGATAATACATTTATTATGGGATAAAATTTCATGAAATCCCCAAGAGTAAAGGATGGCCTACTTTTTGCTGCTAATCAAATATAAATAATATTCTAGAAAAAAAGTTATTACATTGCTAAGATATTGTGCTTAGGAAAATTCTTCTACTGGGAGTGAGAATTTTTTTATTTATTTAGTGGATTTCTGTACCTCTCCTGTTATTGCCAAAGGCACTACTCTGGATGGTCTTACAAATATGAAACAGAATATTAAAAAAAACATTAAAAACCACTACAGTGATAATAAAAGATGACAAAAGTAGACAAATAAAAACTTTATATAAAGAAAACTAGATTGAATGGAGAAATAAATAAATACTCAGCCAAGGTCAATGTGGAATGCTTCCCTGCAGAGCCTGTTTTTTAACTGCCTCCTGAGTGTAAATAGGGAGGGGACCAGATGGAGTTCCTCTAGGATCTGGTTCCATAGGGTAGGAATCACCACAAAGAAGGCCCTGCCTCTTGAAGAGGATTTACGGACTTCTCTCGGCATGGCCACCTGGTGGAACTTTGACTGGGAAGATCTTATGGGTTGGGTGGATGACATTAAGTTTCATATTAACAGTACCATTTCAACTGCTGATCTCAGATGATGTGTCCTTAAATATCATTCACCAGGGCATTTGTTAGCCTTACCTACTCAGCTATTTCTGCTCATGTTGTTGGAGTAAGGTATTTTCACTGCTCTGACCAGCTTTGTTGACCTCTACCCAGTTTGTCAGCATAGACATGGGATCGATAGATAATTTGCTCACTATTAGTTATACAGAAATTGATCAGTTTTACTTTATTTAGCATTTGACATTTTTAGCCATGTTCATTCCACTCCAAATATAAAGAAATCAGGGGTGGGGAAAACATTTGGCCCTTCAGATGTCTTGGACTGCAACTCCCAAAATTCTAAGGTTATATTGCCAATGATAAAGAACTGTGGTCCAAAACACCTGGAGGGCTGAAGGTTCCCCACCCCTGCAGTAGAAGAGTGCTTTGATTTTGGATTTATATGTTAATTTTCACCATTTTCCATTATTATAACACTTCTGTATTTTTCTGGAAATTGCATGTCCAAGATTGACAAGTAAAATGCAGAAGTGTCTGTGATTATTCTCAGTCATCCAGGTGAATTTATCTGGAAGTTGAGTCATGGCAACTGGATTTCTTTTCTTGAGAGATTGAAAGATTTCACTTCTCATTCAAACAGCTTCATCAGTCAATCTTGAGCTGGCTACTAGAGATGGGCACGACTCAGAAAAAAATTTTCGTTTTCGTTTTCGTTTTCGGCTAGGGTCTGTTTCGTTTCGTTTCCGTTTTCGTGAGCTAATTTTCAAAATTTTTCGTTTTTGTTTTGTTACGTAACGAAAACGAAAACCGAAAACGAAAATGAAAATTTTTTTGTTTCTCCCCATTTAGCTCCATTGAGTGCTTTTCCAGTAACGAAAAACGAAAACTGGCTCAAAATTAGTCATTTCGTTTCCGTTTTCGGTCCATTTTTGAACCGTTTTTCGTTTTCGTTTTGTTACGTAACAAAAACGAAAAAACAAAAACGAAAACGAAAATACCGCTAAGTCGTGCCCATCTCTACTGGCTACCTGAGATTGGCTTATGTGGAGGTGGGGATGCTCTCTGCTCTGTGGTTTAGGGTTCTGATGACTCCTAATTTGTGTTGTGATGGAAGGTGGGAGTCAAGGGAAGCCAAGAAGAAGGACGATATGCATCCAAAAACAGCACTTAAGGCCTGTGGATATCCAAAGTGGGCTTTCAACAAAGCAGTGTGCCAACCCAGAAGAACAGCCTGAGACTCAGACCCGATGGAAGAACCTGGTCATTCCCTATATGGCTGGAGTGTCTGAAAAGCTTAAAGGGATTTTTGACAAACACCACGTACCTGTTTATTTCAAACCCACAAACACACTAAGGCAGAGACTCATCCACCCAAAGGACCCAAAACCAAAACACAAAAGAAGCAACATAGTATATGCTGCCCAATGCAGTGAGGAGTGTGCAGACCTCTACATTAGAGAAACTAAACAGCCCTTAAACAGGAGGATGACCTAACACAGGAGGAACAACAGCTCAGGACCAGAATCAGCAATACACCTCCACTTGAAGGTGGAGAATGTACACATATTAGACAGAGAAGATAGGTGGTTTGAGAGAGGAATCAGGGAATCCATTCATGTGAGTATTGAAAACCCCACTCTTAACAGAGGTGGGGGGGCTCAGGCACACTCTAACTGCCACTTATCAGGCAGTGATTTCAATAACACCCAGACAAATAAAATACTTCACACCTCCACCACCAAGGCCATAGCTAACAACCCATACTTTATGGGTTTCAGCACCTTAGGCCATCATTCACCTAATAGCTTATTGAGACTATTGTCCACCTCATGAGCTTATTCAGGCCATTGTTCATATTTCAGACCAGGGTCAAAGTGAACTATAAAATAGAAGACTCACAAGTAGCTTTCCTCAGACTGACGAAGCTGTTTGGATGAGCAGTAAAACGTTTCAATCTCTCAAGAAAAGAAATCCAGTTGCCATGATTCAACTTCCAGATAAACTCACCTGGATGACTGAGCATCTTCACAAACACTTCTGCATTTTACTTGCCAATCTTGAAGATGCAAAAGTTTAGTTTTGAAACATCTAACAGCCTACAAACTATTGCACATGATTTTCTATATTCTCTATCATATTTAAAATGGCAAAGGCTCTTGCAGCACCTTATTAAATGTAGACTGGAGTCTGTTTTGCCACATGCATGAAGTGTTACCCAGAGTTGCAGATGTATATACGTTTTGGGGGAATTGTAATCAGTGAGTTAAGAGGGAAAAGAAAGATGATGTGCAGATTCAAATGAAATTTTTCTTTACATGCCACTCTCCTCAGCCTCATCATGGGATGAATGCCTTTGGTTATGCTTGTTTTGTGAAAAGTTTAAAAAATGAAGATATTTTCCAATTTTGGTAAATGCTCAAAAATGAAGATAAAACATTCAGAGACAATACTAGTGCCATGTATAGGCCTCTATATCTCAATGAGGGGGGACTCAAGGCAACTCACAGTGATTTAAAAATAGAATTTAAGAGACAATAAAGTGTCCTTTGAAAAATAAACTATAATAGTAACGAAAATAGATTAAATGTTTAAAAAACATTTAAAACTTCAGATACAAAATGACTCAATGAAAAGACAGCATATAGTGTCTCAACTATAGTCATTCAGGGCCTGCCTGAAGAGGTGGGCCATCATTAGTTGTTGGTGGAGGCATAAAAGGAAATGTGACCACCAAGCCTTCTAAGGGAGAATATTCCACAACCTGGGAACAGTCATGGAGAAGGCCCTCTTTCACGTCTCCATCAGACATGCCTGTCATGGCAGTGGGATTGTGAGGAGGCCCCCCTTCTGAAGATCTTGAGGAGCAGGAAAGCTCATATGGGAAAGTATGGTCCTTCAGGTAACCTTGTTTCATCTTCCTCTTTTATAAGTGACAAAAAATAGGAATCTCAGTGACCTCCCCAAAAGCTGTAGAGTACACATTCTGGGCTTTAATGCAATATTTAAAGGAGCTATTTGAGTGCCAGACCTATTTGGGAAACAGAGTTCTGAGTCAGGCTAAAACCCAGAATAACTTCATCGCCCGGCTGAGATCAAAGCCATCAGTCTATATAGGGGACACATGTGCAGGGGCGACCTTCTCAAACTTTCGCTGATGGCTTACACAGAACATTAAGGAGATAGATATTCTGGATAGGGAGAGATAACCCTAGTGTGCTAATAATGTGTCAAAGTCATGAAACATCATAAATGGAGAAAGGAATAGAGATGGGCACGATTCATCAATGGTGATTCATTTTGTTTCGTTTCCTTTAAGGCAGGGGTGCCCAAACTTTTTGTAAGGAGGGCCAGATTTGGTGGCTGAGAATGTGTCAGGGGCCGGTTGCTCCCCAACCCTGCCACCCCACTGCAAGCCCCACCCACTTTCTTTAAAAAACATGAGGTGAAGGAGGGGGAGGGAGGGGCGGGCCAGCCAGCTGCGGGCCACTCAGAATGGCCTGACGGGCCAGATTTGGGCCCCGGGCCGGACTTTGGGCAGGCCTGCTTTAAAGCTTTGTTTCATTTCATTTTGTTTTTATTGAATTTTTTTGAAAAAAATTGTTTCATTGGTTTGTTAATTCATTATTCATTTTTACCCGCTTTGCATGATTTAAAGCATTTGAGCATGCATGGGCATCATAATGCCCCAGACCAGATGGAAAACATTAAAAAATAAAATAAATAAAAAAGTTGATAACTGCACAAACTTTTGAAAAGTGTTCTGCTTATATACCGCCCCATAAGCCTCCCCCAAAAAAGTGATCTGAGAAAACACATAAATAGACATTTTAAGCACTCCTCACCCCCCCCCCGCTAGGTATTATCAGGCAGGAAAAATAATTTTTGCTGGGTTTTTAAATATATTCAGGACGTTATAATACCTTAAAAATACCATTCTGCACAGAGTCGCCACCATTAACAAAAGTATGTGGCAGCCATTTTGGCCCCTTAAAAAATCTCTTTAAAAACACAGTTTTAGATGTTTTAATCACTGGCATCAACCTAATAGCTATAATCAGGCATAAAAAAAATTACGATATTTTTGAAGTGTTTCTCATCCGTTTAAAGCATTTAAAAAGAAGCTCATTTCTTTGCGCACTGCCATTAACAAAACAAAACATAACAAACCAATTTTTCCCAGTTTGTTTCATTTTGTTTGGATTTTACTCCTAGGTTTGTTATTCATTTCGTTACATAACAAAATGAATAACTAATAACAAAACGAATAAAAAATGTTTCATGCCCATCTCTAGAAAGGAATCCACAAGCAAATGGCCCCGTTTGTAGGAGCTACTTCCTCACCTTGTGAATGTGACGGTATGGAGAGCATGGTTTCCACCTCTTCAAGTTACTTGTATTTTCCAGAAACTGAACAAAAAGATAAAAACAGATATTTATCATGGCACCATGTCCTTTCCCTCTTGTTTCTTGCGGATCTGCATGATTAGAATTAATAAGGGTGGCATGTTTCACTTTTCATAAACTGAGATGTTAATCAGATGAATTTACAATGTTTATTGTAAACTCTCCACAACTATTTATGCTGCTCATAACTGAAACAGATTTTTGATGTCTTTATTATTATTCAAGCCATATTTACAAATGTGCATTAATTATGATACATTGAATGGAATGCTGAGCAAGAATTCCATCAATCTCATTGAATAATGAGCAGAACACTTGTGCACACTTGTCTCCTTATGCACTCTTCTCTCCATGTAAGGCCCACTGCACTGAATGAGGCTTGTTTTTGAGTAGATATTCATTGAATTGCACTTTTCTTCTTCCATTGTATCTGACGCATAGCATCTGCTTCCTAGGGAAATTAATGATCTGTTGGAATGAGATCCTATACCAAAATGCTAAGCCATAACTTATGAAATCTTTGCAAACCTGCCATTAATTTACAAAAATATTATCTAGCCCAGTCATTAGTGCTTAACTTGTGCAATGTGCTGAGATTGTAATGAAAGCTTGAAAGAAGGATACAGTGTGCCAATTTTTTCTTAAAATGAAAAATAAATAAGTTGAATGTGGCATGCATTGCATGGGGAAAATCTACTTATATATGCCTCCATTGAACTGTTTCCTTTCAGGCATATCTCTCCACCCCTACCTATGCTTGTTCTTCAGCAATTAGCATCAGCATCTGTCTAAGGTCTATAAGCAAAGATATTTACATTTTGATGGAAACTTTAAATAGAAATACAGTATTAGCACATCCCACTGGAATACAGATGGGAAGAGTTTAATAGGGAAAGCACATAACTTCCCATCACTTAAAATCTTGTCATTTCCTTCAGAGGTCTGGCAACAATGTGCGATACATTGTACTTCTTTCCTATAAGCAGACTCATCGTTCTTACTAATGAGCCCCACCACTGTTGTATCATCTGCAAACTTGATGATTGTGTTGGAGTTATATAGTGGGGTGCAATCATGTGTGTACAAGGAGTAGAGGAAGGGGCTTAGCACACAACCCTGAGGAGCTCCTGTACTTAATACAAGAGTAGAAGAATGGTGGGATCCCATCCTTACTGACTGTGGCCTATCAGTCAGAAAATTCCTTACCCACAAACAAATCTTCTGATGTATACCCAAATTGGCCATTTTGAAAAACAACCTATTAGGTAGAATTGTATTAAAAGCAGAGCTATAATCCACAAATAACACCCTTGCATATGTTCCCTGTTGTTCTAAATGGCTCAATACAGTATGGACAACAATGGATATAGCATCATCAGTGGATCTGTTACTCCTGTATGCAAACTGAAACGGGTCCAGAGTAGATGGAAGTCTAGCCTTAATATAATCTAGCACCAATCTCTCAAAACACTTCATAATAACAGATGTTAAAGCTATTGGTCTGTAGTCATTGAGAGATGCCACTACTGACTGCTTAGGGACTGGCACTATAATAGATGTCTTCAGGCAAGTAGGGACAGAGCACTGCAACAAAGATAGATTAAAAATGTCTGTAAATACTCCAGCTAATTCTGCAGCACAGTCCCTAACAACTCGTCCCATGATTCCATCCGGTCCAGCTGCCTTCCTAGCATTAATATTCTGGAAAGTGCGTTGCACATCAGAAATCTGCAGTAGAAGTGGTTGTCTATCAGTAGTAGATTCTATTGGTGTGCTATTGATGGTCGATACTGTAGTCATAGTGGTTCCAGTTTCCACCTCAAAATGGCTGAAGAACTGATTCAGCTGATCAGCTGATCAGCCAAGGACTCACTGCTGCTAGACAGATTATTTTTAATATTCTGCCCCGTGATTTGTTGCAGACCTTGCCATACCCGACGAGGATCAGAGCTCTGAAAATGATGTTCAATCCTCCGACAGTACATAGCTTTGACATCCCTGATGCCCTTTTTCAATTTAGCTCTGGCCTCTCTGTACTGTAGTGCATCACCAGAGTGAAAAGCAGCATTTCTGGCCTTCTGATCATGCTGCCCCTTCTTTAGCCCAGTCAACTATTCCATCTTGAAGGCCTCCATTATTGTTCCACTGCCAAAGAAGCCATCTTTAACAGCCTAAATGACTATAGACCAATGGCACTTACCTCCATTGTTATGAAGTGTCTGGAATGATTAGTCCACCAGCCTCCCGGACATGTTTGATAAATATCAGTTTGCTTACAGATCAAATAGATCCACGGAAGATGCTATAGATATTACCTTGCACACTGCTCTTACCCATCTGGAACTGTGGGGGACCTATGTAAGGATGGTCTTCATGGACTTTTAGCTCTGCTTTCAATACAATTATACCCCAAAAGCTGATATCTAAACTTAAGGACCTTGGTTTCTGTCATTCCATCTGTGCCTGGATCATGGATTTCTTATCAAATCACTCACAGAGGGTCAGATTAGGTGACCACATGTCGTCAGCCCTCACTCTCAATGTGGGTACTCCACAGGGCTGTGTGCTGAGCCCACTACTGTTCCGTATTTACACCTCTGACTGCACTCATACTCATCCTGAAAATACAATCATCAAGTTTGGCGATGATACAACAGTAGTGGGACTCATCTCTGGTGGGGATGAGTCTGCCTACTGAGAGGAGGTGCATCGGCTGCTACGGTGGTGCAGAAGTAACAATCTGATAATAAATATCAGTAAGACCAAAGAGCTTATAGTGGACTATCGAAAAAGGAAATCAGACACTCAGCCCTTGATTATTGATGGAGTCTGTGTAGAGTGGGTGATGGACAGTAGGTTCTTAGGAGTCATTCTACAGGAGGATTTGACCTGGAGTGCCAACACTGAAGCATTGGTTAAGAAATTATATCTTCTGAGACTTTTCAGGAGGGAACAACTGTCTAAGAAACTGTTGGCAACTTTCTACTGGGGCTTTATAGAAAGCTCTATCACTTACTGCCTCTGTGTGTGGTTCACCAGTTGCACAGTGGCAGATAGAAGGGCGCTCCAAAGGGTTATAAACACTGCTGAGAGGATAGTGGGCTGTCCTCTTCCTCCTTTGGAAGAATTATACAACTCCAGATGCTTAAGGAAGACTTCTAGAATTCAGAGAGACCCTTCACATCCCGGCCACCATTTTTTTGAACTGTTGCTGTCTGGCAGGAGATATAGGACTCTTAGGTCAAGGACAAATAGACTAAAGAATAGTTTTTATCCCAGAGTGGTATCTAAGTTAGATGTATCAGTTTTAGCACTATCCTAATCAGTTTTTAAGTGGTGTTTTAAATTTTGTAAGCAGCTTTAAGAGTTTTTAATATCTTGCATGGTGTTTTATGTGTTTTGTATGGTTTCTTGTTTAGAGTGTGTAGTGGAACAGCACTCTAATTTCGTTGTGCATATCTTGCATATGCATAATGACAATAAAACTCTATTCTATTCTATTTAGAATATGGGCACATAGTTATTAAGAACATGCACATACAGTGGACCCTTGTATAACAAACAGCTTGTATAACAGAAAATTTGTACAACATAAAAATTCCGGAGATAGGGGAAATTTGCTGAACATAATCACCTATGGGGAAAATCCATACAACATAAAAATGGGATTACTCCATTTTCAATGCATTCCTATGGGAATTTGTGTAAAGGAAAATTTGCTTAACATAATTTCATTTGGGACAAATTAATTCCTTTATACAAGGTACTACTGTATTAGTAAATTCAGATTTCAAATATTTTTATTAGGAAAACTGTTTGCAGAAACATGTTTATTAGACAACATTGGCTGAAATTCTCTTTGTGCAGCTCCATCTCCTCAGGATGATTGGATCAACCATGGAAATTTTGAGAGATAAAATATCCCTGATTCTTTTGTTCCAAAGGTTTTGAGGCTTCCATGGGACAAATTAAAACAGTGGGGAATCTGTTGAGGACTCTTGGGTGGGGGGATTAATTGGTGGAAAATACATCTGCTGAAGAAGTCATCCTAGTGGCAGTGACTTTCAGAAATGGAAGACTCTACTACCCATTCTCTTGCCCCCAAAACTTTCTGTGAGAATAGGATTTAATCCAGTGTGTGCATAGATGTTTGCATGAATAGACACATGTGAAGAAAACATGCATACATGGTTGTCAAAATCTCACTATTTAGAACAGCAAATCCTACTACAATAGGCTATTGAATCAATGGGGATTTGGTGAGTCAGCCCTGTAAGCTATACTGTTTCAAATGGGGCTATTCTAACAGTTCATAACACAGCAGATCAATAACTGAACTTAGAGAAGGGGATTCAAGGGATTGGCCTAGTTTAATATATTCATTCTTGCCTAACTCACAGATGGCAGGAAGGACTTATGAATTGCTCCCTAGTTTGGTGGGCACGGCATCCTTTCACCTCAACAATTAGCTGGGTGGACGTCGGCCTGATTTCTGGATGTATGGCCATCGGTGCACAAAACTCAGTATTCTGTGATCAAAAAAAGTTGTGATCATTTTAAACCAAAACAAGTTGATGTTTATCTTGCTCTCTTTGATTCCTTGGCTGATAGAGACTGACATGCAAATTTTGTCTTTCAAGTGCTTTGGATATGGCTGTTAGCGAACCAAAGCAGAAGACAATATGAACATGCTCAGTAAGCCCAGAATTTAAATAATATATGGTCCTTAAATACTTCATTATTATCTTGAGATTTCTTTGTTGACTTTCATTAAACTCTTGCTGAACTTGCAGCCTTGACAAAATTGGAGAGTATATGTCTGTTTATAAACCTTTAATCACCAATATTCTTTGTGTGATTAATGTTCCAAAACAATATAAAATGTTATCTACCTATTGAAATATGCCAGAATCAGAAATGTAATTATAAAAGCAAGGCAACTGGATTGTATACTAGTTTGTTGTATGAATGCGGAGTTTTATACTGTCCATTCACTCAGATTTAGAAGATTCCTTGCTCTGCTAACAAAAAAAATTAGAAGAAAGTTTTGTGCTTTAGTTATCGACACTGCTTCAAAACTTAGGGATTGATCACAATAGACTGATGTGGTGCAGCTGTTCACAAGGAATATGTTTCATACCCAGTAATGGGAACCTCACACTGAGCTACCACTTCAAAGCCCCAATGCCAAGAGGACCAAATACAGTGGTACCTCAACTTATGAATTTAATCGATTACGAATGCATGCTCTTAAGTCAAACTACTCTTAAGTTGGACTACCTATCTAAATCATTGAAAAACTAAGTTAAAAAATTAAAAATTAAAAAAAAATTAAGTCTAGCAGACCATATCTAAAATTTGTAAGGCGGCATCTGGAAGTTGAGTCATGGCTACTGGACTTCTTTTTTGAGAGATAGAAACGTTTTGCTGCTCATCCAAACAGCTTCATCAGTCTGAATACAGCTAGTGCAACCTAATGAAAAAGCAACCTAATTATTTATAAACTTAACAAATTTAAGCTGAACCAGTTTTAGACCACTATAAATGTATGAGATTACTTGATAAAGCTGTCCAGATGTCAGCTGAAGGAGAATTTCGTAGGAACTCCCTCGGCAGTTCAGAGGTATTCACACAAATTGGTTGAAATTATTATGCATAACATATGCCCGGGGAAGAGTGATGATGTTGTCTTCAAAGGCTGAATGCTGATAATTAAAAACATCCTATTACTGTCTTGCAGATGTTCTGACTTTTGTACAATCTTTTTCATCATGTGGAAGCCAGGGAAGCTGTGGTACAGGAAGAGGAAATCTTTAATTCCCAAATATTTGCCACCGTTAGCTGACATTACTGGCAAGGGAAGACTTTCCATTATTAAATACCCTCTCCTGTTCCACAACTCACACAGCTTCTGCAAAATGAAAGGGACTGCAAAGGAACTGGAAAGGTTATGGGGCAGAAATATGTATGTATTATGTGTTTTCAATTCCAATTTATGGTCATAGTTTTTAGGGTTTTCTAGGTGTTTTCTAGGAAGAAAATATAGAGAAGTGCCTTTCTTCTTATCTTATCATAGGAGGCACAGCAGGGAATCAAACTCCCAACATTTGGCTCAGCAGCCAGATACCTAAACCACTGAGCTATCCAGCTAGCAACAGAAATGGGAAGTTTTTAATTCTGAAAGATCGCCTCTGCTGTTGACATCACCCCCTTTTGCAGGCATAGCCTTTCCAATAGCATTTCATTTGGTGTATCTACTTGTTAGCCTCACTGCTGTACTGCAGCCAAACAGTTCCAACAACTCAGGGTTCAGTCCCAGGTAGCCAGCTCTAGGTTGACTCAGCCTTCTATCCTTCCAAGGTTGGTAAAATGAGTACACAGCTTGCAGGAAGTGAGGGGGGCAATGTGTAGCCAGCATAATTAAATTGTAAACCACCCAGAGAGTGCTTTAAGCACAGTGGGGTGGCATATAAAAACCATGCTTTACTTTATACAGTCATCCCCCACCAATCGTGGGGGTTAGGGACCCACCCCACCTGTGATGCATGGAAATCTGCAATATGCGGAAGCGGGTGGGTGGGGCCTGGGGGTGGGGGTGATCATGCACCTGTCCAAGGCTTCTCGGAGGAGCTTGGGGGCGGCACAGAGTGACCTGATCGCCCCACCACCGCCCCCGCCACGAGGCTCCGAGGCTTCTCGGAGGAGTGCGGGGGTGGCGCGGAGCGACGTGATCGCCCCCTGCCCCCCATGGCTCTGAGGCTCCTTGGAGGGGCATGGGGGCAGCGCGGAGTGACACGCTCACCCCCCCCCGTGGCTCTGAGGCTTTTCGGAGGAGTGCGAAGGTGGCACGGAGTGACCCAATCGCCCCCACCCCCTGCATGGCTCCGAGGTGCAGGTACTGTGATCCCTCAATGTAGTACCTGAACCACGAAATGGCAGGGGGTGACTGTATATGAAGGGCTCTATCCAATAGAATATTGGGAATATTCTCAAGAAGAGTTACTGGAGCTATTTAAGTGCCTTGCAGAAATAAAGTTTTAGGGGTCTCCACAATAGAACTATATGTGGTATAAATTTGCTACAACTGTGCATGGTTGATGCATTCATGCACAAGGATTTTCCATCAGAGAAGAGGGCCACATTTGAAACCTAAATCTCTAGCTGTTTCTCAGAAGTTGCATTATTTCTATGTAGACACCATCTGTATCCGTCTGGCTAATATCGACACCACAATGAAGGTGACATTTTTTTCCTGCTGGCCAAACTAGATGTGACAGTGGCAGTCCCTGAAGCTTTGTTTCCCACATTATGTTCCTCTTAATAGGTCCAGAGAGACATGTCTAGGATGATGAGATGGCTAACAACTGCCACAGTGGTGACTGAAAGGGTCAAGAGGCCCTGTAGTAGAGATACAGGAAAGGTAAGGTTTAGATTTCTAAAAGCCAGGACCTCAAAAAGATGGCAAAGCTCTTCCAGAATCATGAGCTGATTTGACTGCAAGTTGCAATCAAAAAGACACAATGCTATTTGGCATTAAAACATTCCGGGTGTCTTCAGAGAGAAGAAAGGCATATAAGTGAAATCAATGAAGAAATAATGAGCCATTTGGGAAAGGGGATCTAGATTCCGTCTCTTATAAAGTTTTTATATGGAGCTGAATGGGAAGTATCTCTGGCCGATACCTTGAAGAATAGCTACGTGTCTGAGTAGAATTGGCAATGGGAGATTCAATGGACCATTTGTGTGACTATAGATGCCATCCTATTTGGTTCATTAGATTTTTTTAAAAACATCCCAAAGCAAAACAAAAATAATGGGGACCTGCCTCAGAAAAGAAAAGAAAAATTGGTCATTCTGGGTTGTTCGCTGCAATCCCGTCCCCTCCTTCTCCCAAAGGATTAAGTTTAAGCTTCACCTTGTGAAGTCACTCAAGGTGGGATAGTTGCATAAAGTCCAGTGCTTTCTTATAAGAAAATAGCTGTTCCATTAGTCAAAGAATAGAAAGCAGTGGGGTGTGTGTTAGTCTAGGGCTCAGGAAACCTAAGTTCAAATCACTGGAGGCACTGGGTATGTGAGGGAGCCATAGTAATTTCTGGTGAGACTAATATTCACTCCTTGAACATCTCACATGCATTAGTCTGCTCTTTCTACCTCAGGTGTCAAACTAATTTAATTGTTTGGGGAGGGTCTGGGAGATTTGAGATGGCACCATTTGTTCAGGGGTCTTGGGCCAATCCTGTTTAGACCACATTAGCTGAGCAGGACTGAAGCTTGAGGTTCACCAACTAGACCGGATACTTTGACTGCCACAGCATATTGATTTTGATGTTACATTTTCCATTATTTTCTTTTCCATTATTTTGTTTTTAATGTTCATATTTTTTTTAAAAAAAATATATTTTCTAGAATTCAAGAAGTCAGAATTGCTCTTTCTACAATAAAACTGGTGGGATTGTTCTTGCAGCTTTAAAGATAAGAAAAAGTCCAACATGTTTCTCTTGTATTTCACTTCTGGGAGTTTTTCAAGATCTATTTCCCAAGTTAAACATCATATGCTACCTGTCACTCACTGTCAAATACTCCTGCAATCAACTTTTCAGAATGAGAAAAACCACAGATGTCACAAGGCCTCATATACCTGAGTGTATTAGCTGATTTAAATGTTCTCAGCTGTGTGTATTTGAGGGAAATAGGCAATTTGGAACAGAGAAGATTTTTTGCCAGAGATTTTGATTAGTGGTAGTGGCAGAAGTGATTATAGGTCGAATATCATAGAAACAAATGGACTCCATCCAATATGTCATAAGTTAGAGAAATGCTGTAATTGGGTTACTCGTGTGACTTCCTTTTGGGCCTGGTCTGAAGACATTCTTTTCTTTGATCAATAAGTTCTAAATGAGAAAGTACCACAATAGGGGTAAAGAATGTTTTGTTTGGGCTGAGATAATGTGCTTAAATGTGTCCTTCAAGGTCTAGCAGCTGACAGTCTTTACCATGTGGTATGGCTGCAAACCAAGGACAATCATTTCTGCTACTTCCTGATTTATAAAGAAGTGGAAGTAGACAGCCTGTGGGATGTTTTCCATAAGCTAAAAAGTTCTTCCCCTAAAAGCTCTGTTTAAAAATAAAAGTAACTACTGACAGATGATTTCTGTGGCTTTTCACATGTGGGCCCTACCAATGCAAAATATTTATTAAAATTAAGCAACCAAACACTCCGCTGCACCATCATGAGTCACACTTGATACTGTGTTGCTTCTATTTTGGGAGGCAATACTTAAGGCTGCAAAAAGGGGTTGGACAGTTATTTTAAAAAGGTATTGGAATGAATAGACTGAAAAGCTGTCAGGCTCAATAAAGAGTTCTATCACAATCTTCTTCATGACTTCTTCTATTGTTTTGCATGTGCATGGTGTTCAAAGGTTTTATCTTTCCCCCAACAGGTATTTCATTTTCATTTCATTTTATTTTCACAGGCATTTGGTTTTATTTCTAGGCCACTTTTTTGCTGGTTCGGGGAACACTGGGATCCCATCATTAAAACAAACCATACTGAAAACTCAGTAAATTACAAAGTAAAAAAAAAAAAAAAAAACCACCTAAAAATAAATGTGATAATGACAAAAGCAAATAATACAATACGAATTTTAAAAGCATTTTAAAACTTTAAAAACAAACTTAGGCTAACAGAAACCCAGTATCCAGGAACCTGATCATAGTTCCAAAAAAGACTCTCTGAAAAGGCATGTCTTGAACTGTCCCTGAACAGACAAGAGGGAAGTGGTCAACCTAACCCTGCACCAAGGGATTAGAGCAGGCCTGTCCAAACTTTGGCCTTCCTGATGTTTTGGACCACAACTCCCAGAATTCCAAGCCTGTATTGCCAATGGCAAAGGACTGTGGGAGTTGTGGTCCAAAACATCTGGAGGGCCAAAGTTTGGACATGCCCGGGTTAGAGCATTCTGTGACCTGGGAGCAGCCACAAAGAGGGCCCTTTCTTGTGTCACCTGTCAGTTAAGGATTATTGAATTAATCCGTGACAAAGAAAAACACACCAAAAAAAGTCCATTGGGGAGCAAAAATGCCGTAATAGTAATTGCCAAGTCCTTTTAAGAAGTGCCTCAGAAAATGCACTAAATCTAATTGGCAGGATGCTGGCATTCATTATGCATCGTATTGCCCAGATATAGTGTTAGGGCAGGGCTGTTCAACTTTGAACAGGCCGAGGTCTACTTTTTCCGTCCCAAAGTGCCTGAGGGCTACTACACTAAAACCTCTACTTATGAATTGTATCCGTTCCGAGCACATGCTCATAAGTTAAAAAAAATGTAGGTAGAGCATAGGAATGAATTGAAAACCAATTAATCCATTCTGGAAGGAACAGATTTCAACGTGCCCTGGCCCTTGAACTGCCCCGCTCAGCTGAGACAGTGGGCTGGCAGACCAGAACTATGCTGGGGCCATGGTGGTCCTTGGGATGGGGGGAGGGAGGGATGGAGAACTTATCCCCTTACTTTTTAAATTGATGACCAGCGGGCTACTTTTGAACCCCTCAGGGGCTACCAGTAGCCCGCGGTCTACCTATTCTGCAGGCCTGTGTTAGGGAATTTACTCCAAAGGTAGAGGCAACTTTATGGCTCAGCTAGTCCAACTGGCTCATATCCCAGCTGCCTTGGCTCCTACCAGGTCCATATACTACCAGATAGCTACAATAATGTTTTGAATAATTCAGGACATAAAGTGTATAAAACTATACACTTCTATGATGTTTATGAGAACATATCAGAAATCACCTAGCCACCTGGGAATAATGAATCAAATGGGGTGGAGACTCTAGCTATAATGGCAGAAAACCCTGACCAACGTGAGCTAGTGAGGCTTATTCCATGGGGCATCACTCAGAATTTTGTTTTGTCCCCCATGCTATTTAATTTGTACATAAAAATATTGGGAGATCTAATGAAGAATAGATCTTTTCTTTCTATCCAATACTATGGAAGCTGCCTTGATTCTAAATTGGTACCTGCTTGGCTGGATAAGGGTAAACTAATTGAAATGTATTCCAGACAAGACAGATTGCTGCTCTTGGTCCATCGAAAGACTGATCAGGGAATAAGGTTTCAAATTGATGAGATGGGGTTGCACTCCCCCTGAAAACATAGGTCAGCAGTTTGGATGTCCTTGAACCTAAATTCTCATGTCTCTGTGGTCACAAAGAGTGCATTTGCACAGTTAAAATGCGTATGCCAGCTGCACCCATTTCTAGAGTTGTCTGGACTAGAGATGGGCACAATTCAAAAAATGGCATTTCGTTTGTCGTTTGGAGGGTCCGTTTCGGTTCGTTTCCGTTTTTTGTGAATTTTTGCAAAAAAATCATTTTTGTTTTCGTTCGTTTCGTCACCATTTCATTACCATTTATTTCATTTTTGTGATTTTTAAAAGGATTTTAAGCAATTCACTCATATTGCAGTAACGGAAACGAAACGCATGACAAAATTTCCGGTGTTTCTGTTCGGTTCGTTTCATTTTAGAGACAAAATTCGTTTGTCGTTTCATTACATAATGAAATGAAAAAACAAAAACGGAAACAAAAAATTGTTCGTTTTGTGCCCATCTCTGGTCTGGACTTGTCACAATAATATATTTCTTCATTACATCCCATTTGGATTACTCTAATGCACTGTGGGGCTGCCTTTGGAAAGTATTTGGAAATGTCAGCTGATCCAAAATGTTTCAGCCAGCTTGTTAATTGGGACTGGTTACAGATATCACATCTCTCCCATGTTACAATGTCTCCACTGACTGCTGGTCTGTTTCCTAAGCAACTTGTGTCCAAGCTACTTATTTTCCTTTTTGAGCCTGCCTAGATTTTAAAATCATCAGGGGAAGTGTTTCTTTCTGTCTCAAAACCTTTACAGGTTCTTCTGGTGGACGAAGAGAGGACCTTCTTTGTCACTGCACCTAAGCTGTGGAACTCCTGCCCACAGATCAGAATAACCATACTTTGCTCTCCTTCTGCAGGCAAGCATATATACTGTATATATATTACATTTTGGGCAGGCTTTTTTTCTCAATAAATGGCCACCTAAGTGTTAGACTATTTTTTGTTTTGTTTTTGTTTTTCTCATCCCTTTCCAGTTTTTACTTTGTTTCTTTTTAATATCATAATCCACCCTGGATCTTCTTGACGAGAAGGGCAGAGCCTACTGTACGTACATGTTTTAAGCAATGAATGTTTGCCTAACTATCATTTATGCTGTTCCAGTTATACAGATATTCTTAAAAAATAATTTTTAGCCTTATCAGGCAAAAGGTCTACAATAGGGTCCAGTCAGCAATGTCAAAATCACTTGATGGCCTATAACCAACACACACACAAAAAGGTTTTGAGAGAATCAGGTGACAGCTTTTTTGATCACAGTCAGCCACAGTTATCCTGGCCAAGCCAGGCTGAAGTGCCCTCAGTGTATGACTCTCTCCCTGTGAGACTCCTGCAGTGGGACTTTCAGATACCACGTGGACATAAGGCAGTTTGCAATGCCTCTACCATCCAAGGGGCAGGGGCAAATGCCCACCCCTGAGCTGGGGCAATCTGTGGTTCAATCCCATTCTCACCAAAATTGGGTTGAACCACTTTATCTCCTCCAAGGACTTGCAGGTCTCCACCTGCTACCTGGATACCATTGGATCCATCCCAATGCCTGAAAAAAAGAAAAGAAAAACAACAGCAAGTTGTAACAAGTACAACAACACACTGAAAATAAAATTATTCCGGGGGGTGGGTGGTGTGGGAGGGCCAGGTTACACTTCTTCAGCAAGACTGCCTGAGTCAGTTCGCCCTTTTAAAAACTGAGCCGGCAGACCTGAGTGAAACCTCCTCCTTCCACATCCCCTGGATGCAGTCCCTGCCTGCTACCTGCTGGCCAGCCAATCACAGCCTCCCAACACATCCAGGAACTCTTCATCTTCTTGGTTGCCACATGTGGCAGCTGCAATTACACACTAGTTGGCCTGCCCCACAATCTTTGCAACCACACTGGCATCAACGCAGGACCCAGGTTCCCATCTTTTTAAAAAAAGACTGAGAGGTTGGTGGGGGGGTGTCTTTCCTTTTTCTCCTTTTCCCTTGGACCTCACCTTCCCTTTTTCTTTGTCCACAACCTAGTCAGAATTGTTCTCGTGTAGAGGCCATAATACCAGGATAAAAGAGGATATAAAAGGCTGAGTGTCATCGCACCCACAGTTTATGTGGACGCGACTACATGCAGCATTCAAATATTTGTGCTTCAGATTTGCATTGGGTTGATTCGGAGCCACCTTTAGCTTTAAAAAATTTTTTGGCTATCACATTGAAATATTAAATAATCCCCAATAGCTTCATTGCAAGTATCCTCACCATTCCTAGATCTGCTGTAGTTCCTCCAGATTGCCAATGACAAAGAACTGTGGGAGTTGTGGTCCAAAACATTCTAGGGCAGGCATGTCCAAACTTCGGCCCTCCAGATGTTTTGGACCACAACTCCCACAGTCCTTTGCCATTGGAAATACAGGCTTAGAATTCTGGGAGTTGTGGTCCAAAATATCAGGAGGGCCGAAGTTTGGACATGCCTGCTCTAGGCCAGTCATGTCCAAATTCTGGGCTGCAGGCTGAATTGGATGGATGGCCCACCCTCTTCTCCCCCTCAATCCTCCACCCTCCCCATGCTTTAAAAGCCTGCTGGGCTCACAAACTTCATTGCCACCAGACAAATTTATTTATTTATTTATTTATTTATTTATTTATTTATTTATTTATTTATTTATTTATTTATTTACCGCTTCATCTAGCTGCACTGCTACTCTGGGTGGTTAGGTATGGGTTATTTATTTTCTTATGATGGTTTTGCTTGGGATGGTGGCTGAGGCCTTGAAGAGACCAGATCCCCAGCCTTGATTTTTTAGGGGGCGCTTCAAAGTCCTGGGTGATCAAGTTCTACTCTGTTTGGCTTGGGGGGAGGGCAGCCAGGCAGGTGAAGCCTTGCAGAGGCCAGATCCTCAGCTTCAAATATTTTTGGGTCCACGGAGGCCGGGGTGGCTAGGTTCTGGCCTTTGTTGGGCTTGAGCGGGGCGGCTAGGCAGGCATGGCCTTGCAGAGGCTGGATTATACCCTGATTTTGGGGAGACCTACTGAGGCCCTGACACAGTAGCTGGTTTCCAGGCTCTTTTGGGCTTGGGAGATCAGTGAGTGGAGCTTGCAGTGGAGGGCAGCCAGCCAGCCACCCCCCCTCCATTCGCAGCCACCAACTCTGGCCCTCCTTACAAAAAGTTTGGACACCCCTTCTAGCCCCAAATTGTTAAATGGCAGCAACTCAGTCATGATGCATTCTTTGCCCTACCTGAAGATGTTGGGGTTAATCTCAGACGTTCTCCATGAAAAGCATCTGTTCTATCACTAAGTCACTGTCCATCCTTCAGAAAACTTCAGACTAGAAATGGACTCATATTTCGAAAGAGTTTCTTTTCTTTATAGAATTGCCTTCCCTCAGCATTTTGGCATTTTTGTTGCAATGTGAGATGCAAGGTCCCATTAAAATAATACCACCCCATGACACAATAGTGTTACCCTTACCATTCTTGGGAGGGCGAGGAGAGGACTCTTTCCTTGGCCAATTCTCCTCAGAGCCTAATCCACTCTTTGGAAAGGACTTTTTGACCCATCTGTCACAAGTACAAACATAGCATTAGGGCAAATGTTTGGGCCTAGTGCCACCAAATAAATATATACAGTATAAAAATGAAAGCTTAAAGGTAATTGTCCCAAAGAACAAAAAACTTGAACAATACAGGTGAGGAAGGAGAGGACATAGAGAGTGCTTGACAAAGCAATTTAGGAAAACAACCCTTTCAGCAGAATGGAAGAGGAAAAGCTGACTACATAAATTGAAGCTAATGAAGAGAAGCACAAAGCACAGGCAATTTCTAAATGTGAGATGCTGAAGGGAAGATTTTTAAAAAGAAAAGAAGAAATAACTAAGGTAAAGATATGTGCAAGTGCAAACCTTTCAAATTCACTATTCAAAGCTTCACAGGGATGAGGAATATTTTAGCAACTCTTTTCTTCTCTCCTGAGAAGAGAACAATTAATTGTTTTTAATCATCTCTAGTAAAATATTCTTGGACCTGAAGCAGAACTTGGTACTCCTTTCTTTTAAGTTGATACGTACAGGAAAATTGCACAGCATTTCATTTATTTTGAAATATGAAGTCATTCTTATATAGCACAGCACTGGGTAGCGCTGTTGGCATTGCACTTTAATTTTGGCAGCAATTCAAAGAACCGTGTTATTTGTTCCACAAGCCCGAGGGTGTGTCTGACCTGTGCTTCTCAGGTATCAGCCATACACCTTTCTGAAGCCTCACAGCAAATTACTTTGGAAACTGAGGAAGATTGCAACATTATTTGTGATACAGCTGCCCTGAGGAACAAAGTTAAAGATCCCGGTGGGTGAAATCAGCCTTCCAAACAAATCTAAGCATCTCTTACACCAAACTGAAAATTGGTGCCTGACAAATACTCTGTTATTTCCCAATGGGCTCTCAAAATTGAGAGTGACTTGAAGTGTCTGAATAACAAGGAAAGGGAATGCAAATAGAGGAACAGAAGTGAAAAATCATATAACATCCAGCTAGAGTTCAGTCTAAGATATCGTCAGATTATCTCATCCATGCACTAGGAGTAAACTGTGAAGCAAGCAGGCAGGACTTCTGAATCAAGTGGAACTTCTGGTTCCTCAGGATTAATTTGCTCTTGTGACTCCACAGCAAAGAGTAAGAAGAGTCCAAGAAATAGCAACTTGACAAACACTCAGAAGATTATCATTCTCATCAATTTTCTGTACCCCACCATGCTGATAGTCCACAACAAGACTTCCTGCCCAGGCTTCTGTTGCTGTTTTTTTAAAGACAAAGGTCCCATTTTCTTCTGTACTTTTGTGTTTGTCTGCTTGTTGACTGTGGTTCTGTACAAGAGGCTATCAAGGCCTACACAGCTTTATACACTTTTCAGTGAATCCTGCACAGGAAATAGGTCATTCTACATCAATGTTTTATAAATCCTGCACTGCTCAATGTTTCCTGTAGCCTTTCTGGGTGAATCCTAGAATGGGATTCTGTAACCTTTCTGGGTGAATCCACAGACTGACATACATTCTAGGGAAAAATCCTATAGGATTTCACCTGAGATTTCTTTTTAAATGGGGCGCGGAAAATCCTCCCCTCACAAGAATCTCATTGTGAGAAGAAAACAGGACCCCCTCCCCTCCCCTCCCCCTTTCAGTCCAAGAACTAGAAGCTGCAAGAGTTACATCCCTATCAAGAGAGACCTAAAGGGTTCCAAAGAACATAATGTGTTTCTTGTTCTACCTGAACCTTTTGACAGTTACTCTCACAGCTAACGGGGCTTTACCCTCAAAGGCCTTCTGTCCGCCAGAAAGGCACGAGCGGTATAGACTAGAGATGGGCACGACTCAGAAAAATTTTTCGTTTTAGTTTTCGTTTTCGGCTAGGGGTCCGTTTCGTTTCATTTCCGTTTTCGTGACCTAATTTTCAAAATTTTTTGTTTTCGTTTCGTTACGTAACGAAAACGAAAACCGAAAATGAAAACGAAATTTTTTTCGTTTCTCCCCATTTAGCTCCATTGAGTGCTTTTCCAGTAACGAAAACCGAAAACTGGCTCAAAATTAGTCGTTTCGTTTCCGTTTTCGGTCCATTTTTGAACAGTTTTTCGTTTTTCGTTTCGTTACGTAACGAAAACGAAAAACGAAAACGAAAACAAAAATTGCGCTAAGTCGTGCCCATCTCTAGTATAGACAAAAGGATGGCTGCCTGAAAGAAACCAAGACAGTGCTGGAGAGGAGCAATGTCAGAAGGAGCAAAGTGACTCAAAGATGCAATGGCCAAAATGCAAATAAAGAAGAATAAGGTTTCATGGTTCCTCCTGACACAAATAAAAGTTTTTCAAAGCCTTGTTTTGGCTGACATTTTTAGGGAAGAATCAACAGGCAGGCATTGAGGCATGTAGCAGGACAGCCCAGACAAGGCATTTGCTTGCATTATTTGCCATTTGAGGTACTTATTGTCTTGATGGGGGGAATAATTTTGGCCAAGACAACCCTGTATTAAAGATAAAGCATCATCTGAAAATAATGAAAAAATATTGAAGGTATTCCTAAGAACTAACTAAATAAAAGTAAACATTTTGAGGAGATAATTGTTTTGCCATTCTTTCAAGCCCAAGATTTTGAACAAAGGGCAGCCATTCTGCTAAGACAATGTCAGAAGATAAAGGCAAGGCCTATAAGTTTGTTCAATGGGAATACTTTAACTAAATTGATCTATTTTTAAGATCTCTTTTATTTCTTTACTGCTGTTATAGTTCTGCTTAAATTTAGCTGAGTGCAGCTGTCTTATAAAGGAAGATACAGTATGCTGGTGAAATCTGAGTAATTTCCATTGTGAAACAGGATTAATTTTGCATTTCTGAGTATTCAAAACAAAAACAACACACAACTACCTGATGGATTCTAAAGTAACATATATGTGTCTAAATCCTGTTGCTTAGTGTAACAAACTGCACAAGAGTCAAGTTTGAGTCACTTCTATTGGTTGAAAAAGGCTTACTTCAATTGCATCCTAAGTTGCATTTAGAGTAGACACATTAAATATCTATTTTCTGTATCCATTTTAGGATACTAAATTGACATATAGTGTCTTACTGGTTATCAAAAGTTTTTAAAATAGTAGTAACTTTGATTTCAATTTTTACCAACCAGTATAGCTACTTATCATTCAATTCTTAGTGGTAAGAGTAGCAGACATATACAATGAATGGCCGTAAAGTATGCTATAATTTAAATATTGTGGATTATACCAGACAGTCCCAAATATGGATTCAGGGATCCCATCCAAAGTCAGAGAAAGTATCAAGATATAGTTCATACACTAGGTAATTCATATGGATTTCATCCAGTCAATCACATTTAAGCTAGAGAAACTAAATGTTATAGGTTCAGTTAAAGAGAATGCTTGGACCCATATGTCCTGAAAATAAAGGGAATATGGCTGATATTATAGCAATTAGTACTGATAAAAGACTCACTGTGTTTATTTCCTGAAAAAGTAAAACAGAGTGTGGTACGCAAAGTGAAATGGGGAAGCTTGAATTTCCCAATCAATTATGAAGTTTATCAGCCAATTGTTATCCCTCAGCTTCGATTTCCTCATCCGACCTTACCATGTGATGATAAAAATGAGAAGGGATGCACATGAGTTTGTGGAAGAAGAATACAAATGTGCTAAGTCTCCCTTCTGAAACACAGAGCCTCTAATCTAGTAATGGCAATTTGTACAGAAAAATATTTTCAGTTAACAGAGACCTGCCTGCCTAACACAGTCAGCCTTTGCTGCAGCTTGTAGACCTTAGGTTTGTATACACCCACTAATTACCACCTCAGATTTGACTTAACAGTGTCAACAAATTCAACAGAGCATGGAGAGAGACACATCAGGGGCCTCTTTGTTATGCCACATATTATTTTCTGGGAGTTTTGTTTTATTTTTATTTGTTTGTTCTTATTGCTGCTCAGGTTGGAATTGTTTCACATGAAAGAAGAGGGAATCATCATGTAATATGACAAGGGAATAGACTTTTGGAGAATACATGCAATTATTACCCATTGGCTCGTAACACATAATTAATATTTGTTCTAAACAGTGTAGGTGGAGCCTAATCTGGGGGAAGTGGTCCCTGCACTAAAGATTTTATGAAAAGCTTCTACTTCTTGAAAGACATCCAGAGATGGGCACAAACTGAAAAAATGGCAATTCATTTTGGTTCGGTTTGTTTTAGGGTATGGTTCGTTTTGTTTCGTTTTTAATGATTTTTTTTCCAAATTTCATTTTGTTGGTTCGTTTTTTCATTATTCGTTTTTCCCTGCTTTGTGAGATTTAATCCATTTGGCAGCACGTGGGTGGGGAAACATTTAAAAAAACAAAAAACACAGATGTTGACAACAACTCCACAAACTGGACTGGCACCATCCTCATCCTCATCATCCACATCCTCATCATCATATTCAATCATCAACGCATCATCCTTACAGGGTGGCGGCAGTGGCAGCAGCGGCAGCGAGGTGATCCTGGCCACTGTGGCAGGGGCTTTTTAAATGTTTTCCCACCCACGTGCTGTCAAATGGATTAAATCTCACAAAGCGGGCCGAACCTGGGGGCCGAACCTGGGGCCGAACCAGCACTGGTTTTATTTTTTATATTTTTTCTTTATTTTGGGGTGCCAACCTGGCCACCCGGGGGCGGGTGGATGCTCCTTTTTTATTATTATTATTTTGAATTTTTTTGTCGGCACTCCTTTTTTAATTTGTTTTAATTTGTTTTTATTTTATTTTTATTGTAATTTTTTTACTGTCGACTGCGGGGTAGGTCAGCTTTTTTTTTTTAAACCGGCCGTGGGCCAGGTCTGGTGTTCACGGGCTGGTACCGAGGCCCGTGCGCCAGATCTTTCATTTTATTTCTTATTTTATTTTTTACTGCTGATCACGTGCCCCGTGCTACAGCTGTAGCATGGGTCTGTCAGCTTCCCCCCCCCTTTTGCTGGCTATGGGCCGGTATTGGGCCCGCGCACCAAATAGTTTTTTGTTGTGTGGTTGTTGTTGTTTTTTTTTGTTTTTGTTTTGCTAGCCTGCAGGCTGGATCCGTGACCCAATGCTCATGGGCCGGTACTGGGGCCTGCACACCAGATCTTTTATTTATTTATTTATTTATTTATTTATTTATTTATTTATTCATGTACCGCTGACCACGTCCACCAGCTGTAGGGTGGCCGGTCAGCATTTTTTTCTGGTCGTAGCAAGGAAGACCAGACGGACCTCCCAGGAAGGACCAGCACCAGCAGGTAGGGGACATCTCTGGCGCCGCCATTAACCAAATGAACCAGTTTTTTTTTATTTCATTTCATTTCATTCTAAATCCACTCTCTGGGGTTTGTTATTCGTTTTATTATGTAACAAAATGAATACCACCCCAGGTATAATTGTTATCCATTTATCATAAATTAGTAAACTCTGGCCAAAAATAATGCAGAGAGTCCCTGCCTGTAAACTCAAGATCCAGAAGATTCCTGTTTCCAGAGGGCAGCCATGTTAAGCAGCAGAAGCCATAAAGAAGCTTTGTAGCATCAAAAGATTCTCAGACCTATCATGACCTCTCATGATCATGAGAGCCCCTATATTACCAGACTCGTGCATCTGATAAAGTATCCTGTCATTCAAAAAAGCTTACACCACACTAAATTGGTTCATATATAGGGTGTGACAAAATGGAAAGATTTCAGACAATCTCAAACCCTTCGGAATAATTCCCTGTGCCATTTCAGTCTCCTTTTCTTCCTTACAACAGCCATTCTGAAGGTAAATCTGATCAGATTTTATGGTTGCATTGAATGGGGCCTAAATTCAACCTCATTTCTTCAATATCTGCTGTTTCACTGCTTAAAATACTCTTAAGTGTAGTGTGGCATTAGGAACCAAACCATTCTCGATTATTAACACCCTCTGCTAAGATTCATATGAGTAACCATGAGAAATGAATGTCTCTGTCCTGGTAGCCCAGAGCAAATCCAAAGTGCTACTCATTAAATAGCCAAGAGACGAGATGGTATCCAGCTGTGAGTGACACAACCCTGCTCGACCCAGGGGAAATATATCTTGGATGGTGGCACTCCAGTGAGCATTAGAAATAGAGAAGAGTGGCAAGAGAAAATGTCGGGTGTTAGAGCTATCAGACAGCAGATGGTGAGATGAGGTAGAAGTGTAGATAATTTTCAGGGGGAGTTGATGTAGACCCGGGGTGCCCAAACTTTTTGTAAGGGGGGCCAGATTTGGTGGGTGAGAATGTGTCAGGGGCCGGTTGCTCCCCGACCCTGCCACCCCACTGCAAGTGTCAGTGTTAGCGGACATGGGGCAAAGGAGGGGGAGGGAGGGGTGGGCCAGCCAGCCGCGGGCCACTCAGAATGGCCTGAAGGGACGGATTTGGCCCCTGGGCCAGACTTTGGGCAGGCCTGATGTAGACTGTCTTTTTAAAAATGGTTGTTGGGAATGAAATAGTCTGCAAAAATGACAGACTAGAGTTGTAACAAAAATGGAGGGGAGGCTGCAAGGAGAGTGTTAAGAGAATGTCATGGTTGCTTCATGACAGCAGATATCAACGTGCTCCATTTGTCCTGCTAAGACCGGGGCTCCTGTCTATAGATCCATAGCACAGTATGGATGGATGGCCTCCACATTGCATTGATTATAGCCCCAGTGCAAAAAAAAAGTTAGTGGCAATGAGATATCTGTTGCATTGGTTTTGTTTTGTTTTTTAAAAACATTTTAAGCATATCCATTACAGGGCACTATTGGCTAAATTCTTCATCAAATTAGGGTAAGTGGAAATCAAACTGTATGTTAGGACCTTTCCAGGCTCCTCAAAGAATTGTCAAGTTTAGAAAATCTGGAAAAGCACACAATATTTCAGGAAAGAAATGGGACCCTCTTATACAGCGTGGAAAAGAGTTCTGTTTTCAGAACATGCATTTCCCCAAGTTCCCTCCACATGGTAATAAGCTCTTGCACCTTTGTTATAGAGGGAACATCAACACTCCATAGGTTAGCTATCTGCAACATCCTTTCCTCCCATAAAATTATTTCTTTACAATATAAAGGAATACAACACCTCCAAAAAAGAAATGATGTTTAGTCAGAGAGGAGCACCAAGATTATCTAACAAAGTATTGCCCAGATCCCTACTATTCTCCCCTTAATGTTTATGCCATTTGCTGCAGTTAATTGCAGCTAACTGACAAGGTGTCAGTACCCATCTCTGTTGCATGCTTGGTAACAAACTCAGTTGCACAACCAGGATGTGCCGATGGTACCTCGCTAATTAGTCACAAGGAGCTGTGGCAAGTTGCAAACACCTTATGCAGACACCAATAGGAATCTGTTCATCATTGAAAGCTCATGGCAAGTATTATACCTCTAAAATATAAATATATAAGTGCCAGAATAGAGATGCCATGGAGCAGCTTCCTTAAGAATGGACCAAAACATCATCTGAAGCAAAAGCTTTAAACTGGCCTTAAGAATGCATATTGTACAATACTGTATATTTTTCAGACTAGATGGACAGCTCAGTGGTTTAGGTATCTGGCTGTAGAGCCAGAAGCTGGGAGTTAAGTTCCTTGCCATACTTTTAGTGAAAAGAGCCAACCTATGTGACATTAGCCAAGCTTCACAGTCCCAGTTACAGGGAATGGTAAACCTTTCTGTATCTTTTCTACCTGAAAAACCCTGAAAGGGTTGCCATAAGTCAAAATTAACTTGAAGGCATATGATTATTATAATATATTCTCAGATCCACTGTATAGCATACAATTGTGAACTTTATGGTAGGCTATTATTTGAAAGATAGAAGTATGTAAACTATAGGTTACCAAGAATGTTTCAGATAAAGAGGGTGACCAGTAGAGATGAGCATGAAATGAAAAACAAAACACTGTTTCATTGTTTCACTACACAACAGATCATTTTGTTATGAAATGAAATGAAGCAACTTTTTTCCTATAGAAATGAAACAATTTGTCTTAGACGAACCAAATTTTGGGGGTAGCTTCTCTGGACTCTTTCCTTTAAGCTTCCCAACTTTGGAAAGGTTTGGAGTTCAGGGGGCTGAGCTATCAAACTCCAATGGGGGTCCCCCCAGGATAAAATCATTTGTAATTATTAAGGGAAGTGCTTAATTACTCCTCCATGGGACAGCAATTAAGCACTTCCTGAATTGATTACAAATTATTTTCTCCTTGGTTCTCCCCAGAGGATCCCCCAGCAGAAAGGGGGTCTCCCAGGAGAATTATTAAGGGAAGTGCTTAATTGTCCCCCACAGGGAAGTGATTAAATGCTTCCTTTAATAATTATGATTGGTTTCCTCCTTGGGAACCCACCTTGGAGTTAAATAACTCAGTCCCCTCAACCTCTCCAAATTTGGGGAATTAAAGGGAAGAGTACAAAGAAGGTATCCCAAAAATTTGGTGCCTCTAGGACCCAGGGAAGACATTATATAATTTATTTATTTATTTATTTATTTATTTTCAAATTTCTATACCGCTCCTTCTTCCCAGAACGGGAACTCAGGGCGGTTTACAAGGAAAAATTAAAAACAAGGAACATCAAAGCAAAAGCAATCATTATGAGAAGATAAGGCGGGGTAAAAATAAATCAAAAAGAAGGAAGAAAAAAAAAACCTCTAGTCATTATTAAAGGCATCACTGAAGAGTAAGGTTTTTAGACCTCTTTTAAACGACGCCAGCGATGGAGCCTGTCGCAGTTCACTCGGCAAGGTATTCCAGCTGGACGGACCCACCACCGAGAAGGCCCTCCCGCGAGTACTCGCTTTGCGGGCCTCCTTCGGGGGGACCGTCCGGAGTGAGAGTGCCAAAGATGATCGGGTGGGTCGGGCCAGATTAAGTTGTCGGTGAAGGCGCTCTGCCAGATAATCAGGGGCCAAGCCATGGAGGGTTTTGTAAACCAAAACCAACACCTTGAACCTTATTCGGGAGGCAACGGGCAACCAGTGGAGGCGAGCCAGGATGGGGGTGATGCGGTCAAACCGACGCGCACCAACCACCAGCCTGGCCGCCGCATTCTGGACCCGCTGCAATCTCCGAACAAGGTTCAAGGGGAGCCCCATGTAGAGAGCGTTGCAATAATCCAGCCTCGACGTGACCAGTGCCTGTACCACTGTCCTCAGGGAGCTCTCGTCCAGGTACGGGCGAATCTGGGCGATAAGCCTAAGGTGGTAGAAGGCCGACCTGGTCACGGCTGACACCTGGGGTTCCAGGGTCAGACCCAGATCCAGGACGACGCCCAGATTCCTCACTCTTTGCGCCAGCTGGAGGGCGGACCCGCCCAGACTGGGAAGAGGGCCACAGTACCCTTCGGGGCCGCCCCCGAAGAACATAACCTCGGTCTTTCCCGGGTTGAGCCTGAGTCTGTGAGTCCTGGTCCAGTCCAGAACTGCAGCCAGGCAGCGATCAAGGGTCTCGACGGCCTCCACTGCACAGGTGGTAAAGGAGAGATAGAGCTGCGTGTCATCAGCGTACTGATGACAGCAGACTCCAAAACTCCGGATGATCTCAGCCAACGGCTTCATATAGATGTTAAAGAGCATTGGGGAGAGGGACGACCCCTGAGGCACCCCACAAGAGAGTGTCCAGGGAGCCGACAACTCACCCCCCAAGCTCACTCGCTGGGTGCGGCCCTCAAGGAAGGAGCGGAGCCAGCGAAAGGCCAGACCTCCGATCCCCACCTCCGAGAGTCGCTCCAGCAGGATACCGTGGTCGACGGTATCGAAAGCCGCTGACAGGTCGAGAAGGACCAGCAGGGTAGAGCAACCCCTGTCGGCCCTCCTCAACAGATCATCGTGCAGAGCGACCAGGGCCGTCTCCGTCCCATGACGCGGCCTAAACCCAGATTGGAAAGGATCCAGGACATGGTTCTCCTCCAGGAACGACTGGAGACGCAGGGCGGCGACTCGCTCGACTACCTTGCCCAAAAAGGGAACATTGGCTATGGGACGATAGTTGGACATATCGTCCGCAGCCAGGCCAGGTCTTTTAATAATGGGCTTCACCACCGTCTCCTTCAGAGGAGCGGGAAGGATCCCGTCCCTGAAGGAGGCCGAAGCAATTAGCGAAGCCCATTTTGGCATGCTCCCCCCTGCGATCTTAATCAGCCAGGACGGGCAAGGGTCGAACGGAGAAGCCACTGGCCTGCAGTGTCCCAGGGCCCTGGAGGCATCCTCAGGTGTAACAGGCCCAAACTCAACAAACCGGGGCGACCGAGGCGGCCCAGTACCGGCCACGGCGGGGACTGGGTCAGGGCAACCGGCATCCAGCTCGGAACGGATGGCCTCTATCTTAGATCTAAAATAGGCTGCGAACGACTCACTAGTGAAATCACTAGGAGGAGGCCCAGGTGGACCAGGATTGGTGAGGTCTCGAACCACCCGGAAGAGTTCTGCCTGGCGATTCGAGGCCTCACCAATTCTCAGGGCAACGAATGATCTCCTAGCTGCCCTTATCGCTCGGGAATAGCGACTGGTCAACACCTTAACTGCAGCCCAATTTGACGCCGTCCGAGCATTCCGCCATCTGCTCTCTAGCCTTCTCCGCTCTTGCTTCATTGCCCACAACTCCTCGGTAAACCAAGGTGAGGAGCGGGCTCGGCATCGGATCAGGCGCTTGGGGGCGATCCGGTCCACTACCCCAGCCACCTCCTCAAACCACCTATCGACCAGGGAGTCGACCGGATCGTCATCCAGCCCGTCTGGCAAAACCCCCAGGGCCTCCGAGAACCGCACAGGGTCCAGGAGGCCTCGGGGGCGGGCCCAGATGGAAGGGCCCTGCTCCCCGCGGGGTGGGGTGGCAATAGACAGGGAAAAGGTCAGCAGATAGTGATCTGACCATGACACGGGACGGGTAAGCAAGCCCCTGACCCCCAGATCAAAGCCCGTCGACGTGGAGGCAAAAACCAGGTCCAGGGTGTGTCCTCCCTTGTGAGTGGGACCGATGGCAAATTGGGACAGGTTCATGGAGGCCATGGACTCCATGAACTCCAGAGCTGCTCCAGTCAGCCCAGCCTCGGCATGCACATTGAAATCCCCCAACACCAGAAGGTGGGGGGATTTCAATAGTGCCGCCGAGATGAACTCAGAGAGCTCTGGGAGGGATAGGGCAGGGTCGCGGGGAGCCCGGTACACGAGCACTATCCCAAACCTGTCCCTCTGTCCCACCACAAGGTGGAGACACTCTAAGCCTGGACTCACCAGCGTTGCGGATCTGCTGACATGAAAAGAATCCCTATACACCATGGCCACCCCACCCCCCCGCCCCCCGGCCTGCCCAGCTGCTGCACACAGTAGCCCTGGGGGAGAAGGAGAGAGAGGGAAGCCCCTCCCCCCTCCCCCACCCAGGTCTCCGTGAGAAATGCCAGGTCGGCGCGCTCATCCACGATCAAGTCGTGGATGACAGGGATCTTATTATGCACCGACCTGGCATTGATCAGCAAGCAGGACAGGCCGGGGGAACAGACGGGATGGATCCCTGACATGTGGCAGTGAGCCAGCGGGTCAGAAAATCCGTACAACATAAAAATGGGATCACTCTGTTTTCAATGCATTCCTATGGGAATTTGTATAAAGCAAAATATGCTTAACATAATTTAATTTGGAACGAATTAATTCCTTTATACAAGGTACCACTGAATATTAAGAATGTTAGATAAAACTTTACTAAAACAGACTTGGAAGCAGCAAAATGAAAACCACACTGTTTTCAAAACCTCTCCTAGACAGTCTGTCACTAAGGAGAAGCCTGCCTGAAGAGAAAACTCTTTGCTTGCAGTGGGGCAGCAAAGATGGAGCCAATCTGGCCTCCTTTGGGAGGGCATTCCAGAGTCTGGGAGCAGTGGCAAAGAAGGCCCTCTCCTGTGTCCCTACCAAACATACCTCTGAAGGCAGGGGGACCTATAGAAAGGCCGCTCCTGATGATAATGCCTGGGTAAGTCAAAGAGGGAAATATGGTATTTGAGATAGCTGGGACCCAAGCCAATTTGGGCTTTATAAATAAAACTGTCACTTTGAGGTGGGGGGAGGGGGAATAGGCCACCAGTGGAGCTGTTGTAACAGGGATGTTTTGATGTCCCTGTTTTCAGTGGTTAACAATATAGTTAACAATATGGCTGCAGTATTTTGGTCCTATGGACATTTCTGAACACCTTCCAGAGGCAGACCCATGTAGGGTGTGTTACAGTAGAAAGTGATACGATGTAAAGAAACATGCACTTACTGATGTTCCTCATGTAAATTGTTTCCACAACTAATTAAATAGGGACATTTCCACCAACTATACTCAAAACCAGTTTTCCTATTTTCTCATCACAGGTTTTCAGCTTTGCCAATACAGATGCTTTGTGCTGATCCAGCAACAAGAATATGTTGTGCAGCTGCATCCACTCATCCATGTACGGGGAAATGTGAATCTGGCAATGTTAACAATTGTGAGTCGCCGGTTGTATTCGATTCATTCTTTTTAAAGGCACTTGAGTGGTTCGTGTGTTTTTTGTGCATAAACGATAAATCCTCAATGTGTAGTCACCATTAATATTTTATTGAATGAACATTTCTACTTTGGAGGAACATAAATAAAGGATTTCCATGTGAACAGAATTGTTAAAAATGAAAAAATGTTTTGTCTTGTATAAGAATGAGCAGCTTAATGTCAGGATCAGCTTTATGAAAATGGGGGGTGGGGGTGTAGCCCTGGTTGGAGCTTGAGTAACCCCAAACGAATCACAACAATGCCAACAACAGTAGTCTTTTACCCATGCAATGGTTTTAAAAATGCACTATACAGATGCATACCAAGAACATCCCTAAAGTAAACCTGTTGCAGAAATTGGTCTAGGCTCAGACTGACTATACAGTAAAAATTATTGAAGTCAAGCACTGCCTTTGTGTACACTGCTCAAGACAAAGATTTTTTAAAATGCCTGTATTTTTTTTAAAAAATGCAGTGTTAAAAATTGCAAAGTTACATTTAAAGTAAAAACAGCATAGACAGCATCCAATGAGAAACCGATATGCAATAATTCATGAAGAGATTTCTGAACAAGGACTGAGTACTTTCCTTTTAAAAACACATTGGCTAATTAGATCACCAATCCATGGATGCCTCTGCTATCACCCAACACCTTTGTGTGTCTCTGTGTGTTTCTCTCTCTGTGTGAACACACATGAATGGCAGTGGTTATGCCAATTTTAACTATGTTTTCTAAATTCTAATTCCTTCTGAGTTTATTATTCACAACACATACATACACCACACACATATCTGAACTCCAGACGTTGCCTGCATAGATACCTTCCAGTTGACAGCAAAGAGTTCTCAGGTCAAATGGATTGTGTTCAGGATAGCATAGCCATAAGAAACATGCTAAATTTAGATTCTCATGAAGTTGTTTCTTCTGCGTCATGGTTCCCAGTGTCTGTCTCTTAAAGTGAGAACAAAATATGAAAAAGCCCTACCCTATCATAGCTAGTCTGATCCGCCTTTGGCACAAAATGATGGGGATGTTCTCATTGTTTTGTTGCAGTTTTTACAGTCCCGCATGCTGTTTGGAGATGACGTGACTGGGAAGGACCTTTCTGGGCTGAACTGACTGTCAGTGTACCCCACACTAACCAATAGTTTCCTATTGCCTCTGAATTCAAAGATAGCCCCACCTGTCTGCTCTGTGTCTCCTTTCCTCACCATTAAGTCTGTTGCTGAAGGTGGCCACATTTTAGCTTTCTGTTTATCTGTTTACAATTGTAAGTAAAGATATGTTTTTATTCTTTCTCCTATAAGTGTCTCAGAGTGAGTTACTGAGATTGCAAGGGCCAATCAATGAGAAAATGGGTGCCTTACTCTAAGGAACTTGAAGCTAATATGTTCTATGTAGCGATGGCGTTTCATTTCTCCCCCTCCCATTTTGTTTCATTTGTTACAAAACATTTTTTAAAAAAAATATTCATTTCACATTTTGTTTTGTTTCATTTTGTGTTTTTTATTTTTTATTTTTTATTTATTTTTGATTGCACTGGCCAGCTGGCCTGGGGACCAGGTTGGTGCATTTTTAAATGATTTTATGTTTTTATTTATTTATTTCTTGTGCCAACCAGCTGGCCCACAGGCCGGGTGGGTGCAGCTTTTTAAAAAAAATTATTTATTTTTTCTTGTGTTGACCAACTGGCCCACGGGTTGGGTTGGCATTTTTTTATTTTTTTATTTTTCTTATCTCATACCGACCAGCTGGCCCACAGGCTGGTTTGGTGCATTTTTAATTTATTTTTTCTTGTAATGACCAGCTGGCCCATGGGCCAGACCGGTACATTTTTTATTTTTATTTTTCTCTTATCTCGCACTGACCAGTTGGCCCACGGGCCAGGTCAGCACATTTTTTATTTTTTATTTTTTTTATCTCGCACCAACCAGCTGGCCCACAGGCTGGGTTGGCACATTTTTATTGTTATTTTTTTTTAAATCTCTCACTGACCAGCTGGCTTGTGGGCCAGTTCGGCACTTTTTTAATCACCTGCTGACCAGCTGGCCCATGGGCCATTGGCACTTTTTTGTTTACCCATGGTGGTGTTTTATAGAAGAAACAAAATGGTTGGTTTTACAAAAATGGCCATTTCATTTTGTCTGTAATCTGTAACAAAATGCTGCTTCATTGTTTCATCTTGTTTTGTTTCATTTTGTTATGTAATGAAACAACGAAACAGCATTTTGTTTATTGTTTTGTGCCATTCCCTAGTTCTGTGAATTCTTGTGCTTCTGGTGTGCATCTAGAGGAATTTAACCAAATATTCAAATCTCTATGGTGATGTCTTCCACTGTGACCAAAATATCTTTGCAAAAAATGTTTGCTTTGCTCCCATATAACAGCACCGCTTTGGCATTTCACTTACTGGTAAGTAAGTGGGCTAGAATATGGCGATTTGTTGTGGTTTCAAAGATTTTGAAACTTCCTTCCAGTGATATGAACAAAAAAAACTGTGTAAAAAGGCAAAGCAAATCATGCTGCTTATATACTGTTCCATGGCACTTAAAGCACTCTCTTAAAGCTTAAAATTAAATTATGCAGGCTACACATTGCCCCCCTCCCAGCAATCTGGATACTCATTTTACTGACCTTGGAAGGGTAATGTCTGAGTCAACCTTAAGCTGTCTACTTGGGACTGAACCTCAGGTCATGAGCACAGTTGTGATATAGCAGTTTAACCACAGCACCACAAAGCTCTCATGTAGGTGGTGACTGATAATATTCCTTAAAACCCAAATGTCAGCAATACACAGAAAATGAAATAAAACTCCCAAATATAGTGCTTATGTTAGTTTTCTCCTACCTTGACCTCCTAACACAGTCCAAGTGTCACCGATGAATAACATATGACGTATAATGCTCTGGCATAATAATGGCAATTACTGATACATTATATTGTTTTCAAGCACGTCCTTGCAACAGTTTCTTGTAATTTTGCCTTAGGATTAGTAACAAATCCAGCACTGTGGTGCATTCTAATAGAACTCAGCATGCACAATTTCCCATGCAGATTGAATCTCTGCCCAAATTCTGCTAATCCTTTGATTGCTCTCAGGAGAAACGTTTGGTTATCTGCAGTGTTCTTACCACAATGGCTATTTGTAAAGCTAATAACAATCCTCAGAGCGACTAGGAATACAGACCTTAAACCTGCTCTTTGGCCTATTTAAAAAGTAACCCACATCAGGTCCAGATTGTCAGTCACAAAGCCATCTGGAGTGACTGCTCTCTCGTCTCCCTGTGGCCCTTTCCGCTGACAACAGGACAGGATAACAGCTGTAACACAGTTTCAGCAACCAAAAGTCACTTTGAGGAGACCCCTTAATAAAGGCTTAAACGGAGCTTACAGAAGCCACATGGCAGCTGCTGAAGCAAGAGGCATGAACCCCGTCTTCCTTCAGAAAAGACAATCTCTGCATAGCAAAGTTTTTCATGCAAGCCAGCACTTTGCAATGCCAGAATTCCAGCTGAGATGGAGAGCCCCCAAGTGTAGACAAAGCTCTGCTATTCAGACCTGCCACTCTTCATGCTACTAAAGTGATATCAGAGGGAATAGAGCATCCTCATACTGTATGTTTAGGCAGCCTCTATACAGAATCCCTGAAAGGGCTTTAAAATATAGCATGCAATTGCCCTTGGTTTTAATTATTCAAGAGAAAGCATATTGATTCTAACAACTATGCACAAAACGTTTAACCCTCCTCACCCTTCCTCTCCCAAGGTTCACCCTTGCCATGCGTGGGACCTTAAGAAAAAAGGCTTCCATGAATTTCACACTCACGTGTGTTGGGGTGGTGGATATGGTGTAGGTATGTTAGAAGGGGAACAGGAGTATAAATGTTGCTTCCTGGGACATGATGGTTGGGGCCTTGTGTGTAACTCTGTGAAAGTCAAACTACAAAGGCAGATGTACGGTGTACCATGAATATAATATTTAGTTGGTCCACACTAAATAAGAAGATTAAAGGGAGGCATAGCAAAGAAATACAAGTGGATGGTGTGCATATAAAGTATTCCAGATTTGGTATTAGAGCAGTAGATGGGACTCCTAGTATCATCTGCATTTGATGTATTCCCCTTGTCTTCCCCACCACCTGATATCTGTCCATTTTGATTCAAGATGGTAGGGATTTTTCCCATAGACTTCTGAAGGGTAAGCAAAAACTCTACCATTGAACTATGGTCCTTCCTGTACAGGAAGAACTAGAAAAGGTTGCTGTGCAATCCTAGGAGCCCACTACCAGTCAGGGGGCAGCATTTAGCTCACCAGTGATCTGAGTCATAGGACTCCATGTGTTTATACAATGTGCCATCCTGGTACTGCAAGTACTCCGGATTACTGAATGGCAAGGAATCCAGCATGCAATGGTGGGTAAGAACATATATGGGGAAAGTGTTTGTGCTCATTGTCCTTACTCATCACCTATCCACATTGCACATAATCTATGGCAACCATGTGTGGAGAAAGAGGAAGAGGAAACCAAGTGTGGAGAAGTGTGGTCTAACGTATAGTTATGATGGGAGTTTTGCTGTGGTTTTTAATGTGGGGACACTTAGAATCTGGTCTGTTTTACCAGCTCAGGACTTCCCCCTCATCCTTTGGCATGTGATTAAATTCCTCTAGTTATGCAGCAAAAGTGCAGGAATTCTTACAGTAGAACAGCTCACTCATTTTTTCACTCATCAACTGGCACTTATAGTTTCTTCTCAACAACTCAGTCTGAGACATTAGTAGCAGAAAGAACAAAATGTTTCATTTACTTACAAAGAAGAAATCAAACAGCAAAACAGTCATACATGGCTGTCTGTTTCTACAACAGACTGTTTCCAGCAAGCTACTAACTGCCAGCAGACAATAGAGAGGGGGAATGACTCCAGAGGAGAGAGATGGGACTGTCTTTGAATTCAGAGGCAAGGCAGAAACAATTGGCTACTATGTAAATAGATTGACAGCCACTAAAGCCCAGAAAAGTCTTTCACAGCAAACCCACTAAAGGCAGCATTTAAGGTTGCAAAACTATAGCAGAAACAAGGTTCTTATCCTCTCCTGGGTACACTTGCAATCAAGGCATTTGTTTCATTTATTTATTTATTTATTTATTTATTTATTTATTTATTTATTTATTTATTTATTTATTTATTTATTTAAAATATCTTTACTCTGCCTTTCTCCATAAAAGGACCCAAGGCAGCTTACATCATGAACCAATGGGTGGAAACTCATCAGAGGGAAAGCTAACGTGGAAATAAGGAGAAATTTCCTGACAGCGAAAGCCATTAAACAATGAAACAGCTTGCCACCCGATGTTGTGGGTACCCCATTGGGGGAGGTTTTCAAGAAAAGATTGGACAGCCATTTATCTGGGATGGTATGTGGTCTCCTGCCTTTGGCAGGGAGTTGGACTAGAAGGCCTCCAAGGTACTCCAAGATACTATGATCAAAATGAGTTCTCTCATATCTAAGTCAGATATGCCATAACAAAAACACACAAGCTTCTGTTTGCCCCAGTATCTAACATCTTTTCCTTTTGGAAGCAAATTCATAGTCAGGTAATACAAAGCCATAACTAATAATAGACATGCTCACTGTTCTGTTAAGATTATGGCTTCAGTATTTTTGCAGTCTTCCAACAACAGCAATAGCTGTTATTTTCTAAGACTGCATGCTGCGCTTCCCAACAATTACAGTTAATCGGTCTTGTCTTACTCTTGGACTTTTCTTCCTTTTCACTTCTTTGCTTTTTAAATACTTGAAAGTTGATGTGCCTTGCATGCTGAATTCACACAGTTATTCAGACAGGGCTGGATCAAGATGTAGCTGTTTTGATTAGAACCATAGTAATCAACTATTTCAATGAGACGTCTTCCTGTTTAGCCAGATCTGGATCTAGCCATTTCCAACAAACAATAATAAAAATGACATCCACTCTAAGGTGCTGCTAAGTCTCATGCTGAGAAGGTAATGTTTAACTTTCTGTGCTCTGAAATCTTCCAATTATGTCTCAGGATTTGGAACTTATTATTGTTTGGGTGTGATGCCTCCTCTACTCTTCCAACACCCTCTATATTTTTACCAACCCTCCCCCAAAAAACAGAGGAAGAGGATCGGACTTTACCTGGTCCGCCTATCGTTGCCAGAGCAGCACATAGAATAATGGTGACCACCATGAGTTTAGAAGGCTGGAAGGACCTGGTCATGTGAAAAGTCTCGGCTGATGGTCAGGCCCAGGCAGGATCATGTGACACGGGGCAATATGGGCCAACTTTGTGAGCTCAGAGGGTAGGAAGGGGAGAAATAAAAGGGGAAGCCACAAGCAGCAACCTCTCTTTGAATGACACCCCAGGAGATCCTTTCAATGAGCAAGAACTGGGTGTTCCTGAGGGACCTTGAGGAACACGGGAGCATCAGGTGGTAGATGGGGCCCCTTGGTGCAACTGATCTGACCCAATGACTCAACCACTATCCCAAGTCTGTAATTTTGGAAACTGGAGCAAATTTGGTTCGGCACTTTTATTCACAATATCATAGGTATTTGATTTCCTGGTATCCAACAACACAGAGGAAATGAGTGTTTCTGGATATCTAAACATGGCATCCAGGTACCACATCATCTAAGTCTAGAAAGGGCACATCACATCATCCATCACCATTGGAATGGTTGATCTTCTGCCATATAACTGCCATTTATATATAACTTCTGCCATATATCTGCCATTTATATAAAATATTTTATTCAGAGCATCTGAAGAAAGTAGCAATTAAAATGTCTTGCAATAATACTTGTATGTTTAATTTTGTTCATTACTATAATAAGTATGTGTCAGTCTTTCTGGGAAGCAGAACAAGTCTAATGCTTTAAAATTATCTGCCTCTCCGCCTTCTACGTAATTTCTTGCTAGCTCTATCTTTTATTTAAAATATTCTGTTTTGTTACACACAGACGCAGACACACACAGACACACACTTTTAAGAGTGATTGACAAATTGAATGATGAATAGACATATTGAATTAATTAAGCAAACATTTTAGCCTCTCATCAAAGCAAAGTGTGCTGCTTATATTCTGCTGCAGAGAGCTTAAAGCAATTTACAGTTTAATTCTGCAAGCTACACACTGGCCCTCCGCCAATGAGCTGGGCTCTCTGAAGGATGGAAGACTGAGTGAACTTCAAGATGACTACCTCAAATTGAACCAAGGTCATGAACAGAGTTTTGGAGGCAGTACAGTACAGCAGTTTAACCAAAAGTATATCTGTAGCTATATATAGATACAGCTACCTCCTTCCTTTGTTCAAATGGTGATAATTAGAATGAAGTAATGAGTGAATAAGGGAAGTGCCTAGGGCTGTCACCTATACTTTTCATGCAATAGTGTGGAGCACTACTTGTGCAATGCTTTTAATCTTAACTAGACTGTGGTACAGTGGACCCTCGTATAATAAACAGTTTGTATAACATAAAATCTTTACAACATAAAACATTCCGGAGATAAGGGAAATTTGCTTAACAGAATCACCTATGGGTGAATCCGTACAACATAAAAATTAGGAGTTACTCTGTTTTCAATGCATTCCTATGGGAAATTTGTATAAAGGAAAATTTGCTTAACATAATTTCATTTGGAATGAATTAATTTCTTTTTGCAAGGTACCACTGTATTTTGATTTGGGTATCATTTATTTTGGATTTCCCTTGATACTAATGCTTTACAGAGATTTTTCCCCCTATAAGTTACAATTGCTAGATAATAATATTTGTAACATCAAAATAATTAACATTTGAGGCAGAAAGGCATCTCAAATTTAGAACTTCCAGAGTGCAACAATCCTTTTATGCACTTTTTTAAACTCCTGATTTGAACTGCTGATTTGTTTTGGTTAGTTTTGACTATGAACTCTATTTCCTTGTTTGGTTGTCTGTTTTTAAACACAAGAATTTAACTCGTAAACATTTTTTTTTTATTTTAGAATATTTTCCCCCACCTTTCTCCTTGGAAAAGGACCCAAGGTGGGGGATAATATACAGCCAAGAACATTTAAGACATATTCAAGTTTAAGAACAGGGAATTAGAAGAGGCATCTTACAACAATTAAAAGGCATCATTAAAGCTAAAAAGAGCATGTAAACAGTTAAAAGAAAAAAAAAACCATTATCAAGGATGGAAACTAACATGAAAAATATTGGTGTTCCTCCATAAGATCCTCCATAAGTCAATGCAATCATGCATGGTAGAGTCATATAAAAGTCACATAACAGATAGTCCCCCACTCAGTGAAAGCTTGCCTGAAGAGGAAGGTCTTTTCCTGCTTCTGGAAAGACAGCAGAGTTGGGGCAGTCCTGGCCTCCAGTGGGAAGGAGTTCCAAAGTCTGGGAGCAGCAACAAAGAAGGCCCTTTCATGTGTTCCCACCAGACATACCTGTGAAGGTGGTGGGATATACAGAAAGGCCTCTCCTGATGACCTTAGCACCTGAGCTGGTTCATACTACCAGATTCAATCTTTGAGGTAGCTGGGGCCCAGACTATTTAGTGTTCTTTGAATTGTACCCGATAGCTGATTGGCAGCCAGTGGAGCTGCTTTAATAGGGATGTAATGTGGTCTCTGTACCCTGCCCTTGTCAGCAATCTGGCTGCTGCATTTTGGACCCCTTGAAGTTTCCTGAGACTTTGCCCTCCCACGGTGAATAAATATGTTGGGGATTAACTGGGCCACACTTTATTAACAAACATTATAACGCAGGTCTCAACTACCTGAAAACTTCAAGAGGGGCCTGCCGCCACACAGGTTCAAGTTGGGTAAATGGGGTCTCCTGGGACCCCTCCGACTGAGGAGCTTTTGGTCGAGTTCTACCCCCTGGTGGGACCTCCGCTGCCTTCCCTCCCAGCGCTGTGATCTCCCGATCGGCAGCATATTGGGCTGAATGTCAACGGAGGGGCTCTTTGAATTGTACCTACAAGCTCCATTCCCTCCTCCAGCTGCCAGTGTGACCATAAGTGACAAACTCCAGAACTGGGTTACCACCCACAGATACCAGCATGGGATAGGTGGAAAAAAAACCCCGCCCCACAGTGCCAATTCTGGAGCGAGTCAAAAATTCCTATCCTGCCCCGTAAAAGCGACCAGTCAGACTCACGCTAGTACATTGCAAATGCGGTGGGTGGGTGGGGAACGCGCCAAGCCGCCAAAGAGGCTGTGCTGTGGCCGGGAGCTGCTTTTATAGAGTAGCCCCACCTGTCATCCAGGAACTCTGGCCCTTTCCCCGTCTCATGCTATTTGCCGGGGAAAGGGCAAAGAAGCTCTGGGCAGCAGACTCGCTGCCTCGGAGCGAACATTCTATCAGTTGCCCCACATAGAGAGCATTACAGTAATCTAGCTGGGGCATCACTAGGGCCAGAGCAGATTTCTAAAGAAATGAGCATAACTGGCATACTAGCTTTAATGGTGCAAATGCACTCCTGGCTACAGCTGTGACCTGGGCATCTAGGCTCAAGGACGAGTCCAGGAGCACCCCAAAGCTGTGTACCTCTTTTTCCAATTGGGGGATATACCCATTCAGTAAATTTTCATCTCTATTCCTTGATCTCCTTTTTGACTGAGAAAAGCTACTTTGACTGTTGCTTTGCTACCAGATGAATGAGATAAATATAAATGTATGTGTTGAATAAGTCAATAAGAGAAGCAGATTTCTACCCCAAAAACAAGCACATTCTCATTTTAGAGTCCAGTTTAGCTTTTGTGTAAATGATGCCAATGTTCATTTTTTTTAAAGTGTTAATTTACTAAGAGACATGAATGACTACAGAGCATGGTAACACCAAAAAAGAAAAAAGAAACCTTAAGGAAAAAAAGTCACTAGAAAGAGTGATTGGAATGTGCTTTTCTTCCATAAACGCATCAAAAATCACTCAAAAATAATCATTAGTAAGGGCTTTGATATCTATATTATCTAATGATTAATGTTGTTATAAGAGCCATAAGATGTATTAATAAATAATAAGTATATTGTTAGGACTAGATGTTATTATCTCATTATTTTTTCATTATTAGATATGAGAACTCTGGGGAAACATGGGGTAATGTGGATATCATTTTATTTTTTTATTGTAGACAAAAAACTAGTGTATGGTAGAAAAGAGGAGATAACAGTTACAAAATATTCCGTGCTATTTAAAGTCATCATAGCGAACATGCAACATTAAATGAGAAAGAACAGTATAACTAACCCATGGCAAAAAAATTCAGAAAACAAATTCCATTATGTTCTGTGCAGGTAAGAATAATAGCACTTAACATAACTAAAAGACTTACCATGCTAGAGCAACGTACAACCTGTGTAGGCCCATTAGAACCAATGGATCTTATGGTGGAGTTAACTCACCAAATCCCCACTAAATCAATGTACATACTCTGTGCCATGAGACTTTTGTCCTCAAAGCCTCATGGCACAGGGGTTAAACTGCTGTATTGCAGCCAAAACTCTGCTCACAACCTGGGTCCATTCCCAAGTAGCCAATTTAAAGGTTCTTTTATTGTGTGTTGCACATACATACTAGCTTGGTACCTTCATCCTGTGGAGGAGGTCAAGAATTCAGTTCCCTATTGTGTCTCTATTGGCCTAGCTGCACGTTCCCAGACCACTCTCAGAAGAAAAGGAATGGTAAGCTACCCCTGATTCTTTTATGGCTTAAAAAAGCCTGGATGGATTTTCAGAATCAATTCCCATTGAAAATATGGAATTCAGCCGCAAACACCAGTCCATGTGGGTTCTACATATGGAAGTGGGGAAGGGATTCTTGTCCTTTTCCTCAGAAAGCAAATAATCCTGAGATTGTAATTGGCAGTTAGATGTGCTTGTACTGTACCTGCATTTGCCTTCTTCCCTGTATACAATCAAGCTAGTTGGAAGGATTTGCAACAAAGGTTCCTGCATATACTTTCCAAATTAATCATTGACTCATGGCTTTTCCTGCAGCAGCACCGGACAGGATGTCTTTTAAAGCCAAAGCTTGCATTTTATAGGATTTGGGAGCAGGGCAAGGGTGGATTTGATTTAAATCAAATTGGCTTCAATCACATTTTAAATCACAATTTAAATTTTACAGCTCTGATTTTTTTTGATGAATTAAATTAAGCATTCAATATTTATTTCAATCATGATTTCAATCAATTTCATTTTTTTTAAAGAAAATCATTGATTTTCATCCACCCTGCAAAGAACAAAGAACACAGGGCATCCTATTTGTGGTAAAGGTGCAGCATTTTGTGCAAGCTTCTGTTAGCACCAAAATTGTTTGACCACGGGATGGAACAGCCACAGTTTCAGGAAGGAAAGCGTAAGCAATGTAGGGATGTAAATCTTCACTCCCTTATTTTGCAAATGATGATGGGGGGGGGTAATTATTCTACTCTCCCCAAAGATAACCCTAGGCCGGAGAACTAGACAAGGACGTCCTCTTTCTCCAGTACTTTTTGTATTGTTATAGAACTTTTGGCAAATGCCATAAGGGATGATGAATCTATTAAAGGTATTAGGAAAGAGGGGGAAACTAAAATTAGTTTATTTGCAGATGATGCCCTATTGACAATTTTAGACCCAATAGAAAAAATTCCAAGCATAACATTTCATTTAGAAGAATTTGGGGAACTAACTGGATTATGTGTAAATTGGCAAAAATCAGAAAGTTTACTGTTTAATTATGAAAGAGAAGATCTTAAGACAATTGCTAATTTTGGGCTGAAGTGCAGTAAAAGTATTAAATATTTAGGTATAGAAGTTTATAAGGAGTTTACCAAGACTAAGGGAAAAAATTAAAATTAAAAGAAGAGATGAAAAACAGAATACAAAGTTACAGTAAATTGAATTTATCCTGGTTTGGTAGAATAGCATTGGTAAAAATGAAGATATTACCTAAAATCAATTTTATTTTTAGAATGTTACCTGTTCGGTTTTTAGAAAAGGATCTTAAAATTCTTCAAGAAATGATAAACAGATGTTGTAATGGTGGTAAAAAATCAAGAATAAATAAAAGTTTGTGTTATAGATCTCAAAAAGAAGGATGATTAGGTATACCTAACCTAAGAAATTATTATATAGCTAAACAATTTAGTTGTTTGGGGGAAATTTTATACAGACTAGAGAAGTTAATATGGTGGGAGTTGGAGTCATTAGATATAAAGGGGGAAATAAATAAGTTTCTGTTCAGTGATTTTAAAAATAAGGTAGAGATTAAGAACCCCTTCCTGAATGGTTTAATGACTACATGGAATAAATATCGAAAAATATTATCACTGAAGGGTTCCCCATTATGTTTAATAATAGACCTGGAAAACTTTCCTATGAATTTGAAGCATCATTTAAGATTATTTAAAGCAAAGAAAATAGCTAGATTAAAAGACTGGTTGGGTAAAATTAGAACAAAACAGGATATAAAAATACTTTGCAATCTAATGATTTAATATGGATAAACTACATTCAGTTAGAATAATGGACAAAGGACTGGGTCAGAAGAAACATTCAACTTAGAGAATGTACAAAGTTTGAACAGTTTTTGCTATCACTTGAATCTGACAAGGAAAATATAGGGAAAGGATTAGTACGTAAAATATACAAAACAATGGGGGACTCTTTGGAAGTGAAGGAGCTAGATTCTTTGAGAGAGGTCAGGAAACAAGATCTTAATGTAGAAATAAAAAAAGAGTGTGGAAAAATCTGGAATATGAGAATCTTGAGATCATTATCGGTTAGGATAAAGGAAAACTATTTTAAACTGGTTTTAAGATGGTATTTGGCACCACTTAGTTTGAATAGGATAAATGCTGAATATTTTAAGATGTGTTGGAAATGTGAGAAAAAGATAGGTACATATATGCATCTTTGCTGGGAATGTGAAATAGTTCAAAAGTTTTGGAAAATGGTTTTTTTAGAGTTAAGAGAGATGATTCAAGCAGATATTGATTGTAGACATGGGCACGACTCAGCGAATTTTTCGTTTTCGTTTTTATTTTTTGTTTCGTTTCGCAACGAAAATGAAAACGAATTTTTATCAAAAACAAAACGGAAACGGAAACAGAAACGAAAAGCTTTGCTGTGTTTTTCGTTTTCGTTGCGGCAAATGCATTGAACTGAACAGAATGCTAACGAAACAGAATTTTTTTGTTTTTGTTTTTGTTTTTCGTTTCATTACGCAACGAAAATGAAAACAAAAAAATTGCAAAAAAACCCAACAAAAACGGAAACGAACCGAAACGGACCCCTCAACGACCAAACGACAAACGAAACACCATTTTTTTGAGTCGTGACCATTTCTAATTGATTGTAATCCAGAGATAGCACTGTTATCATTGTCAAATAGTAAAGATTATGATGTTAAAACCAAAGAACTAATAGCAAATCTTATGACAGCTGCAATATTAATTATAGCAAGAAATTGGAAATCCAAACTAGATCTCAGGATGGAAGATTGGTATAACGAACTTTGGGATATAGCCATAAATGATAAATTGTCTTGTAGTTTAAAAGTTAAATGAGGAGAAATGAAGAACATTTGTAATGATATTTGTGGAAAATTTATAGACTTTGTATTAGTAGAAGCGAAGGGGAAAGAACCGACGAACATCTCAACACAGTTCTGGAGAAGAGGACTTTAAGAAGAACATTAAAACAACAGAAGTTGAAGAAGTACAGGAAGAACTCAAGGAAGAACTGGATGGTCCCGGGGGGGTGGGGATCCACTGATATTGTTGTTTGTTTGTTTGTCAGTTTTTATAATAAAGAAAATACTTTTTTTAAAAAAAGGGAATGCATAAGAACATAAGAACATAAGAAGAGCCATGCTGGATCAGACCAAAGGCCCATCTAGTCCAGCTTCCTGTATCTCACAGTGGCCCCACCAGATGTGTCTGGGACCGCACGACACTACATATCTGTCTCCTGATACCACTACCCTGCATCTGGCCCTTGAAGTACCCCGGTTTTAGGCCTGGAGATTACACATCTCCATCATGGTTTGTAACCTGTGATGGACTTTTCCTTCAGGAATCTGTCCAATTCCCTTTTGAAGGCATCCAGGCCAGATGCCATCACCACATCCTGTGGAAGGGAGTTCCACAGACTAACAAGGCACTGGGTGAAAAAATACTTTCTTTTGTCTGTTCTTACTCTCCCAGCCCTCAGTTTGAGTGGATGTCTCCTAGTTCTGGTATTTTGGGAGAGAGAGAAGAGCTTCCCTCTTTCCACTTTACTCATACCCTGCATTATTTTGTACGTCTCAATCGTATCCCCCCTCAGGCGCCTTTTTTCCAGACTAAAGAGGCCCAAATGTTTTAGCCTTTCCTCATAAGGGAGGTGCTCCAGCCCAGTAATCATTTTAGTCGCTCTCTTCTGCACCTTTTCCAGTTCCACTATGTCTTTCTTGAGATGCGGTGACCAGAATTGTACACAATACTCCAGGTGGGGCCTTCCTATTGTTTTGTATAATGGCATTATAATGTTGGCTGTTTTATTTTCAATCCC